>JAQQTO010000057.1:18992500-19592500 GCA_029884595.1 Ormosia semicastrata | reverse complement strand
TAAATATAAGTAAAATTTTTCTCTAAATTTAGTAGTATGTTCTTTACTAAAATTCTTAAAATATCAATTTCTTTTATCTTTATTATAAGGAGCTTCAAAATCATTACTTATCCATTTTTTATCTATTTCAAAGGGTTCTTTTTTAGTTAATACATTAATGACTTGGGATCTGGTGGGTGAGTATTCTGGTGATTCTGATTTATGAGTTTGCTGGTAAACTGGTTGAGAAACATTTGACTCAAAATTTACACCGGTTAAGTTGATATTAATAGCTGATCCATCTACTGAATGTCTTGAGGAAGTAGGAGCAGTTGAAGGAATGTTAATTATCGGATTTGTAGGAGTGTTTAGTCTAGATGAATTAGACCTAAGCATTCCTATTCTTATATTAGAACCATCTTGAACTATTGATCTTATTCTACTATTTCTTATTAGTTGAGGGGGTATTACATCTGGAAACACCCAATTTTCAAGAATCCTAGACAAGATTTCTTCATGAGATAATCTTTTAGGAATTAGTATCGATGATTTCTTAAGATTTGCTTCCATAATTACAGTTTCATGCTTTGGGGATTGTCTTAATGCTTTAAAGTTTTGATTTTCATAAGAGACCTTATAATGAACTCTATACATAACAAATATATGTTTAGTTATTTCTTGAAAAACATTATCTAATATATTAACATTTAATTCTAAAGCTTGCTTAGTCATATAATCATTTAATGGCATGGTATAATTAGGATAACAGTTAAAGAAAACAGGACCATCATGCAAATTAGATTCTAAAATAGCAGTAATTTGATCATGAAGTTTTTTAACCTTTTATCTCTTAATAAAATTAACACAGGATTATCAATTCCTAGCCTATGTTGCCCTTTAGCGGCTACTTGAATTAACCCTATATGTATAAACTGATAATTATCCTTAACATGTTGATCAATAATGTTATCTTTTAATAAACTTATTGATTCACAATGTTTTTCTAAAATATGAGTAGATTCAAATATATGAATTTGATCCTTAGGCCTGAATAAGGAAGTACTAGTTTTATAAATTTCTTTAGGAGAAACATAATGAATTGCCCAATTTTGAAGGTTGTTTTCAATATTAGCAATTTCTAATTCATTTTCTTGAATCTGATCTTGATCTACTTCTAATCTAGAGGATGCATATCTAAACCGTGAGGAACCTATGCTGGAAGCCTTCCCGCTACGGAAGGAGAGCTCGCTTAAGTTTTTGAATATCCTAGACATAATGAAGGAATTCTCTTACTGGGACCACCACACACTCGTACGAGACCACCTAACTTGCCTTCTCCTGCATAAACACGGCTGACCAACGTACAGACTGAGGGCTGACCAATGCTAAGTCCTTCTCCCTTCCTTAGGCTTCGGATACTCAAAACCTCTTACGAGGCTCTGATACCAGTAACGACAGGACCGACGACATAGGCTCAACAGTAGTAAAAATATGCATACAAAGAGTAGAAGAAGAAAAATCAGAGATATAGATAAAAATACTTTATTAATTATTTCATAATACTTATAGAATACTTGATACAAATTACCAGCTCAAGTTCTTGAACGAAAAGCTGGGTTCCAAAAGGTAATAGAGGAAAACAGATTACAAGTATTTTGGGACAGAATGTTTACGAAACATAAAACTAAAACTTCGATGCCTTCCTCTGAAAGAGCTTCGGCTTATATAGAGAAATGACTCCGAAGAATTTTCAATTGTCGGTGGATCTCAAATAAATTAAAACCCAATAACTTTGACTAGAGGATAGGGGTCCCATCAGGAAGCATCATGCTTAGCTAGACAACGAATAAGGAACCTTTATAGGAATCTTCATGCTTAGCTAAATAAGGAACCTTTATAGGAATCTTCATGCTTAGCTAGGCAACGAATAAGAAACCTTCATAATTAGACAAATGAGCTAGACAACAAATAAAGAACTTTCATAGGAATCTTCATGCTTAACTAGGCGATGAATAAGGAACCTTCATAATTAACCATATAGACCTTTACAGGTTGGAAAGGTCCACACCAAAACAATCATCTTCATTATCACCGAGAAGGTCATGATTTTCACTTCCTTCACTGGGAGGAGACGAACCAGAGGTAGACATGGTTGTCTTGAGTTTACTTAACAATTTTTGTTCTGAGGAAGAAGAGGTCAGTTCTTGAAGAAGCTTGTTCTTAAGTTCTTCAAATTGTGATGATTTTTTATGGTTTTTCTTAACCAAAGAATGATTGGCAAGGAACTATTAATTAACCGCATCAATACTTACTAATTTCATGTTGAACTGAGGCCACCATTTAACACTAAATTCTCTGACAACCTATTCTGGATGAGGAATCTGGTATGTATGATAGAAATTATAATCTCAAACATTAACCCATGCAATTCCAAAAGTAACATAAAAATGTAAAAGTCTAGAACCTTGAGGAAAATTAGTTTTTTGAGTAAACAAATTATAAGAATCCTTAGCAAGCTGAGGAAGAATATCAACACAAGGACCAGTGATACATATCCAATTGGCAAACCATGAGGGAAAGTTTTTTAACCCTTTCTGGAACCAAAAGAACCAATAGTGGGAATATGGCCTAAGGATCATAAATTTGTACCAAGCTTACTGATAATCCCAATAAGTATAAGTTTGAGGATCAAACTTTATTGAGAAATATTTTGGAGTGTGAGGAGCTTGATTCCATTCTTTCGGACTTAGGACCTTAAAGATTTTTACTTTAGAAAAATCAATTTACTCAGAATTGGTAGCACTATAATAATGATCTAAAGAGATTGATTCAGTATCAATGAGGATAAATTCATAAAAAGTTCTATTCTTTTTAAGTGACTTTTGAGGAACAAAATGAAAATTTTGGGGAAGCATGTTCTGAATGATTTCTCGAGGGGTCGAGTGAGGAGAAAAGAATCCTGGTTCAAGGGTAATTATAGGTTCAAAAATATTTTTCTTAACATATTTGTATTCTTTTGTGGTGGGAGAATTAGTGAGTAGCAGTGTAGGTTGTTTCGATTTTTGAGGAGTTCTAGAAGGAGTACTAGTAATATTTTGTGAGTAGGATAAATGTGTAAACCTATTGGGTGAAAGAGACGAAGGTCGTACAGACTGAATAATATTAGGAATAGAAACTAGGGTGGAAGACCCTTTTAAGGAAGTAGAAGACCTTGTACTTATCTCAGTGTTCTTATCTGCAGCAATCTGTATGTACTTATCCAGAGTAACTTTCTTAGCCTTTGATTTTGATGAGGAGCTAGCGGCCATTGTAGCCCTCCTAAAACTCTCTGGTTAGAAAATCAATAAGATAATTATCTTTTCCTTTAATATGTTGAATATCAAAATCAAAACAAGATAATAGTGCTTACCATTTAGCAAAAATCTGTTTTTAAATCAAGTTTTTAACATCTTTTTGAATAATTGAATAAGCAGTTTTATAATCAGTTTTTAACAAAAACCTTCTATTAAACAAATTATCTTGAAATTTTGTGATACTTAGTACTATAGATAAAACTTCTACTATATTTCTATTGAGTAGGTTGCCAAACTTCAGAGTGATATCTGACGACTTGTTCTTTAGACGACTCAAGTAATAACTGCTTTAACACTCCCTCATACCCTAAATCAAAGACATCTGTTTCTACTGTGAGAGAGGCTTGAGGATTTGGAAGTCCTAAACAAGGAATAATTTCAACTAAATTCTTAACTTGTTGAACAACATTAGTCATCTGAGTATCCCAAGGAGGAGGGGTTTTTCTTAGCCTTCTAAATAAAGGAGCACAAATTATTCGTATAATAGGAATAAAATCTGCTACATAATTAACACATCCTAAAAATCTCTGAAGAGTTTTCTTGTCTTTGAGTTCGTTGGAGAACTTATCTGCAAATTCTATAGATCTTTCTATGAGAACAATAGTACCTTGATTACTTTCGAATTCTAAAAATCTAGTCTTAGTTTAGAATAGTTTCATTTTCTTAGCAGAGATTATTAAACTATTTTCTTTAATAAGATTAAAGAAAGTTTCTAAATGATTAAAGTGTTGATCAATAGAGTTACTGAATACTAATACGTCATCTAAATAGACTATGGTGAACTTTGAGTAAGGATTCAAAATATTGTTCATTATATTTTGAAATTCTGAAGGGGCATTTTTTAATGTTTGAGGCATTACATTCCATTCGTAATGTCCAAAGGGTACTATAAAAGCAGTTTTGTACCTATCTTATTCAGCTACTTCAATTTGATAGTATCCGGATTTCATATCAAATTTTGAGAATATATTAGCCTGATGAACTCTACTTACTAAGTTCTTTTTATTGGGAATCAGATACTTTATCCATCTTAAAACATTGTTTAAGGGTTTATAATTAATTACTAACCTGTCAGCACCTCTTTCTATTTCTGAAGTGTTCATAACATAAAATCCTGCACAACTCTAAAAGGACTTACTTGGTCTAATTAAATTCTTATCTAAATATTCTTGAATTCCTTTCTTACAATATTCTAAGTATTATTAATTCATTTGGATAGGTCTTGCTTTAGTAAGGATATTAACTTCTTCAAATCCTTCTTCATACGGTAAAGTAACTGTATATCTTTTTCGTTACTTAAAAACATTAGAGAATTCACTATATACTTATTGTTCAAATTTCTGTTGAACATATTTTATCTTATCTTGAACTTGGGATTTATTTTATCTGTTCTTGAATTCTTTTATATTGAACTTCTCTGCTTAACATATTTATGTGTTTTCTTTTCTTTTCTATTAAGTTAATCTTAGAGATTAGTGAATCTTGAACCATATTTAATTCTTTAATTAAGGGTGATTTTATAAACTTAAAACAGATTTCTTTTCCTAATGCATTAGTAACTAATCCTTTTTCGTTAACTGAGAATGAATATAATAAGGATAAAAAGGGAGTATCTAGAATTATTTGCTCATAAATATTTCTTACTAATAAGAATGAGGTTTTATAACAAATTTTATTTTTACATATCCTAGCATTATTTAACTTATAGTTAATTTGCATTTTATTTCGGAATCACTACTTAACGACTCTGTTGTCTTATCCTAATACTTAGTTGGGATTAATTCTTCTTGAACATAATTCATATCAACTCCTGAGTCTACTAAGGCTATAAAATCAAATATTTCATCTTTTATTACTAATTCTATCGGACAATGTCATTTATGAACAATTACTTGACTTAATAAATTACTATAAAGATCTTTTTCGGGGTCTTGACTAGTACTTATATATTGATTTTGTATTATGATTTGTGCTTGTAAATTTAGCATTTTAATTTCAAATCAAGATCTTTTTCTTTAAGTAATTTAACTTCATTCTTTAAATTTTTTATTTCTTCTTTGTAAATCTTTTAGAATAATTTTATTTCTTTGATATTTCTTAAATCTTTCTAATACTTCTTTCATATCTATCTTTTGTACTTTTTTTTTTTTTCTTCGTATTTTATAAATTATTTTATTTGTTGAATGAATTCTTGCTTAACAGATGATTCTTCTATGTTTTCTACTATACTAAATAATGATGATACTTTATCTCTAGTAACTACATTAATAGTTTTTAAGCATGATGAACAATCATATAATTCTGGTCCTAAGTCTGTACATTCTTTGTCATTTTCACTTTCTAATTCAGATGAAGATGAATCTTTTAATTGATTAACCATTTTTTCTTCAGAATTGTATTCTTCTTCGAAAGATTCAGATTCATTAATTAATATATTTATTAAAGATTTCTTTAATTCTTCATTAATTTTTAGGTTATTAATTTTTTGTTTTAGTTTATAGTCTTTCTTATAATATCCTACTTGGCCACATTTATAACATGCTATCTCTCTTTTAGACTTAGACGATCGATACTTATCTTTCTTTGATGATATAAGTTTTGATGAACTTGCTTCTTCTCTGTAATGTTTTTTATAGTAGTGCTTAGATTTTCTTAATTTATAAGGAACATATTTTTGAACTTTCTTTTGTCTACTTGGAGCTTTGACTCCTTCTATTCATCACTAGAAACAAAATGATCCTAGTTCTTTTCAAGTAATTTTGGCTTCATTTTTAAGCTTATGCTGAAGTTTAAGATCTAAACATACTTGCAATCTAGTTTCTATAATATAATTAGACAGTTGTCCAAATATCAGTTGATTATATATATATATATAACGTATCTGGTGATATAAATGTTTATTATAAAATGTTAGATGAGTTAATATTAACCATTACATCTTACATAAATAGTCAAGATTAGAAATAAATATATGTAATTTTTTAAATAGTTACATAATATTTAAGTAACTTTTAATTTTAACCATTTATGTATAGTTGTATGATCAATATTTACTTTTTTTACTCTCTCACTAAATATGCCCATATATATATATATATATTCTAAAGATAATAATTAATTTATAAATTAAATTAACCAATTCAATTAAATTTAAAATCAATTTTTATGTTTTAATAATTCCAAGCACAATAAAAAAGTAAAATAAAAGAAAATAATAAAAAGTTAGAAAAGAGAAAAAAAGAAATTCACCTTTTTTTAATGTGTTCTAAACATGAAAATTAATTTATGTATCAAATTAATACAATTCAATTCAAATAAAATAATTTTTTAAAATTCAAATATAAAAAAAGGGAAAAAAAAAAGAAAAAAATATATAGAAAAGGGTTAAAAAAATAAAAAAGATAGCCACCGGAGGCGCCTTTTTGTTTGGTTTTGTCCCAGGCACACACGGCTTAAACCCTTACCCTCTCGTTCTTCCCTTCCTCCCTTCACGCCATGGAGCCGTGTTGACACAACACACAAACACACACAGTCAGTGGAAGAAAGAAGAAGAAGAAGCCGCCATTCATTCATTTCATTGTTCCAAAAACATGCGTCTTCGTTATCCTCACTCTCTACTGCACAAACTTCCCTTATTCTCCTACTCAAAACTCACCGCCATGACCACCCAAACCTCGTTCCTCTCCACTCCCTTTTCAAACCTCAAAAAGAGCCTCTCACCTCAATGGCACCTTTTTTACCCCCGCAGAGCCTTCTTTACTGTGTTTTGTTCCAAACCCATTTCCAAAAATGGTCCATTACCACTCAGAACCAATGGGTATTCTCGTTCTTCTCATGTCAGTGTCCCTAGGCCAGGTAAGGTTCTATTCTCTTCCCATTCACCCCTTTTCTATTAGGGACAAAACAACCTTAAATGTGTATCAAGCTACTAACTTTTTTGTGTAACTGGTTTCATTTTCTAAAGCTCATTTGGAGAACCCGGAGGAGAATAAGGTGGAGATGCAATTCAATATTTTGAAAAAGAAGTTGGAGGCTGTTGGAATGGAAACCAGAATATGTGTACCTGGGCAATACAACCACTTGCTTTGTCCAATGGTATTTTTTCCCCCTTTCTTTGTTTTGTAGTTTTCTTCAGAGTTGAATGCTTTTTGAACAGTAGAAACTTTTAAATTAGAAGTTATCAACTGTAGTGCTTTTTATACTTTGGAAAGTACTGCAATTCTATCAGACCTTATCCTCAAACCACTGTTTCACTTGACCATCAGAACTAGGTTCAGTTGGCTTCGCTGCCAGTTTTGGGCTTAAGCCTGAAAATGTTGACTTCCCCTCCCACTGGCACACTTCATCTATAGTATGCTGTATATTCATTCCTGTAAAGACATCAAATATTGTGTTTTTGTTTTTGGTCATGTTTCAGGTTTGGAGTTATGTGAAATTTTTGTCCTAGAAGATTGATAAGAAACAAAGTCTTTTCCCTTTCTTTTTGGTATGGAATAGATTTAATTTAAATAGTTTGACTTAAGATGATTATTTGAAGGGGCAACTTTAATTCAAGTTGAGGAAGTAGATTATGCTGTTAAAAATGACAATCCCCAATTTACGAAACAAAATATTGAATGGAAGAGTGTTTATTACTTATTTCAAACCAATGCATCTAACTTAGATGTTTCATTGATTGATCAATTACTGTTTTTTTTAATCTCAATTTTACTTTGGACTGGTAGGCTATAGGACTACACAATGAGAGTAGTTCGTTCTCCTTGCATAGATCCTATTTCATACATCTCAATGGGATTTGAACATGTTTTTTGTGGTCAGTATTGTATGTGCTTTTTAATATTCTTATCTTTTGTGTGTTAGTGCGAAGGTGGTGAATCAGGAGAAAAGAGCTTATCTCTTTACATTGAACAAGACGGGTCTGTTACTTATAATTTTTTTGTAAACTTACATCTTAATCTATTTGTTAGTGGATCATACTTCTACTATGTTTTAATTTTGGCAATTTTTGAGTTTTAGAGGGTCTGCTGTATGGATGTGCTTTCGTGGAAAGTGTGGGTGGAAAGGCAGTACACAGGTTAGATATTTTTCATTTTAAAGTATGCCAAGTCCTGCTAAACACAGGTGGATGTGTTAATCAGTTCATTTTTCCTCCTTCTATTGTAGGCCTTTGCTGGTAGCAGTTCACATTCTACAACAATGAGTCAAGTAACCCAAGTTAAGAAAATAAGAGAAATTACAGAGGAGGAGTTGCAGCTAGAACCGCTTTGTAATGAGGTCATTAAATTTTACCTAATTTTGTCCCTGCTCTTTATGAACTTTGGATGTGCTATATACTATTTATCTCGTGCAGACATTGCTCATGAGAAAAATCTGTTGTCCATGGCTTAATATATTATTCTACACAACTAAATGCATGATTCTCTTTTATAGGAAATGAAGGTAGACTTCTCCAAGCTCTCCCCCCCTCCCCCCTTTTCCCTGAAGATTCAGGAACATTTGTTTTCCTGAAAGGCTGAACCTTTTTATTGAAATGTTAACAATAGAGATTATTATTTTCCTTGGGTCTTTTGTCGATTTTTTTTCCCCTTGGGTCCAACTACTTGGTTCTTTCCATAATGATTTGTGTGTGCGCAAGTGCCTATGCATGATTTACTAATATTTCATTATTGAATAACTTTCAAGAGACTATGAATCTTGAATTTCATAGTTGGAATTTAACCACCTACAGTACCAATCATGTGCATGAAATTTTGATTAAAAGATGTATTGAATGTTATCTGTAGATAATGTTAATTGAAATAAGGAAGCTTCTCCCATCTCTTTCTACACTGAGGTTGCTTGACTGCTATAGAATAAGCTTTTTGGTATTTCTAATGGGCAGTGTATATGTCCACATGGAACACTTTTTTTCTTCTCATTCTGAAATTTGGGAGAAGAAAAGAGATCAAGGAAGAAATCTGATCTCTTTGCAGGGATGTGGTGCAGTTGGCTAGAGTGTAATGCTAGTGTCTACAACCAGAGTGTCTTCTCCTTACAAACTATCAACAACAACAAAAGCCTTTTCCCACTAGGTGGGGTCAGCTACATGGATCAAAAGAAGCCATGATCATTTTTTTTGGCCTTTTTCCAGTGGTGTTCAGCTAATGATTTCATTTCATTTTTTTTTGGGGGGGGGGGCAGTTTCCTTTGTTGGCATGCCTGGGAATCAAAGAGCTGTTTTGAGCTAATGCCTTTATCTTCATTGTTGGCTTTTCTTTGTCTTTTGGGTGTTTTAGGAGGACCAACAAGTTGTGTTTAAACCAATATCAATTGATTTTACTTCACATATTCTTATTTCTTCATGCATAGAGCCGTAGATACCTATATATACATAAAACCACACAAACATGCATGAGTGTGCATGCACTTACATTAAGTTACACATAGGGTTGGAGCTAGACCAAACTAGCAAGGTGGGGCCAAATTATTTTTTTAAAACTGAATGAGAAATCATTTTTTTTTAAAGTTGGGGGGACTAGGCCCCCCTCAACTATAAGAAGCCACCACCCCTGTTCACACACACACACACACATATATATTATTGGTGATTCAAAAAGAAAAGGGCCTAAATATATCTTTTGTCCCATAACTTTACTCTTGGTTTCTTTTTTGTACCATTACTATATTTTGCTTTATTTTCATCCCAAATCTTTCCGAAACCAACTAAATTTGTCCCATCTCAACCACTAACACCGAAAGAAATTTTAATGGAAATTGCTGACATGGCATCCTATTCCTATTTTGACATAAGTGCACAATTGGTATTGTCCAACTAGGAAGGATAATTTGTCTTTAAGGAGTTTAGCTTATCCTCCTCTCCTGTAATGTTTCTCTCTTCTTTCTGATATGATTACTTTTATAAAAAAATAATTTTGTGAAGGAAAGTATTACAAGATCAAAAGTAGAGGTTTTGATGTCAATGTATCTTCTTGATTGTTGATTATGTTATTAAATGTTTAATTTTGGCTCAATGTGTTTAATAGAGGCGTATTGGTTATGTAATGTATTCATTGCCCTTCGCCCCTTACTGTGTAAATATGCAGAGCATGGTTTGTTTGCCAGTGTTTTACAATATATGAGAATAGTACAATTGTGTATCTATTGAATAAGCAATTAATATTGATTGCTAAGTTCTACGCCTGCAATGCTATATGATTGTTGTGCATTTTTATCTGTTACACTCGGTTAAAGTGTCTTAATTCCTTTGCCTACACAGAGATATCTGTCAACTGTTTTGACAAGCAATTAAAATTGACAGCTAATGTTGTGCCCCCAAAAAAAAAAATTACTGCTAATGTCTAACAGGCTTGTATGTACTCTCATAATCTGCACTCAATAAATTTGTCCTTTATGTCTTTGCAGCAAAGTCACCATTATTGAATATCATTTCTCTTGCCGATCAGAGTTTTTTGTATTTAGTTATGGCCTGTTTGTTTTGGATAGGCATGGAACACAAATGTGCATTTAATGAAATTAACAAAGGCAAAGCGGTGGGCCATTTGCTCACTATAAACAGTAATTCAAACAAGCCTTTAATGATTAAAATTGATATCTGATGTATATGCTGCTTGGTTTGTTTTATGCTTATCATATAGTTTTTCAATTGAATTGGTAGTAAATTTGATGATTTATTTGTTCATTTCCAAGCAATGTAGTGAATATAACTTTGTTTGCCCTATTTCAGCTGCTTGCATATTTTGCAGAGCGCTTGATTTCGAAGGAGACTCTGCAAAGAAATGCTGTCAAACAGAGACAATATGGTGATCAGGTGCGCTTAACCACTGAATTATTAGCTTAGTTTGAGTGACATAGAAAATTACATTTTAAGTCTGCTGGTTTAGTTATCGAGACAGATCAGATTGTAGATATACTTTTTCAAATCATAAAAAATTAGGAATATAATATTCTGAATATGAATATCTATCTTCCGTGTATTAATAGTTCCTCTTCTTTTCTTCTTCTGATTATTTGGTTTCTTTCATTAAAAGAGAGATCAAAGAGCAAAACATTTGAGGTTGGTTTTGATTTTACTAGAAAATGCCTCATGGCATATATGTAATAATTTTGAATTTGGTGATATGACTGATATCAGTTACACCTTCTAAGAGGTGATTAAAAAGGCAGTGTGTTAAAAAATATGAATTTTGCTATTTAATATTCACTTGAAACAATATAGTATTCTACTTATTGATCAGTTAAGCAAGGATTGTCAGTGATTTTTATTTAACGAAGTTGATACATTGAAAGCTCAACTATATTCAAGGGCAATATATTAACATTTACTCTTACTGTAGCTAGTGTTCCATCCCCACTCTTTTACTTTACAAGTGACTGACCAGTGTTACTAATTGTTTCTGTAACATACGTTTGGTAGATTGTTATTGCATTCACATATCGTCGTAATGGAGCACTTATTAGTTGCAAGTATCGAGACATCAACAAGAACTTTTGGCAGGTATAAACAATTGCTGATGCTGTACATATTTAAATTGAGTGTTAAAATTGATTTGCTGAGAATAAATTAGTTAAAAAAAAGTGAGTACATCTCTACTACTAATAATGAGAACATGGCAGTTTTCTGTTAAGAGTATTAGTGTTTGTGCCTTTTAGTTATTGGCATGTGGGCTGAGCTTATATTGTTACACTCTCGAAACCTCAATTTATGTATATAAATTCAGAGTTCAGACACAGGAGAGTCTAATAATTATGATTAGTGCCTTCAACATTTATGTTCTCATTCTCTCTGTGTCTTCCTTCTTTTTCGGTATAAGAGCTTCACAATGAGTGGTAGTCAATGAATACATAAACAGATGTGCAACACTCAATGGGAAAGCAGTTTCTGGCCTGGTAACTGTCAAATAGTTCAGTTTTCTCATTAGTCTCCTGTATTATTCTGGACCACTAAGCCTTACTCCATCATCTGTAAGCTTCACATTTGGTTCCATAGGTGTCTCACATGGTCTAGCTCCCAGTGGGCTAGTCTCATCAAGCAAATCAACGACATACTTCCATTAAGATAGGAATTTGGTCCTTTTTGTTTTTTGGCAATGGTTGACTTCTACAACATGAACAACAAAAGTCTTTTCCCACTAGGTTAGGTTGGCTACATGAATCAAACGACGCCGTTGTGTTCTATCAAAAACTATGTTTTCGGTAGTTCTAGGTCTTTCTTAATGGTTTCTCTTAAAGTTTTTCTAGGTCTTTCTTAATGGTTTCTCTTAGAGTTTTTCTAGGTCTTCCTCTGCCTCTATTTATTGGGTTATTCGCCATCTGATCAACTTTTCTTATTAGAGCCTCTATTGATTTTCTCCTCACATGGCTAAACCATCTTAGGCACAATTTTGTCATCTTTTCCTCAATAGATGTTACTTCTACTTTCTCTCTAATACACTCATTGCTAATCTTATCTTTTTTTGTATGTCCACTCATCCACTACAACATTGTCATCTCTGTCACACTTAGCTTATGCTTTTGTTGGCATTTTACCACCCAAAATTTAGTACCATAAGGCATTGTTGGTCTTATGGCTGTGCTGTAATGTTTTCCTCTGAGCTTGAGAGGCACAATCACAAATAACACTTGAAGCATTCCTCCATTTCAGCTGTCTTGCTTGAATTGTATGATTTACACCTACCTTTATTTTTTGGTCCCTTTGTATGATAAATCCAAGATACCTAAACTGTACGATGTGGTATGGTATGATCTCTAATTTTCACCTTCAGACCAGTGCTAGAGCATGTCATGCTAAACTTACATTCCATATACCCCGTTTTACTTCTACTTAATAAAAATCCATGTGATTCCAAAGTTTCTTCATAACTCCCCTCCCTCAACTCTCCCACTAGGAATATGTCATCTGCAAAAGCATGCAATGTGGCACTGGATCTTGGATATGTTCAGTAAGTACATATTGAACCAAGGTGAAAAGATAAGGGCTCAAATTTAACCCTTGGTGTCATCCTATAGTCATTAGCAAATCCTCTCTGACCCCACCATGTGTTTACACGCTAGTTTTAGGCCCATCATATCTTAATAGCTCGAATACAAGCTACACGAACTCCCTTCCTCTCCACAGCCTTCCACAAGACTTTTCTTGGCACCCTATTGTATGCCTTTTCCAGGTCAATAAAAACCATGTATAGATCTTTTTGTTTCTTTCGGTATCTCTCCATCAAGCATCGCAAAAGGTATATTGCTTCCACAGTTGAGCTTCCTGCTATAAAACCGAATTGGTTCTCTGAAATTTGAGTCTCATCTTAAATCTCCGTTCAATCACTACAACAACAACAACAACCAAGCTTTTTCCCACTGCCATTTGGCTGCTCCTATCATAAATCAAGAACTTCTTGATCCATGTCTACCGATTAAGAGAGGTGAAGTGGTAAGGATGGACAAGCACTAACCCCTTGAAGATATTTTACGTTAGCTTCCTACTATAAAACCAAATTGGTTCTTTGAAATTTGAGTCTCATCTTAAATCTCCATTCAATTACTCTTTCCTAGAATTTCATAGTGCGACTCATGAGCTTAATCCCTAGTTTGTAGTTTGCGCAATTTTGTTTGTCTCATTTGTTCTTATAGATAGGGATTAGAGTGCTTCTCTTCCATTCATTTGGTATTTTCTTAGACTTTATTATCTTGTTGTCGTTAAACAACTTCGTAAGTTAGGTTATGTCTCTCTCCTAGTAACTTATATCCCTAGAAAATATATGTGGACCCAAATTCTTCGTTCAGATTAATGCCTGCATCCTTTTTACACTTACTCTCTCCTCTCATTCTCTCTTTCATTTTCGTATTTTGTCCCTAAAGTTTCAAAACTGTCCTTATTATTATATTAGTATGTTTGTTTACTAGAGAGGAGGACCAAAATAAAACATTTTATCGTAAAATTCGGGAGTTGTGGTCAAGGTAACCTCGTCAGGTTCTCTAAAGGCTGAGAAGAAAGAGTTTGTATCGCTTATATTCGAGCAATCCAAGATATGTGAGATCTAAAACTAGTGCGAGGAAATATGATTTTCCTATAACTGAGGTAAAAGAAGCATTGAAGAGGATGAATAATAGAAAAGCGGTCGGACTGAATAATATACCTATTTAGGTATGGAAGTTCCTAGGAGAGAAAGGTATAAGCTGGCTCACAAAGCTGTTTAACGAGATAATGATGTATAAGAAAATGCCAAATAAATGGAGGAGAAGTACTTTAATCCCTATTTATAAAAATAAGGGAGATATATAAAACTGTGCAAATTATAGAGGGATTAAGCTCATGAGTCATACCATGAAGTTATGGGAAAGAGTAATTGAACGGAGATTAAGACAATAGATTCATATTTCAGAGAATCAGTTTGGTTTTATGCTTGGGAGGTCAACCATGGAAGCAATCTATCTTCTATGAAAATTGATGGAGAGGTATCGGAGGAAGCAAAAAGACTTACACATGATTTTCATTGATCTGGAAAAAGCCTACGATAGGGTACCGAGAGAGGTCTTGTGAAAGACTTTGGAAAAGAAAGGAGTTTGTATTGTTTATATTCGAGCAATCCAAGATATGTATGATGGGACTAAAAACTAGTGTGAGAATACAGGGTGGGGTCACAGAAGATTTCCCTATAACTATAAGACTGCACTAAGGGTCAACTTTGAGTCCATATCTTTTTACCTTGGTCTTGGATGTGCTTATTGCGCATATCCAAGAGCCGGTGCCACAATGCATGCATTTTGCAGATGATATAGTCTTAGTTGGAGAGTTGAGAGAGGAAACAAATTGGAAGCTTGAACTATGGTGACGAGCTTTGGAAGAACATGACTTCCATCTAAGTAAGAGTAAGACGGAGTATATGAAATGTAAGTTCAGTAAGAAGCGTGCTAATGTTAGCTTAGCGGTGAAAATTGGAGACCATACCATACCATAAGTTACACGGTTTAGGTATCTTGGATCTATCATACAAAATGACGGAGAGATAGAGGGAGATGTAAACCATAGGATTCAAAATGGATAAATGAAATGGAGGAGTGCTTCAGAGTTATTATAGGATGAAATTGAAGCCCAAACAAAGACATGAGATGACCTGTATCTCCCAATTGCCATTAGAAAAGGATCTAGAAAAATACACCTCAAATGCAACTTTTATATCCTCTTCTCAAACTACCTTTCATTTGTGATAGAAAAGTGCCTCTCAAGCTTAAGAGTAAATTTTATCGCACAGTTATAAGGCCCGTAATGTTGTATGGTACTGAATGTTGGGCGATAAAAAGCCAGCAAGAGCATAAAATCAGTGTCACGGAGATAAGGATGTTGCGATGAATGTGTGGCCATACAAGACAAGATAGGATTAGAAATGAATGCATTAAAGAGAAAGTAGGTGTAACACCTATTATGGAAAAGATGAGAGAATTTCGCCTTAGGTGGTTTGGACATGTAAGGAGAAGACCCCTAAAAGCCCCTTTAAGGAGAGTAGACCAGGTGGAGGATAGCTCAATAATTAGAGGTAGAAGAAGATTAAAAAAGACTATAGGTGAAACAATTAAAAAAGATTTAGATTTGAATGACATTTCTGAAGACTTGGTTTATGATAGGGCACAATGGCGTCGTTTGATCCATGTAGCCTACCTCACCTAGTGGGAAAATGCTTGGCTGTTGTTGTTTGTTTACTAAATTAATAGATAGTATCAGGTTATAAATGTACTTAAACATAAAAATAAAATAAATTTATATATCTACACCCAGCTTTATCTTTCTGCTCTACTCATCATTATCATTATTATTATTATTGTTATTATTGTTATTATTATTAAATTTGGGGTAAACTGGCCATTAGGTCACAAGGCCATTGTCCCACTCTTCTTATTTTTCTCCCCCGTTTACTGTTAAATACTTTCTTGTCTTATTGTATAATAAGATCATGTTGGAAGATATTTTGCCATATTGTCTTAACATCGCTTTTCTGTCAGTTTTCAAATTTTTGGTTTTCTGCTTATATCCATATCTTTCTGATTTTACAGCTATTACATCTTTTTCCCTAATAACCTTTTATTTCAGGAAGCGAACACTGAAAAGATCTTTTATGGATTGGATGACATAGAGGGACAAAGTGATATTATCATTGTATGTATTCTCCTGTCTGTAGAAATTATGCAATTGCAAAGGTTAAAGTTTTGCTTTATGCTTGGTATATTGATTTTATACGGTAGGTTGAAGGTGAAATGGACAAGCTGGCAATGGAAGAAGCTGGCTTCCGCAATTGTGTGAGTGTTCCTGATGGTGCACCTCCATCAGTCTCCTCAAAGGAGTTGCCACCTCAGGAGAAGGTCTGTTTTATGCTTAACATGATGGATCTGTGATTTTGTTTATATATATATATATCAGAAAATGATTCAATGATAATTTTTCATTTTCATTTATTTGTTGTCAATCTTTACTGTGGTCCCTTATGTAATGTTAGAATCTGATGCTAATTTTCATTTTCACTTATCCGTTGTCAGTCTTTACTGTGGTCCCTTATGTAATGTTAGGAACTGATGCTCTTGTCATAATTCTGTAAAGCTAGGACACAAAGTATCAGTATCTGTGGAACGGCAAAGATCAACTAAATCAGGTCTGTAATTGTTATTCTTCCTCTCTTTTGGATGTACAGAAATAAACGGCATTTATCAACTTTCCTCATTTTTGTTCTCAATGTTTATATTGATAGGCATCCCGGATTATACTTGCCACTGATGGGGATCGACCTGGTCAAGCCTTGGCTGAGGAGCTTGCACGCCGCCTTGGGAAAGAAAGGTTCAAATGTTTTTGTCTTGATTTACTACTTACATAAATTCTCATTGATCTATTCAAGAAAATCGCGAGCAGTTACACTTACAATTTGCAGATGATGCCATTTTTTTTATTGAGACTAGTATCAATTTAGTTTTTTATGTGCTGTGTAATTCTATTGTTTTTGGGCCTGTAATTTTTGAAGCAAACAACTGGCTAAGACTTTGTAGAGATAAACCTCTGAATCATGGGAACTCCTCCCAGGGAGAAGTACCGGCGGTACGTACCCATTTTTTTTTTTTTGAATTTAGAGCTTGGGTACGGCTTCGGTGCGGCTAGGTACGGCTTTACCAACTTTCTCCCAAAATGCGATCATTTCACTTCAACAAAATAGGTATTTTGTTTCACAAAGTCTTCATGGTTATCCCCTATCCCATTCGACCACTCTCCTCTCTACTTCTATCCTGAGCGGTGCTCCAAGGACCCAACTCTGGTGACTGTAGCTCCAATGACCGACGACCTCGCGTGCTAAGCTCCGGCGACCTGCGGCATGGATGTTGTGGATGTTGAACAATTTAAGTATTGTAATTTCTTATTGTGGATGTTGTCTTGGTTGAACAATTTAAGTTTCTTTCTATGTTTTATGTTGAAATTTGTGTGTTAATTTTTATGTTATGTTGTCATATTTTATTGTGTGAGATTTTAATTTATTATATATATATATATATGTCGTACCAGTATCCTAGTTTTTGGAAAAATTTCGTACCTCATATTCGTATCCGTGCCCATGCAACGTAGAGATAAACTATTTTTGAGTTGCTTTTGTGTATTTAGTTCAAAAGAATTGCTTGTTCTATTAAGATAAAGGATGGCCCCCCATAAATCTTTTATGTGATAGGGTTGTTTATTTTTTGGCATTCTTTTGATTCTCTATGTATTGTTTCCAAATCTTCATGGTTATATTAGACAGAATGGATATTTTCACTATATGTCTGTTGTTTATTTTCTTTTAATTTTTTCCATTTTTTAAATTAAGATTTGGGAGGATTTATTTTCCTCTTTTTACGCGTGTTTTACATTCTCTGTTGATAACGTTGTTCGGTTATAATGAAGAATAACCTTTCTTTCTTGTGTGCTTGCAGATGCTGGCGGGTCAAATGGCCTAAAAAAAGGGGGGATGATAATTGCAAAGATGCAAATGAGGTCAGATAGCAAATATGCATGCACAATTTCCCCTTCACCTGCACCTTCTCCCACACCCCCCCCCCCCCCCCCAAAAAAAAAAAGAAGGAAATGATGCGTGTAACTTTTCTCTAGACAACTCTTATTTGGATAAACTGAACAATGTCAACTGACAACTCTTACTTGTAACACACAGAACTGTGTTTGGTATTGTCTGCTTTTACTCTCCTTAACCCGCTTCATGTTTTGCATGCATGGTCTGTGAAGTTATTATTCATCCATACGTGGCTTGTTATTGTTAAGGTATATTATTGGCAGGTTAGAGGGAAAGTTGAAAAACTTAGGACTGCAGACTTGATGTTAGAATTATACATTTCCCTTTCTGGTGCATGCCATTCATGATAATTTAGTGTTTATGGTTTTATTGACATATATATTACTCTGATTTTCCCCTTTTCTGGTTTGTTTATGTCAACTTATGAAGAGCCATTTAAAGTTGTTTGTATGTAATTTTACTCTATGATAACTGTAGCAACCTTATAACATATTCACAGGTTCTCATGTATTTGGGCCCTGATGCACTGAAGGAAGTGATTGAGAATGCAGAATTGTATCCCATACGTGGATTGTTTAACTTCAGAGATTACTTTGATGAGATTGATGCATATTATCATCGAACTTTAGGATATGAATTTGGTGTCTCAACTGGGTGGAATAATCTGAATGAGTTATACAATGTAAGGGCAGTTTATTACATTTCTATATCTTCTTAATTTGATACTAACATTTTGTTGTTTATTTGTTTATTTTTGTTTTTTTAGGGATAAGAATGTACCAAACAACATAAGGAATTGCCATGAATGCGTTGTCCTATTAATGTGACTAGATTAACACCCATACAATGCAGAGTTATAAAAAAAGAATTAAAAATTTGAAAATTGAAAAAATTTGAATTATGTAATAAGATATTAATGAATTCTTTCCATTAAAAAAGAGATATTAATGAATATTCACATTTTGAATTGTTTAATGAATTAAAAATTAAAAAATCTGAATTACGTAATAAGATATTATTGAATTCTTTCCACAAAATAAGATATTCATGAAGATGCAAATTTTGAATTGTTTGTAATAAGATAGTAATGGAAATTCAAATTATAAATTATTTTTGATAATTTATTATGCATGACACATGGCACAGGAAAATTATGACACATGTCAAAATTCATAATTTTGATGAGACATTAGTGTAACAAGCTAGAGTTGTCACTTGGCAGTTCGGTTCTCCTTTTATATGTAATAATATTCATTTAAATCTCATAATTAGGAAATAATGAAAAGAAAGACTCAGGAGAATAGCATCCACTGGTTGTTGAACCCTCCGAATTCCTGAAGTAACAAATCAAAACTTACCCGATCAAACACAAGGAACTGGCTATCCAAAATGCCCTTATGCATCATTAAAAGTGGTAGCTGAGCTGTGATAATTCATAAGGGCATTGCTCTTGGTATATAAATATCTTTTTTTAGAAATTATCTGATAAAAATATCATTTCATAGGTATACAAGAACAAAATGTTGTTATCTTTTAATATGACTGTTTTAATTTTTTTACAATAGAAAACATAGCTGTTTTAATAAATAATTTAAGCAAAAAGATCTGTTGTGAGGGAAAATCATAAATGTAAAAGATAATTGAAGAGTGCTATACTTCATAATTTTTTCATGTTTGTTTTATGTTTTGTTCTTTTGTTTAGGAGGATTCCTTGTCCTCCGCCTCACTCTTTGTAATTCTTTCTCTTCTTGATAAATTTCTTCTTTTATCAAAAAAATTGATAAACAAAGAATCATTTACACCAAAAGTAGAAAAACATAGGATCATTTATACTGAAGACTTTGTTTGTAATTATTAAAATTAATAAGACAATGTATAAATGAGGCTTAGCTGTAATTGGTCCTTGACAAAAGGCCGAGCCTATCTATCTCTATTTAAATCCTAGAATTTTGAATTCTGTAAATCTTATTCTATTGAGTGGTTTCATATATGAACCTTTGTCTTTTTCTTTGCAGTGATGTTTTCTTGCATTTTTATTTTCAAGCCATCTTTTGGGTTACTGTGTAAACTATGCATTACATAACCTTGAATGTGTAATTTTCTCATTATTTCGTTGCTTTCATCCTTAAGAGGGCTGCCAAGTATACAATACCATTTTCTTGTCTATCTTCCCAGATTAGCCCTCACCCTTTTTACCGTTTTTCTCTTATTTTTCTAAATAGACAACCAGTAATCTTTAACCTTATGACTAATCAGAACCTTACTTTTTTAATGCCTATAAATACCTTATAGGCAGAAAAGCCCCTGCATTTATTATCTCAGGATATAGGACGTGAACTGGCACCAAAAAGTTTATTTTCGAATCCCACTCCTACTTCAAGCTTGAATTTAAAGTTTATGTTCCAACCTGTAGACCTTAGAATCTGTCATTTCTCGTCAACTTTTAGCATGCATTGATTTTGCAATGGGAAAACTCTCTCAACTGTCACCAAACTGGGTAGAAAGTCAAAGTTATATATTTCTGTTGGATTAAGTTTTTTCTGTTGTTGCATTCTGACTGGTAAGTGGATTTACTAGATTGTTCTGTGTGTCATTAGGCATCAGAAGAAAGGTGCAATTTGTTGTGAATTGTGATTGAACTGGTGTGTGAAAAAGAATTCATGATTTTGAGTTTGTATTCAGTGTGTGCAGATTGGATCATATCATAAGATACATATTTTCAGTGCCTTGCTTGTTTTTGACACAAAATATTGAATAATTATTGAAGGAATTTTATATGAAAAATATTTAATTGTTAAGAAACTAATGTTTCTTATTCTAGATCATACTTTTAAATATACTCTTGACTGCTTCATATCCGTGATTTGATCTATTCTTCCAATATTTTGTACTATAAGTATTTGTTGTTGGCCATATAGTAATAATAGAACTTCTTTTTCTATGTGACTGGAAATGGAGATATCAATTTTGTTCTAATTAAATTACTTTTATCAGGTTGTGCCTGGAGAGCTGACTATAGTAACTGGGGTTCCCAATTCGGGGAAGAGTGAGTGGATTGATGCTCTTCTTTGCAATCTTAATCAAATTGCTGGCTGGAAATTCGCGCTTTGTTCCATGGAGAACAAGGTGAGATAGTTCATTCTTGATTTTCAAAATTAAGTTTATGTTATTCACCACAAAAAGTTTGTCTATGCAACTTCTAACTAGAAAGATTTTTTTTTTTTTATAAAAGAAAAAAATTACTAAGTGGAAAGAGGATAAGGAATCCTCCTAAACAAAAGAACAAAACATAAAATAATTAAGAAAAAAGAGAAAATCAATGTAATGAAGTTTCCCAATCTTTCAACATAATTGTTAGTGAAACCCCATTAAAAAGGCCATGTGCTTTACACCAAATAGATGCCAAATGCCTAATCTTATCCTGAATCAAGTGATGTGCCTAAGAAACTGTTGAAAGAGAGAAAGAGAGACATATGAAGAAAACCGTGTGTCTGAATTACATAATGAAGGCTGAATTATATAGAGTTATTGTAATAAATACAAAGATTACAAAAGACCTTAATTGCCGTAATTATATTATTTGGTTATGATTTAGTTAGCATATACAATGAATCTAGACACTATTTACACAGTTTTCAATACTCACCCTCAAACTGGAGCATATAGGTCATATGCACCAAGTATGTTACAAATATAACTTATCCAAGGATCTCTCAAAGACTTAGTGAAAACATCCGCTAGTTGATCATTTGAATTGACGAAGCTAGTGCTGATGTTTCCAGATAAGATCTTTTCTCTTATAAAATAACAGTCTATCTCAATATGTTTAGTCTTCTCATGAAACACTAGATTAGAGGCGATATGCAATGCAACTTGATTATCATAAATGAGTGTCATTTGCATAATCTTCCCAAATCGAAGGTCTTTAAATAGTTGTTTTAATCAAATGAGTTCATAAGTAGCTGAGGCCATGACTCGATATTTTGCTTCGACACTTGATCTTGCAACCACATTTTGTTTCTTACTCTTCCATGATATTAGATTATCCCCGATGAATACACAACACCCAAAAGTGGATCTTCTATCAAGAAGAGAACCTGCCTAATCAGCATTTGAGTATTCAACAATCTGAGTGTGACCTTTATCTTCATAGACAAGGCCTCTTCCAGAAGCTCCTTTAATATACTTTAGGATGTGAATCACTGTATCCCAATGTGCATTACAAGGTGAATTTAGAAATTGACTTATCACACTAACTGCAAGGGACAGGTAACAGTGAGGTAGTTCAGTTTTTCAACTAATCTTCTGTGTCTTTTTGGATCCAAGAGTGGCTCCCCCTGATTTGGTAGAAGTTTAGCATTTAGATTCATAGGAGTGTCAACAGGCTTTGCATTCAATAGACTTGTTTCCTCAAGAATGTCCATAGCATATTTCCTTTGTGAAATTACTATACCATCATTGGATTGTGCCACCTCTATTCCCAAGAAGTATCAAAGTTTGCCAAGGTTTTTGGTCTGAAAGTGATGATCGAGATATTATTTTACCTATATTTTGCCATGGTGATCACCGCTAGTGATAACAATGTCGTCGACATACACAATCAAATAAATACACCCTTGAGTTGAATAGCGATGGAAGACAGAGTGGTCAGCCTCACTCCGTGTCATACCGAATTGCTGAAAGTACTAAATCGGCCAAACCAAACCCTAGGAGACTGTTTAAGGCCATACAAGGATTTGTGAAGACGACAAACTAGTCTAGAAGACTCCTCCTGAGCAACAAACCTGGTGGTTGCTCCATGTAAACCTCTTCTTCTAGATCACCATGGAGAAAAATATACTTGATCTCTAGTTGATGAAGGGGCCAGTGGTGAATAACAGCTATAGACAGAAAAATTGAACCAAAGCCAGTGGTCGACGATGATAGACTTGGAAGGGGCGAATAATAGTGGTGGGTTTCTCGACATGGGGGGTCGGAGGTGTATCTGATTCAATAGTGATAAGAGGAAGAGAAACGGATAAGACCTCAGAGATAGGCTTAAGAGTCGAGGAAGGAGATTGGAAGAAGGAAATAGACTCAAAGAAGGTAATATCGGCCAAGATGAGATAATGTCAGAGATCAGGGAAAAAACAACAATAACCCTTTTGGGATCGGGCGTAACCTATAAAGCACAGACATGCCGTTTTTGAGGCATGTTCGTGTGTCGGACACATGTCTGTGTCAGACACATGAGGATACGCGTACGACACACGTGCCTTACGTGTTCGAATGTGTCCGATTAAAAAGATTATTTTTTTTTGGCTTAGACATGTCTTGGACATGGTTTAGGCACACTTGGACATGTCTTGGACACGGTTTGGACATGCTTAGACACGTTTAAGATATAACTTAGACACGACTCATTAATATTTTTTTTAAAAAAAATTAATTTCCATGACTAACGTCCAATTAGTAAGTCCATAACTCACTCAAGCCTAATCACATGATTGACGTCTCAAGCTACTATTTTCACACACCAGTATTTTAAGTTTTATCTTTTCACATTTCACTATTAGGCTTTTAAGTTTTATTTTTTTATACACCACTATTTTCATCTACTCCTTCTACTTCTGCTCATACCAAGCTGTCCACTTCGTCGTCACCGAAGCTTGACTCACGCGACTGTTCCCTGTAGTTAATTTTTTTGGATGCACATGTACTTGTACATGATTAATTCTATTAGGAGAAGTTAGTTTAGGAGATTTTTTAGAAAATGTCAATAGAAATTATGCTCCATATTTTTTGGGAGGGGCTTACTAGGTAGCAAATATTGACATATATGACATATATTAAGTTATTGTAAATCTTCAAACTTATAGAAATGATATTAATGAATTATGAATCTTTTTTCTTAAATTTTGCATTTATATATATACATAAACCAAGTTCTTTAATTTACTTTGATATATATATATATATATATATATGTGGGGGGGGGAAGGATCAACTTATACTGGTGTAAGACTTGACATATTTACACTACTTAATAACTTCTTAAAAAATACGATTTTTATCGATCGAACCGTCGAATTATAACTATCCAACACCTTGATCATTTGTGTCAAATCTTGAAAAAATTAAACATCAATAAAAATGTAATCAAGTGGTTCTTATTTTCATATATTTCAAAAGTATATATTACGTTAATATTGACGTATGTCAATGAAGTATTAAACAATTTTAGATTAATGTAAAATTTTATAGATATGATTTATATGATAGGAATTTTCAATTCAACAGTAGATTTTGTGAGAAAATTATTTAATAAAAAGTTATTCAATGGTGTAAGAGATGTTTTGATTTACACCGGCGTAAATTGATCCCTCCCCTATATGTATATATATGCCATGTCCGTGTCCTACAGTTTTTTGAATTTGGTGTGTCCCCGTGTCCGTGTTCGTGTCGTGTCGTGTCCCGTGTCCGTGTCTGTGCTTCATAGAGTGTAACTAAGAAAAACACACTTAATAGATCGAGTAGAAAATTTATCAAGCCCAGGAGTGAGATTATGAACAAAACAGGTAGACCTAAATATACGAGATGGTAGGGAATGCAAAGGTTGATAGAAATATAAAATAGAGTAAGGGACCTGGTGATCAAGCACAAAGGAGGGCATGTGGTTAATCAAATAACAGGCAGTAAGAACTGCATCGCCCCAAAAGTGGAAAGGAACATTACCATGAAGTAAAAGGTGCGAGTTGTTTCTACGAGATGTCTGTTTTTACGTTCAGCGATCCCATTTTGTTGAGGGGTATGGGTACAAGAGGTTTGGTGAAGAATGCCATGAGAAGCCATAAAAGATTGAAATGGTTGAGACAAATATTCACAGACATTATCACTACGCACTATGTATATGAACACCAAATTGAGTTTTAATCTCATGATAAAAGTTTTGAAATATTGAAAACAACTCAGACCGATTTTGCATAAAAAATAACCAAGTGTAGCAAGAGTAATCATCAATGAAAGTGACAAAATATCTAGACCTTAAAGTAGAAACAGTACGATTGGGACCTCAAACATCATAATGTACTAAAGTAAAAGGAGATGACGCTCGACTGCTAACTTTATCGGGAAACAAACTACGGGTGTGTTTTTCTAGTTGACATGACTCACAAGGGAGACTCGACAACTTAGAGAGGCTGGACACCAATTTTTGTAGTTTGGGAAGGCTAGGATGACCCAAATGTGCATGGATGGTGAGAAGGGAATCCTTGACAGCACAAACACTAGAGGGATTGGAGAGTTGGTAGAGGTCGTGGGACTCACATCTGGTCCCAAGTATTCGACCCGAACTCTGATCTTGCAAAATGATGGAGTAAAAGGTAATCATACAATCAAGAGACCGAGTCAAATGACTAATGGAAAGCAAATTAAAAGGAGACCCAGGAACATAAAGGACAAAGTCTACTGAAAGGGAAGGGAAGGGATGGGCAGTGCCGATCCCTTGGGATTGGGACTTGGAACCATTTGCTAAAGTGACAGTAGGCAAATAACTTTTGTGAGAAAGGTTGGAGAAAAGAGTTTTTTAGAAATATGGTCAGTCGCACCAAAATCAAGAACCCAAGTACCAATGGATGGGGAACGAGAGAGACAAGCAAATGAAGTATCAATATGTGCAATAGAGGCAGTGGAACTAGAGGTTTGACATTGCTCAAACCACTTCAAAATGTCGGCATAAGCATTTGTCGGAGCAGAGGAACCAGAGGACTTATGTTGTGTAAGCCACTGTAAAAAATTTGCATACTCAGCCTCGAGATGGTCTTGGCTGGGCGGATGAGTCTACGGTGTTCGTCGAAGCAGTGGAGGCCATAGATCAGAACACGAAGTGCCAAAAAACACAACCAAACAGTACCTTAATGTACCGATTCAAAAGGGGGTTGCGACAAACGGTCATGAACACAAAAGGCAAGGGCATATCTAGAAAGAGGAGAGAAGAGCAGACCCACAAAAGGCGCCGGTGAAAGAGCGACATGTGGAGCTGCGCGCAAGGATTGTTGACGGCGCATGTAGGTGTGTCTTGCGGTTTCTAGGGCCCGACTTCTGGGTTTTGGCCAAACAAGGAGAGGCAATTCTGGTGGTGGGGTCGTCAGCCGGAAAGGTCGCCAAAAAAGGTCACTGGAAAGTTGGACGGCGGCGGCGGACAGCAACAAAGGAGATGAGTCTGTTAGAAAAAAGACACAACAGAAAGAGAAAGGCCGACAAACCGGAGTGGAAATACGGTTAGTCGCAAAAAAATTTCACCAGAGAGCAGTGGACTCACCAGGCATGCACGGTTCTAGGATTTCCTCTCTTTAGGCTCTAGATATCATGTTAAAAGAGAGAAAAGAGACATGAAAAAAATCATGTGCCTGAATTACACAATGGCGGTTGAATTATATAGAGTTATTGTAATAAATACAAAGATTACAAAAGATTCTAATTACCATAATTACATGATTTGTTTATGATTTATTTAGCCTATACAATAAATCTAGACACTATTTGCATAGTTTTCAACAGAAACCTCCTTAAAAATATGAGAGTTCTGCTCTGACCAAATACACCAAATTGTAGCATAGATTGCATATTGTCACAAAAGTTTAGCCTCTTTACTTATACCAAAACCATGAAAGCCAACCTTCAAGAATTTGTCTAGGGACTTAGGACACCCCCAACATTCGCCGAAAATGCTGAATAAGCAGTGCCATAAAGAAACCACAACAGAACAATGTAAGAGTTGAAAAAAGACTTTAGAGACTTAGAGAATTTAGAAGGGAAGATTTTTGAATTGCTTGAGTGATTAGCACTCTGCAAGAATGATATATATATACTATGAAATAAATACAACTGTACATTTTTAAGAACATTATTCCCTATGTACATGAATCACTTTTCCTATGTACATGAATCTAATGAATCATCATTAACTACTTCTATTTCCTATAACATTATTTCCAACACTTTCTCTCAAGTTGGAGCATATAAGTCAAATGCTCCAAGCTTGCAACAAATATAATGACTTCGAGGTTCTCTAAGGGGTTTTGTAAAGATATCTGCTAGTTGATCATTTGAACTAGCAGATTCAATAATAATTTCCTTAGAAAGGACCTTCTCTCGAATAAAGTGACAATCAATTTTGATATGTTTAGTTCTTTCATGAAACATATTATTAGAGGCTATGTGAAGAGCTTCTTGATTATCACAGCATAGTTTCATTTGTTGAACATCTCCAAACCTCAATTCTTGAAGAAGTTGTTTAATCCAAATAAGCTCACAAGTGGCCGTAGGCATAGCTCAGTATTCAGCTTCTGCACTAGACCGTGCAACAACATTTTGCTTTTCACTTTTCCATGAAACAAGATTTCCACCAATAAGGACACAATATCTTGATGTGGAACGTCTATCAATAGGAAAACTTGCCCAATTGACATCTCAATATCCAATTATTTGAGTATTCCCTTTATCTTTAAAGAGTAATCCTTGTCTAGGAGCCTTCTTGATGTATCTCAAAATTCTTATCATTGCATCCCAATGATCTTTGTGTGGAGTTTGCATGAATTGACTCACTGCCCCAACTGCAAAAGAGATGTCTGGTCTTGTTATAATGTGATAGATAAGTTTTCCAACCAATCTCTGATACCTTTCAGGATCAGAATAGAGCTCCCCATAAGTTGGTAACAATTTATAATTTGGATTCATGGGACTGTCAACAGATCTATAATCCAACATGCCAGTTTCCTTGAGAATATCGAATGCATACTTCCTTTGTGAGATAACTATGCCATTCCTTGATTGGGCAACTTCAATACCCAAGAAATATTTTAATTTTCCTAAATCCTTAGTTTGAAAATGATTGAACAGATGTTTCTTCAACTGAGAAATTTTTTCGTGATCATTTCCTGTGATGACTATATCATCTACATACACCACCAAGTAAACACAAGTGTTTGGAGAAGTATGGCAATAGAAGACTGAATGGTCTGCTTCACTGCGTTTCAGTTCAAATTCTTGAATAACAGAACTAAATTTTCCAAAACATGCTCGTGGAGACTGTTTAAGTCCATAGAGAGAACGTCGTAGTTTTCAAACTAATCAAGACTCCCCTTGAGCAACAAAGCTTGGCGGTTGCTCTATACAAATTTCCTCTTTTAGCTCTCCATGAAGAAATGCATTTTTAATGTCCAACTGATATAGTGGCGAATGATGAATGCC
Source organism: Ormosia semicastrata (assembly GCA_029884595.1). Lineage (NCBI taxonomy): Eukaryota > Viridiplantae > Streptophyta > Magnoliopsida > Fabales > Fabaceae > Ormosia > Ormosia semicastrata. Next base: position 19,563,912 of record JAQQTO010000057.1, on the reverse strand, counting down.
TGCCATGGCAAGAAAAAGACAAACTGAAGTGATTTTTGCAACAGGAGAAAAGGTATCCCCATAGTTAAGGCCATAAATTTGTGTATAACCTTTGGCCATTAAATGAGCTTTAAGACAATCAATCTGGCCATCTGGACCAACTTTGATAATATAAACCCACCTACATCCAACAGTTGTCTTGCCTGGAGGAAGGGAAACTAACTCCCAGGTACCATTTTGTTCAAGAGCTTGCATTTCATCAATCATGGCTTGTCACCATCCTGGATGATCAAGTGCCTCACGAATATTTTTTGGAATTGAAACAGGGGACAAGGATGATACAAAAGAAGAATAGGAAGGAGATAAACAATGATAGCTTAAGAAATTTTAAATGGGATGAGGATTTCGGGTAGATTGAGTACCTTTTCTAAGGGCGATTGGCAAGTCATTGTTGGGTTCAGAAAGGTCCGTAGTAGAAGTGGCTGGTGGAGTAGGACATGATTCTTCTGGGTCTTCAACTCTTGTAATGTTGGATCAGGAATACGTGGGCGACGCTGATACGTGATAAGAGGAGGTGAAGATGACTCAATGGTTGCATGAGGAACTTCTTGTTCATTGGGGGCTTAAGGAAAGACTTGTTCCTGCAAAGGAGAAATAGATGGATCAAAATAGGGAATAGGTAAAACATCAAGGATAATGTTAGACTCAAAAGAAGAAAAGTATGGAGTTTCTTCAAAGAAGGTGACATCTGCAGACATGTAATAACGATTATTGGCTGGGAATAACAACGGTATCCTTTTTTGCAGTCTGGAATACCCAAGAAAAACACATTTAATTGCTCGAGTCGAGAGTTTATCTAAACCTGGATAGAGATCATGAACAAAACAAGTACAACTAAAAACACGAGAAGCAACACGAAACAATGGTTCTTTAGGAAATAAAATGGAATGTGGAACTTTATTACCAATAGAAGAAGAAGGCATCTGATTTATTAAAAAACATGCAGTTAGAACTGCATCACCCCAATAGCAAACGCATTTTTGCATGAAGTAACAATGTCTGAGCAGTTTCAACTAAATGTCTATTTTTCCTTTCTATTATTCCATTTTGTTGGGGTGTATGAGGACAAGTTGACTGGTGTAAAATCCCTTTTGAAGTCAGAAAAGAAAAGAAAGCAGTAGAAAAATATTCTCTTGCATTGTCACTTCGAAGAGCTTTAATTTTCCTACCAAATTGGGTTTCTACCTCTGTATAAAAGGAGGTAAAAATAGAAAATATTTCATAACATTCTTTCATTAAGAATACCCAAGTACATCTTGAAAATTTGTCAATGAAAGTAACAAAGTATTTAAAACCCAAAGATGTAGTTACACAACTTGGACCCCATATGTCTGAATGAAGAACAGAAAAAGGAGAATTTATTCGACTTTCAACTTGACTTGGAAAAGAAGATCGAACATGTTTTCTGAGTTGACATGACTCACAGTTAAGTGTTTTTATTTTCTCAAGACTTGGAACCAATTTTTGCAATTTTGACAAACTTGGATGACCTAGACGTTCATGAAGAAGATTGATAGATGCAACTGCAACACAAGTTTTGGAAGGAGTTGATTGGATGTATAGTAAAGACCCCGACATTCATGTCCTACGCCAATCATCCGACCCGTACCACGTTCCTGTATGACAAATGAATCAGCATCAAATGTTACAGAACAATTAAGAGAGCGAGTAAGTTGGCTAAGAGAGATCAAATTAAAAGGACAGCCGGGTATGAATAAAACAGATTTTAAAGACATAGAAGGAGTAGGTGAAGCATGACCTATTCCTTTGGCAACAACTTTGGAACCATCTGCTAGAGTAATGAAATGCGGAAATTTAGGTGGAGATATGGTGGAGAACAAAGAACTATTACTAGCAATGTGATCAGAGGCACCTGAATCAATAATCCATGGACTTTGAGAATTACCAAACTGAGAAATGCAAGTTGTAGAATGATGGGCACCTGTGGCAGTGGAGGATTGAGATTGGTTGGTAGCCTTCAATTGAAGATATTCTTGATATTCATCCTCTGTGAACTTTCCTTTAGCCTTAGAGACATTCGCATATTTTTCTGGAAATCCATGAAGTGAGTAGCATATATCCTAGGTATGACCTATTCTTTTGCAATATGAACATTGGGGACGACCACCTCTTCCTCCTCGTCCTTCACTATTAGATACCATTGCAGAAGTGTCAATTGAATCAATAGAATTACCTCCCACTTTTGGTGAAGGGACTCGAAGAAGTCTAGTAATTAGATTCTCCATTGAAGAGACCTCTTGACTAGTTAAAATTTGGTCACGTACATGATCAAAATCTGAATTCATCCCACAGAGGATCAACAATATATATAGATTGTCAAGTTTTGTCTTTATACCTGCAAGGGTGTCAGCTTCCAAGAACGTTTTTAACTCCTCAATTGCAGATTGAGCTTTTGAAACATAGGAAATCATGTCATAGTCTGATTGTTTGAGAGTGACCAACTTTTGCACTGAATCATATAGCCTCTGTATATCGTTAGCAAAAACACTTCGAGCCTTCTTCCAGAAAGCATGACAAGTTTTAAAGGTTCTGAAGTTTGCTAGAATGGTTGGTTCGATGGATTGCCACAAGGCACAAAGGTGATAATCAAGTTTCTCCCATTGACTACGATTTTCTTTTGGAATATCATCAGAGGACTTTTCCAAATGATCATAGACTCCTTGACCAAGAAACCAAAGCTCAATAGATGCTGACCAAGCCAAATAATTTCTTCCATTTAGCTTTTTTGAAGTTATTGTTGGGGTTCCAGAAATAAAGAAGGAGGAGTTGTATGTAGGTATCTGACTTGGTTGAGATTTTGTGGGTATCTGAGAGGCAGCTCTGGATTCCATCTTGGTTTTCAGAGGTTTCTAGAAATAAAGGTGAATGGGTAGCAAATGCACAAGGTACGGTTGGGGAAGGTGATGGCAGGAATGGAAAGAGGAGGAGACGGTGGTTCAAATGGCACTGGTGCGACGGTGATTGGAATAAAGCTCATGCGCCAACAGGTAGTGGCGCGTGGGGGTGCGTGAGAACTCCGCTGGTGATGGGTCTTGGTGGGCTGGCCAGTCGGAACCTTTTGAGTCATCCGGTGGTGCGCGTGTAGTGTGTCTCTGGTGGTGGACTGTGGCTGAGTGCGGGGCTGCTATTATTCGTGACTACTGAGTGCGGGACAGTGACAGTGACAGTGTGATGGGTCTGGTTGACTGGAGACTGTTTGTGACTACTATTTGTGATAGAAACAAGACACGGGTACAAATGATTTGTTAAGAAATTTTCTGCCGGACCAGATGGCAAAGATTCTAAAGACAGTAACCAGAGGCGGGATCGAACCCGCTCTGATACCAAGTTGAAAAGAGACTTTAGAGACTTAGAGAATTTAGAAGGGAAGATTTTTGAATTGCTTGAATGATTAGCACTTAGTAAGAATGATATATATATATATATATATATATATATATATATATATATATATATATATATATATAGGGTTTAGCAAGCCACGAGTGGAATCCAACTCACATCCCTAGCGCAATGATATATATATATATACTGTGAAATTATACAACTGTTCAAGAACATTATTGAATCACTTTTCCTATGTACATGAATCTAATGAATCATCATTAACTACTTCTATTTCCTATAACGTTATTTCCAACAGTAAGAATAAGTGAGGAGCAGATTCTGAGCAAGCACCACACGTTACACACATATAAGGGGAAAGAGCCTTATGTGGCCTACAAACCTGCAATGTTTCATTAGTATTAATTCTATTCACTACCGTAGTCCAAATAAAAGACTTGACCTTAGAGGGAGCTTTGGATTTCTACAAGGGTTTATCAAGAAGAAAAGTATCCCTATTAAAGGAATGAGTGAGGAATTGAAAAAAAGCTTTACACGAAAACACCCCAGAAGGATTGAGGGACCAAATCCTTTTATCCAGGTGAGAAGACAAATGAATATTGTCAAGGAGGCTCAAAAGGGACTCCAATTCAAAATATTGTGTGCCATTTAAATTACAAAAAAGTGGAAGTTCCATGAAAATACAGAATCTTGGAAAGGCACAAGTAAAAGGAACATCTCCTACCCATAGATTCTCCCAAAATTTAATGTGAGCTCCGTTACCCGCCTTCAAGGACAACAAAGACTTAAAGTTAGCATAACCTTGAGAGATAAATTTTCAAGGACTAAAATGAGAGGCTCGGATGGCAGTGTTGGCATCCCACCCATTTGGAATGAAAATTGTTTTAAGTCTTTCTGAGGTTGTTGCAAGATATCTATTAGACACTTAATTAAGGTGATTCTGAAATGGTAGATCATTTTTAGATATTTGAGGCAATACTATCATAATTCCTGTGCTTACTCGTGTATTTCCATTGTAATTTTATGGTTTGTTTCTGTTATTCAGAGATCTTTTTCTCAGATAAGAAAAACATATAAGTTCTCTCTCTCTCTCCCCCCCCCTCTGGTTATACTTTTTTAGCCCATGGTCTTTTAATTGCATCGGATGATAATTTTGTCAGACAGTTGGTTAACTGAATGGGTTTCAGAAAACAACCATTGATTGCTTAGGTCGTTCTGGTTGCTCCTTATTGCACAAACACCATTGGGTGAATAAAACTGCTCCATTTGTCTCCAACATGCTTCTTCTTCATATTAACTATACAACAACACATTCTTTTTCCACTAGGTGGAGTCAGCTATATGGATCAAACAATGCCATTGTGTTCCATCAAAAACCTCTTCATATTAACTATGGAATTGTTAAAATGTTTAGGAAAACACAACCCTTCAGAGTGACTAGAAGTATAACCTACATCAGAATGGTTGGAGGCAAGTCCACAATCATTGCCATGTACAAATGTCCCTGAAAATTTATCTGTTGGTAGGCCCTGTTAGAAGATATAAAAAAAAAAATCCTAAACCTAAGTCTAATTGCTTAAACTTTTAAGTGATTTGGTTCCTTAACATGTTACCAAAGCCTCTTCTGTCAAGTGTCAAGAGTTTGTTTAATACCACCCCTTTTCTCTGGCTAAAAGATTCAGTACAAGTTAAAGTGGGCTTGTGCTTTGCCCAAGCTTCAAGCTCGAATGGCTGTCTGCAAGAAATGTTTACTTTTAGGGGTGGTCTATTTGTTAGATATGCAGATTGACTGGAAAGCTCTTCCAGCTGATTTTTTCTTATTTTAAAAGTACTATTTCATTCTTTTGGCTTGATTTTGGAGGATGTCTTGTCCTATGTACCTATCTATATCTTGTTAACTCAGTAGTTTGGCCATCACATAATATCTTTCACAGCAAGTGTTGGGGTGTATTGGGATTATGGTTTCAGTGTTGAGTGGCTACTCCTTGTAATCTTCATTGATCTGTTTCACCGACAATTCGCTGCTAGGTTGAACCGTGTTAAAATATGTGTCGATTTCTCTTCTTATCTTTCCACTGTACGTCTGGTTATAACCATAGTTGTTAGAATCGGACGATTCACGATTCGAATCGTCCGATTCGATCCGATTCATCCCGCCAGCGATACGGAAATGGTGTTGAATCGGAAATTGCTGAGAATCGTGACCGAATCGTCTGAATCGGTGCGATTCAGAACCGGCCACGTTAATCGCACGATTCGGCGATTCGTGGAGCTTGGACGGTGCAATGAAAATACACAGATTCTGGTGCGAATCTGAAGGGGCTGGACGGTGGGTCTGAAGGGGCTGGACGGTGGGTCTGAAGGGGCTGGACGGTGGTCTTTTAATGGTCTTTTAATACACGTTAATGGTCTTTTAATTCTCCTCCTTTACCCACGTTTCACTTCATGCAACCAGAAGCCCAGAACCACTGAACGTAATTCCTCACCCATGTTTCACGTCTCACTCTGCATTCTGCAACGCCAACGGCCAACCAGAGGTGGACTCTGTTTTCGTAATCATATTCTGCAACGCCAACCACCGAGCATTATTCCTCAATCTTCACATTCAGTCACATACTCATGCAATCACGCCTCACTCTGCTCTGAAAACACCTCTTCAGTCCCGTTCTTCCAGAGTTCCAGTGCTCTGTTTTCGTCTTCCTTCCAGTGCTCTGTTTTTCGTGTTACATTCTTCCTTCCAGTCCTCTGTTTTCGTATCTAGTTCTTGCAGTCCTCTGTTTTCAGATCTAGTTCGTGCAGTCCCCTGTTTATGAGTGATAGTGTCTCTCACTCAACACAAATGGCTCCTAAGGTTAATGATGACACTCAAGCTAATGAAGACTTTGATGATCTTCTTGACCTTGAAGGGGAGGAGAATTGAAGATCTTTTTTGCATCAATTTGGAATGACTTAACTATATTTAAGTTATAACTTATGTCTTTAGTTATGACTTATGCCTTATGAATTTATGATGTTTTTATTTAAGTATTTATTTGAGACTTTTTAAGTGTTTTCTTTATGTTTTAGGTGTGTAAATGTATATTTAAGTCTTTTATTGATGTGTTTCTGAATCGTACGATTCGAAACGATTTACGATTCACGATTCGAAAATTGAGCAAACGATTCTCGATACGATTCACGATTTGACAACTATGGTTATAACATATTTGTTATGCAAACTATGATTGATTTTGGTTACAACTATTTTTCAATCATTGCCTCTCACATTCCTGTTGGAGTTTGTGCATGTCTGATTCTTTTTTGACTGCCATATAGGTTAGGGAACATGCTCGAAAACTTTTGGAGAAACACTTGAAGAAGCCTTTCTTTGAAGCACGGTGAGCTTCTTGTATTATAATTATGATTTGTACTATTGTTCATCTTTTGTCAGGTCTGTCATGTTTTGCTTTATTATTGTTCCAGAAATTTTGAGCATTACATTTGCCATTTCTGAAGTTAGTTACCATTCCTTTCATCATGCACGTAGCTTATATTGTGGTCTGGAGGATTTGGTCTACCTTCTCTGATGTTGTCTATCTCATAGCATACTTGCATCTAAGGAGAAAAGAAGTAATTCGAAAACTGAAAAATCATATCTACTCATGCAGACACAACATTGCTCTGAGTATTGATAGGTAAATAGATAGACGGATATAAGAATGGGGTCTTGTCACGAATTTGACTGAGTTAAGATGAGAGATGGATATGTTCCCAATCCCAGGTAGTTTAACCAATTATTTATTAGACTTTCTTTTATAACAAGTTTGGATATATATTTGATTCGAATGTGGCCGCAATAGCTGAAGTGTGACCCAAACTTTTTCCTTGTACATAAGGGCCTAATTTTATAATCCTCTATATTAATATGGTTAAAACTGAAATACAAATGTCTCTTGTTGGTTTGAACATTACATTCTTGGAACCATTTATGTCACCACTTATTTTGTAATTTGTTTAAATCTTGGAACATGGAACCATTAATTGATATTTATGCTTGCATCGAATAAGAACTTATGTTTTTATTTTTCCACATTCCCTGCAGTGCTCTATGCTTCGATTTTCAAGAATTTTCAATTTTTTTAAAAATCTTTATCATATTGTATATTCTGTTCATATCCTACTCCATTCTTAGAGTTTGAAATATCATGGTATGCATTACTTTTAAGCAGTTAAGCATAATAATTAGTGTATTAATGTTTCTTGTATACAATGGATTTTTTGGTATGTCAAGAGTCCATGCAAAGGCCAATGGGACTTGGGTATACATGGGTGGAGTAGGGAGTAGAAAAGTTTATACTATGTATAATTATTAGGATTATGGATGATAGCATACTGTATGGGTTGGTGTTTATTATGATGGTGATATTCAATAATAACTTGGTAGTTTTGGATTTTCCTGTAAATTAATACTGAGGTTACTTCGGTGTTATGGTTTTCTATCCTAGTGGGATCTATTAATTTTCACATTAAGGATTATTATGTGCTTTAGTTATCATGTTTGATGAATTACTATAATTTATTAGAGTGATTGTCCCTATTCTCCGTATTCTGATTCATAAACTTGCAATTTTACTTCTGTTATACTGAGACCTTTAGATCTGGAAGTATTTGATAATGTTCTTTAATTGCAATAGTTGTCATCATTCTTATGTACATTTATTTGATTATCTGAGTTGACTTGTTTATCTTATGATAGTTACGGAGAAAATGTTGAACGGATGAGTTTGGAGGAATATGAACAGGGCAAACTCTGGTTAAATGATACTTTTCATCTCATAAGGTAAGTCCGTTACAAGGAACTCAGCTGGTAGTGGTGGCATACCATATTCTTTTTCTTAGATTGCACTGAGGGACAATTTAACTATCTATCGATGGTTGGATTGCTTTATTTTTTCCCCATGCATTTTGAGCTTGGCTGGTGTTATCTTTTTTACATTTGTCAAGTTGATCTAATTTATTGGTTCCCTGTATAGCTGTCTAAACTTGAGAAGTGATGCATTGTATGGTTACTAATACAGTTTTTATTTCTCTATTAAAAATAGTAAGGTAAAAATCATTTTCAATGAAGTAGAAATCAATTGATATTGTGGTGTAGAAGTGAAGAAGGCAGTAGTGATAAAATTGTCAGTGCATCTGGCTCAGTTGGTTGTTAGAACTGAATCTTCTTTTCTAGTACATTTAAATATATAGTTTTGTTCCCCCTTTAATATTGGGTACCAAGTTTTTAAGTTGTGGTCGCGGCCGCGTTGTGGGCCGATGCGGTTGCAGCACCGAGATGTTGCAGTTCAGACCATGATTTTAATCCTTGTTGGGTCTTAATGCTGATGCAGAAATTTTTTAAGTATCCTTAATTTATTCTTCTTATTACTTGAGTTGTGCAGATCTTAGCTCACTGCCTAAGCCTTTGGAATGTTTGCATAGAAATGAATGATTGAGGCTCATAACACGAACCTTTTGATCTTGGCTTTATGTTTGAATTATTTCAAATTCCTTGCATTTAGCAGTGCTTGTTGAGTAGACTGGCTAATACCTATCTGCCGTTCATTTGGTTAAACTAGTACTTTCAAACTAGTAATTTAACTCATACTGATGACTTTTGGGGCTGGACTACTTGGTTGTTAATACTAGGTGTGAAGATGATTCCCTTCCAAATATAAAGTGGGTCCTTGACCTTGCAAAAGCAGCTGTGTTAAGGCACGGGGTGCGTGGACTTGTAATTGATCCTTATAATGAACTTGATCATCAGCGACCTCCAAACCAGTAATTCTCTCAAAAGAGCTCATTCTAAATTTGGATTTTGTCTTGCTTTTGTATTTTGCTTATGTTATTTTCATATTTGACTTCATCATGCATTTGCTCCTTTCTTGGTGCGCACACACACACACACACACACACACACACACACACAAAAAGAGGACAGGAACAAAAGGCTATAGAAAACATTGTTTTAAGTTTGCGTTTGTACTAAAATCAATTTCTCCCCTAGCACTTGCTGTGTTACTCTGATCATTTGTCCTGTTGCCTGCTGGCATTGATGTTATCAAGATACAGGATAGCTAATTGATGTTAATTTATTTGTTGCAACTTGCAGGACTGAAACTGAATATGTGAGTCAGATGCTTACCTTCATCAAACGTTTTGCCCAATATCATGGATGCCATGTTTGGTTTGTAGCACATCCCAGGCAGGTTGGTAACAAACAGCTTTAGTTTTATCCTTTGCCATTTTACTTTTTCTGATATTCTTACCTCTCATCTAATAGCTGCATAATTGGGTTGGGGGTCCTCCTAATCTCTATGATATAAGCGGAAGTGCACACTTCATAAATAAGTGTGACAATGGAATTGTTATTCATCGTAATCGGGATCCTGAGGCTGGGCCTATTGATCAAGTACAGGTGAGTGTTTGTAGCATAATTGTGCGTATTTAAGTGATCATTTATCATACTAATAATAAATATATACTTTAACTTACTTAGGCTTTGCTTCAGGTTTGTGTTCGGAAGGTACGGAATAAGGTTGCAGGGACAGTAGGTGAAGCCTTATTGTTGTATAATAGGTACCAAGACTAACCTTGATTATTGTGCTGCCATGCATTCACCTATGGTTTAGTAAAATGAAGTTTCATTTATACACGTAGTACATGATCAGAGATTATGATGAGACTTTTATTTAGGAGCATTGACTGATTATGAGAAGTTTACAGCAGCCATTGGGTTATTTGTCCTTTTTCTTATTCTCTTTACTCTTATAATATAATGGCTAGAGTCAGCTTTTTACATGTCTCATAGTATCTTCATACTTTCTAGTGAGTCATCGTCACTTGCCTTGTGACTTAAACAGCACGTCCCGTCTTCTTTTTATAGTTTATATATTGATTGTTTTTGTTTGATAGGTTTTTCTTATTCGACTATCAGTACTGATACTTGTAGAGATTTTATCCTCACAAATCCCTCACAATCTCTAAGGTCATTTGGACCATTCAGAAAAAGTTATAGTGAGACTAAGGTGTTATCCAATGGCTTGCATGGGAGTTTTTGAGGAGTTTGTTTGTGCAAGTATCTTTTTCCTTCTGTTTGGCATAATCGTCAGTCCCCACCTGCCCCCTTTTAAAAAAAAATCTTTGGCCGTTAGTTGGGTTTGCTTAAAGTAATTCATGGTAACTGATATTTTTTGGCAGGGTAACTGGTGAGTTCATGCCAGTTAATAACAAGAGATAGCAGTGAGACAAATCATTTTTTAATAGGCTTGTATAGTGGTCTGCAAGTACGTCTTGAAATGAGGTTACCATCTGATACTCGGTTCCTGTCTAAACATGGCTGTGATGTTTTCACTTGGGGTGCCAGGTCGAGGTCAAGAATGGTGGATAACATCTTCACATGGCTTGTGAAAATTGCCTGTATTATGTTATATTTTGGCCTGATTATTTGAAGATCTTGTATCCTTTAGATGTACTTTTATGGGTGTTACAATTTTAATTTAATTTTGCAGTTCTACATTTTAATCCTTGTATAGACATAGAAAGATTGTTTCTTTGTAATGACCCCGTCATTCTCAATTGAATGAACTAAAGTTCTTTTTTCCTCAAGGCTGTTGGCAATTCTGTCTATCAGAGTTAGAATTGATTGCAATGTCATTTGCTTCTTTGTTTGCTATTCTACTAATTTGGTCTGTTGTGTAATATTCAATTAATGGATTATTGATGGCTATTTTCCCGTCATGTTGCACCACGTGAGGCCATGTGATCATCCTCCCCATCGTTTATTTGTTTATATATTCTACAAATGAGACTACATATTAGTGAAGAGATAATATTTAATAGAAGTTTCAAGTGTAACATGTTAAGAAATACAATCATGAGAGACTCAATATTATCTTATGTAGCATATTTTTTTGTGTTTTTTATGATCAGAATTCAACACACTAAACCTTCAGAGCTAACAATAATAAAAACTAGGACTGGAAATCTTCTAACCTTACACCAACCTCAAATCTCAGTAGAAGGAAATTTTTACAAACACTTTCCTGTTATTAATGTAACAATCACTACTGTCTTGATATCACAACGGAGTTCAAACTATTTAATTTTGGAAGGAAATCCTGTTCTTCGGTCTCCATTGTGGACCATGGTACATACGATACACCCATTGTTCCGCTGTAAATTAGTAGCTTGATCCAGCAAATCAAATCGAATGTGATATATATTGGAGATTAGAGCTTGAACAGAAACAAAAAAAATTGGAGAATAAGAAGAAAATAAACTCGGTATAGGAAAAAGAAGCCTCATCATTTCATATAAAAAAGTGATAGATTATAAGAGAACTCATCCTTATAGTCATACTAATTAATACCTCAATATGAATGTCCCTTGATTCAATTTTTAAACTACTATACAAATATACATTTTTCTTGATATAACAAAATTGGTTAATAGTTATGCATTTCAAAGAATGAGAGAAAGGGCAAATAATTTGCTCATTATATGGTTGCCCATAATTTATGCATAAATAGAGGGAATAATTATACCCATATATATGGACGGACTCACTTACAAAATAGTAGGGACACATGTTCCTATTCACTTTAGGAAATTTGCTATTATTTACGATAGTCATTTAACATTTTTATTCTCATATTTTTAATTTTGTCCCCATATAATATGTAAATAAATAATTTTCTATGAGAAAGTTAAAATTTTTATAAAAAAAAATTTCAAGCTGCATCTCACATAATAAATGTCAAGATCATTCATACATATATAAATAAAAAATATTTGATAATATTGATAATAAAAAAAATATTCACAGCATGAAGAGAAAAATACAAATCAATATTTCATCAATTTGTATTAATATATTTGTTTCATTTGATTATTTTTTATATTTGTATATTGTCTTTGCTTTCATTGCCTAAATGTTCTGAGTCCGTCATGTATCAATAGGCCCTCCTTGTATATTTATTCATGCAATCGTTCCAACCGTCCAATCCTATACTAAACAACTAATTGATGAATATATACCATATTTTTGCAAAGTTTCTACAGAAGTCGTAACATAATCTGATCATTTTATGGTTTTCTTTGCTTTTTATTAGCAAATTGCAGCTCACAAAGCAACAGATAAACACAGGTCCTTCCCAGCTTCGATGGTTGACTATTTCCCATAACTTGAGTCTATAACATGAATGAATGATAACACACTTGAATTTGATAAATTGTGTGCAATAACTTATAGTGAAATATTATTAAGAAATCTCTGTCTGAAAAATATAAAAGTAATATTTCTCTTCAACAAATCAAATCCATATCTGCAACGTTTGAAGCTTTAACATGGACAAATCTACCACATATAATGATTTGTCGTTAGCCAACTAAGCAAAGTGCTAAGAGACCAAGTCAAACAAAGGAGCAAATCTGTTGCCAATGATACGGTGCCACGTTCCAATATTATAGACGGCGGACAGCCAAAAGTGTAGAGATGTAAGATCAAGCACATTGTGAAAAAAAAAGCTAAAAGGTTAACAACATGCGTTCCCGTTACAAGTGATATGGTTTTCTATCTCTGATTAACTCTTTATTACATACAAGATGCCTATTATTATTATTATTAGTAATAGAAAAGAAAGAGAAAATGGAAAAAGTGGCCGTTAGGCATGAAATGCCTAAAAGAGTATTAGCCATGGGCTTGCTATATGTTTACTGCAACTTCTCTTTGCTAAAAATGAGATTATTATTACTAAACATATTACACGGTTAAATTTATCTTCTTTCTCGTATGTTTCTTTCAGCATTTGAAATGCCACAATTATCCGTGTTTATATCTTGATACAGTTATTTTCATTAGTTTAGTTCTTTTTAATATGATCACTTCTTAGTATAATTCTAGTTATTTATGACTCTCAATTTCATGTTTTTCTTTTTTGTTAGTTGTTAAGAATTTCACATCGTCTACCTCAATATTTCGTGTGTAATTTATATATCTGTTAAGTCACTTTATTTAATGTCAATTAATTTTAAATTATAATCTCACATGATATCATATCCAAGATATCATCGTTTGTTATTGTTCAGGAATCTCACACTAATGTATATTTAATAGTGATAACAAATCTTATTCTTTTTCTCTATTTTGTGTCCAATGAATTTTATTTTTGTTTTGGTACAGAGAGAGGTCAAGGACCTAATTAAAATCAATAAGCAACTAGTCTGGGAAAAGCAACCCCAAAGATATCGCTCGCAAGAATGAATGAAACCTCTACTTGGGGATGATTAAAGAGCTGAAATTGCATAGTTTTCAAGTGAGAAAAACACTAATAACCAATCCACAACTCTGTTAGCCTCTTGGTAAATACAGATAATGCAGACATGCCAAGTATTTTGTCAAGTGACTTTGATTGCAAAAATTTAAAGGGCTGAAAAGATGGCATCACTGCAACCATTTCTGAATTAGATTAACAACCACTAGTAAATCAACTTCAACCACCACTTTCCTAAACCCATGGCTCCATGCTAAATGTAGGCAGGAAAGTACACCCCACATTTCAGTTCAAACTGGAGAACACACTCGCAAAAATGGTGCAAAGAATAGAGCCACAATCCAAGCACCCAACTCATATTGAATCCAATTTTTCTTGACATATCCTAGGTACATTCACAGTGAGTGGCTCATTTTGAGTGTTTCTAAATAAGTTTATGCTTATACAAGAATATCTCTTGCAAATCACTTAAGAAATGAATGATTCATTCTTTTGAATGCGAATAGCTACAACTTCATTATGTTAAGAAAAAGTTGTATCGGTATTTTTCAAATAATGCATATTAACAACTGTAAAGGAGGAATAACAGTATGCTTAGATAAAGGAGTTTGAAAGGAACGGAAAAAATGTTAATTTTTTAATTATAAATTTGGAGAATTATAAAATATTAATAAAAATAAATAGTTATTAAAAAATTACATGATAATATTTATTTTTCTCATTTCAAAAAATATTTAAATAAAGAAAATATTTACTTAAAATAAAAAATTAACCCTCATTTTTCTTTCACTTTAAATTCCTCCATTAAAACAAGATAAGCAACATAAAAACTAAATTTTATAAAATCCATTATTCAAAAAGAAATAAAAGAATAAAATAAAGGAGGAAAAAAAAAAAAATAAATACAAGGAAAAAGAAAGTAAGAAATGAGCTATGGGCAGGTAGCAAAGAAAGGAAAATGCTTACTTACATGTTACTAATTCTCTCACATCTGTTTATATAATAAGTGTAAATTTGTAGAAAATGGTGTAAAATTAATTATAATTAAATAATAAAAACTATATAAATGTTAAATAATGTATGTAAGTGTAGTGTAAGTATGTTTCATTTAGCATCATTAGCAAAGAAAACAGGGTTGTAAGATTCCTATGCTGTCCCTGCAAGCATAGTAGGGGGGTGGTGGGGCCAAGTTGACGCTTTCACGCCTAAATTTGCTGGCCTCCAGAGCAGCAAAACTCTCGGGAAAAAGAATCTTCCAACGGCTCCTCTGCGGTGGATCCAGTTATGTAACCGTTGGTGGACCTAATCCTTTTTCTCATTTCAAATTATATAACCCTCACAACACACCAACCCTTCTAAACATAACACACACCAACACATCACATTTTCCAATTTTGGTACATCACTGAGGTGTGTTTTCTGCTTCTTCTTTTTTCATATCCTTCGTTACTTCTAAATTTCTGGGTTTGTCTTAAGTTTTTTTTTTTTTGTTGCTTGCCTTGTTTTCAGTGTGTAACCATGACTGCTGAGGTTAAGGCTCAAGAAGAAACCCAGACAGTTGAGGTTCTAGAAGAGCCCCAGAAAGTTGCAGAACAGGAGAAGGTTGTTGAAGGAGATGTGGAACCAAAGGATGAACCCAAACCCAAAACGGTGGAGAAGAGCTCCTCTTACAAGGAAGAAAGCAACTTCCTTTCTGACCTCAAAGAGTTTGAGAGGAAGGCTTTGAATGAGTTGAAGTCAAAGCTTGAGGAAGCTATCTTGGGGAACAACCTGTTTGAGAAAGAAGAGCCAAAAAAGAAGGAAACTTCAAGTTCAACAGTTGCTGAAGAGAAGAAAGAAGAAGAGAAAGAAGGTGCAGAAGAGAGTGATGAGAAACCCGTGAAGGAAGAGGAGAAACATGATGAGGAGAAAAAGGTTGATGAAGTGGAGAAGGATGTGTCTCTTTGGGGAGTACCCCTTTTGCCAAGCAAAGGAGCTGAGGGTATAGATGTGGTGCTGTTGAAGTTCTTGAGGGCTAGGGAGTTCAAAGTCCATGATGCATTTGAGATGTTGAAGAAGACCCTTAAATGGAGGAGGGAATCAAAGATTGATTCTGTTCTGGATGACGATTTTGGCTTTGACTTGGCCTCTGCTGCCTTCATGAATGGCGTTGATCATGAAGGGCACCCTGTGTGCTACAACATCTTTGGTGTGTTTGACAGTGAAGAGCTTTACCAGAAGACTTTTGGGACAGAAGAGAAGCGCAGTGAGTTCTTAAGGTGGAGGTGCCAGTTGATGGAGAAGGGTATTCAGAAGCTGAATTTGAAGCCAGGTGGTGTGTCTTCCTTGCTTCAAATCAATGACCTTAAGAACTCCCCTGGTCCCTCAAAGAAGGAGCTTCGTGTTGCAACAAAGCAAGCTGTTGCAATTTTGCAAGACAATTACCCAGAAATGGTAGCCAAAAATGTAAGTTGCTTTGACATCTTGATATACCTTTTCCTGTTTTTTTTTATTTTTTTTAATAGAAGAGTTAGTTTAAATTCAATATGCAATGTGCTGTTGTGTTGAATCTGTTGATATTCAAAGTAATTTGATAACGTTGTTTGTGTTTTATTGTAGATTTTCATCAATGTTCCTTTCTGGTATTATGCTCTCAATACACTTTTATCTCCTTTCTTAACCCAAAGAACAAAGAGCAAATTTGTGGTTGCTCGTCCTGCTAAGGTCACTGAAACACTGATCAAGTATGTTCTCCCACCCATTAACCATTTCTGTTCACTGTTAAGCTTCAATGGTCACTGAAACAGCACATAAATGGACCTTAATTCCTTTGTATCAAATTAGGTACATTCCAATCGAGGAGATCCCAGTTCAGTATGGTGGTTTCAAGAGGGAAAATGACTCTGACTTCTCTGCCCAAGATGGTGCTGTTTCAGAACTCACTCTAAAGGCTGGATCAACCGCAACTATTGTGATTCCTGCATTGGAGGTACCAACTAGTCTAAAAAGTTTTTATGTTATTCTCTGGTGTGCTTTAGAAATAGTGAATATTGGACTAACAGGTTGTTGCTTCTCAACAGGTTGGAAACACTTTGTGCTGGGATTTGACTGTGCTGGGTTGGGAGGTGAGTTACAAGGAGGAATTTGTTCCCAGTGATGAGGGTTCTTACACCATCATTGTTCAGAAAGGGAAGAAGATGGGTTCACAAGAAGGGCCTATTAGGAACAGTTTCAGGAACAATGAACCAGGGAATGTTATCCTCACTATAGAGAACACATCAAACAAGAAGAAGAGGCTTCTGTACCGTTACAAGACCAACAAGATCCCTTTCTGAGAATTCAATTCAAAAGTTATATTTTTGTTCCATTATTGTGTTTTTATATAATTTGAATGTAGATGTGAATGTGAGGACTGTGAAGAGAGAGGCATTCTTTCATTGTTATAATTGGTTTACATTATGATTTATATTTTTTTTCTCAAATGAAATTGATTGAAAGTTCATTCATTTTCTGTGCCAATAATGTATCTAATCCCTTTTTTTGATGTAAAATTTTTCTTGAAGACTCGTTGTCTAATCCCATGTTTTGATGTAAATAATTTTCTTCTGGGTTTTGCCTCGAAGACTCGTTAGGGTGAAATTTTGGGATTTTTAATAATCTATTTTTAGTGGTAAAATTATTTATCAAATTGTTATATTTTTTAAATTATTTATTAAATTGACTTATTTTTTATCACCCTAAATTTTTTTAATTGTTTTACGTTTCATATAGATAATGTTAAAAGAGATGAAGTTATTAATAGGAAAACATTAACACAATTAGCGCAATACGTGATGATGATATTTACATAGAAGCGCATAAGCGAACATAGAAGCACATAAGCTGGTGGTGTTATATATGACGAAAATATAAAAAAGTTAAAATATCAAGCGTCTCCTAAATCAATTAATTAATTAATTATTTTTTTAATATTAATGTGGACGCATGTTAAATTTTATACTTGCAATGAAAATGATAAAAAAAAAAATCAAGAGTCTCTTAATTTTGTAAAGACGTATTAAATTTTTAGTATTAATGTGAAAGCATATTAAATTTTCTCACTAGAGATTGATGCATGGCTCATTATTATTAAACAAATTTTGTGACTAATTTCAGCTACCAACAAATTAGAAATTTGCATTGATACGTTTGAATCCAATGTTTATTTATATCATAGCTCATTATATTGGAATAAGAAATTCATTAGGAACTAATGTACTTTTTTTAAACATTTCTAATGTTTTCTTAATAGTCAATAGACTCTTGAAATCAACTATGGGCTTCAGATCAAAATAATGAGTTATGCATAAACTTCTAGTAAGAAAATTTAATATGTCTCCACATCAACACCGAAAATTTAATATACAACCAAGCCTTTTTTTCATTAAATGGGGTCGGCTACATGGATCAAACAACGCTATTGTGCCCTATCATAAACCAAGTCTTCAGAGATGTCATTCAGATCTAAATCTTTTTTAATTGTTTCACCTATAGTTTTTCTAAGTCTTTCTCTACTTCTAACTATTGGACTATTATCTACTTGATCTACTCTTCTTATAGGGGCTTCTAAGGGTCTTTTCCTTACATGTTCATGGTTTAGGGTTTAGGGTTTAGGGTCTTTTCCTTACATGTTCAAACCACCTAAGACGAGATTCTTCCATCTTTTTCACAATAGGTGTTACCCCTACTTTCTCTCTAATGCATTCATTCTTAATCCTATCTTATCTTGTATGGCCACATATCCAATGCAAAATCCTCATCTCCGTGACACTGATCTTATGCTCTTGTTAGCTTTTTACCGCCCAACATTCAGTACCATACAATATCGCGGGCCTTATAACTGTGTGGTAAAATTTACTCTTAAGCTTGAGAGACACTTTTCTATCACAAATAACTCCTGAACCACTCCTCCATTTCATCCATCCAGCTTGAATCCTATGGTTTACATCTCTCTCTATCTCTCTATCATTTTGTATGATAGATCCAAGGTACTTAAACTGTGTGACTTGTGGTATTGTATGATCTTCAATTTCCACCGCTAAGCTAGCATTAACACGTCTCTTACTGAACGTACATTCCATATACTCTGTCTTACTCCTGCTTAGACGAAGGTCATGTTCTTCCAAAGTTCATCTCCATAGCTCTAGCTTCCCATTTGTTTCCTCTCTCGACTCTCTAACTAAGACTATATCATCTGCAAAAAGCATGCATTATGGCACTGGCTCTGGGATATGCACAGTAAGCATATCCAAGACCAAGGTAAAAAGATATGGACTCAAAGTTGACCATTGGTGCAGTCCTATAGTTATAAGAAAATCTTCTGTGACCCCACCATGTATTTTCACACTAGTTTTAACCCCATCATACATATCCTGAATTGCTTGAATATAGGCGATACGAACTCAGTTTTTCTCCAAAGCTTTCCACGGGACCTCTCTCGGTATCCTATTGTAGGCTTTTTCCAGATCAATGAAAACTATGTGTAGGTCTTTTTGCTTCTTCCGATACCTCTCCATTAATTTTCATAGAAGATAGATTGCTTCCATAGTTGACCTCCCAGGCATAAAATCAAATTGATTCTCTAAAATATTAGTCTCTGGTCTTAATCTCCGTTCAATTACTCTTTCTCACAATTACATGATACGACTCATGAGCTTAATTCCTTTGTAATTTGCACAGTTTTGTATATATCCATTATTCTTATAAATAGGGATTAAAGTGTTTCTCCTCCATCCGTTTGACATTTTTTTAGACCTCATTATCTCGTTAAATAGTTTTGTGATCCAACTTATACATTTTTCTCCTAGGACTTTCATACCTCAAAGGTATATTATCCGGTCTGACCGCTTTTCCATTATCCATCTTCTTCAATGCTTCTTTTACCTTAAACTTCTGAATTCTACGATAAAATGTTTTATTTTAATCCTCATCTCTAGAAGATTTAATATGCCTTCACAAAATTAGAAGATTCTTGATTTTTTATTTTTTTTTTCATTTTTATTGTAGGTGTAAAATTTAACATGTCTCCACATCAATATCGAAAAAATTAATTAATTAATTAATTGATTTAGGAGACTCTTAGTTTTTTTAATTTTTTTTTCATTTTCACCATATATAACGCCACCTGCTTATGCGCTTCTACGTAGATAACGTCATCACGTGTTGCGCCTCTAGTCAATAGACTCCTAAATTCAACTATGTGCTTCAGATCAAAATAATGAGTCATGCATGAACCTCTAGTAAGAAAATTTAATACGCCTCCACATCAACACCAAAAATTTAATACGCCTTCACAAAATTAGGAGACTCTTGATTTTATTTTTTTTATTTTCATTGTAGCTGCAAAATTAGGAACAACAAAATTTAATACTCCTCCACATCAACACCAAAAAAATTAACTAATTAATTGATTGATTTAGGTGACTTTTGGTTTTTTTTTTTTAATTTTCATTGCACGTGTAAAACGTCACCCTTTTAGGTGTTTCTACTTAGATAACGTCACTCACTTAGGCGCTTTCACGTGAATAACGTCATCGATATTGATGCTTCTACGTGGATAATGTCAAACGCATTGGTGTTATCTATGTGGAAGCGCATAAGAAGATGACGTTATCTACGTAGACAGAAAAAATATAAAAAATGACATATTAGACAAAAGAGTAGTATTTTGGTATATAATTATAAAAAAGTGACATTTTGATAAATAATTTTATCACTAATAATAGATTAATAAAAAAGCCTAAAATTTTGGTTCAGTTTATCTTTTGTATTATTTTTTTTCCATTTTGAATAACGTCGTGATTTATAAGACAAGCTCAGAAATTCGTGTGAAAAAGCAAAGAAGGGGGCATCATGGGATTTTTAATATAGAGAATTAAAGGAGGCTAATTGTTATATCTGCCTATCTCGCAAATGTATTTGAACCTACGAAATGGATGAAGCTCTAGTGTCCAAAACGAATTCCATGCCAATAACTGTTTTTTGAAGTTAGATGGCATCATGGAATTTTAAAATAGAGAATTAAAAGAAGGCCTAATGCAGATCAAACAAATAAAAAATAAAAAAGAAGGCTTAATGTGTTATATCTATCTGTCTCGCAAAAATGTATTTGAGCCTATGAAATGGATGAAGCTCTAGTGCCCAAAACCAATTCCATGACAATAACAATTTTAATTTTGATTTTCTTACATCATATTTTTTTCACATTATTTTTTACATTATTTCTCATATTATTGATTACATTATTTTTTTATTTTTTATTTTCTTAATCACAACTATTAAAAAATAGTGTAAAAAAGAATATATGAAAAAAATGATGTATGAACATCATTTTTCTAACAATTTATAAAAATTAGATGGCATTATGAGATTTTAATATAGAGAATTAAAAGAAGGCCTATCGTGTTATTCTGTCTGTCTTGAAGATGTATTTGGGCCTATGAGATGGATGGAGCTCTAGTGCCCAAAACCAATCCCATTGCAATAATAATTTATTGAAGTTAAATGGCATCGTGAGATTTTAATATACAGAATTAAAAGAAAGCCTAATGTGTTATATCCGTCTGTCTAGCAAATAGATTTGGGCCTATGAGACGAATGAAGCTCTAGTGCCTAAAATCAGTCCCATGCCCATAACAATTTATTAAAGTTAGATGGCATCATGGGATTTCAATATAGAGAATTAAAAGAAGGCCTAGTGTGTTATATCTGCCTGTCTCGCAAATGTATTTGTGCCTATGAGATGGATAAAGCTCTAGTGCCCAAAACTAATCCCATGCCAATAACAATTTAGGCTACATTTCGTGCACTGTATAAGAAAGATATGATAATATAAATTTATACTATTATGTCTTAACATATGTTTAGTGTTGACACAGGATAGAATAATCAAATTCGATTAACTATTTTTATTTTATTCTTATAAGATAATTCTATTTTATCCCCCACTCCATGATAAGACTTGATAGGATAACTATTCCAACCTTACCTCTCATCTTCTTCTCTATCACTCAAAGCCTTCCTTCTTTAAAAGTTTCAATTTCTTGTCCACTCAAAGCTTAACTCGGATTTCTCGAATTTCTTAAAAAAAAAAAAACTCAAATAAGTTATCCTAACTCTTCTTATTCTCTCTATCTCATATTTTTCCTTAATTTCATCCTAGCCACCACCTACCACCGTGAATAGAGGGGTGACTGCACGGCCATCGATCTTCTACAACCACCACTCGAGTCCGCGACAACCTCCCAGCACCACTGCGATCACGTCGTAGCACCGCTGCGAGCACATCCCAACACCATTGACAACGCGTCCCAACACGGTGATTGATGGGCATATCTCCGTTTGAAGACATAGTGATTGGTGGGTTTTGCAAGAATGGAAGATTAGAAGAAGCATTTTGGTTTAAAGAAAATATAGTCAAAAGCAAAGTGAATCCGAGTCTCATAACATATAGTGGGAGAGATCCGAGCATGAGCAGAGGAAGAGGAAATCTAGTAATTGGTAAGGGTATAGGAATGGAGTGTTGTTGCTGCTATGAGAAGCGAAAGAGATAGTGAGGAATGTGAAGGGTAATATGATCATATTAAATAGTTTCATATACTATCAAATTATTTATACAACGTGTATCAAATATTTAATAGTATAAAAATCTATCAACTTATTTATACTATCATACATTATTTTATTATTTTATATTATCATATTTTATATTATTAAATGTATCAAACGCAATATTATTGAAGTTAGATGGCATCCTTGGTTAATGGGCCACTTTATGGTAAACACATGAGCTCTTACTGTTTCATCAAGGAAGGTACATGCAGGGCTTTTGCTCCATTTGGGTTGTCAAATGGAATCATACTTGAGAGAACGGAAGTTTAGTGCTGATATGACCTACTTGTATCTGCCAATGTTTACTAATGCAGCTGGGGTTCTGTTTGATAGAGTTATTGTAACTGTTTTAAGCTTGATGAGCCTTTGATGTGTATCTAAAAAATAAGAAGAAAAAAATTCTTTTTGATATGGCACCAATAAAGTTTTTTTTTTTTTTTTAATACTAGGTCTCGCAGGGACTCCAGAGACGGGGAGGGGAGAGGAGAGAAGTTCACTTTTGGGAAGTGCCACTGATCTTTAAGCTCTTGCACACGAAGAAGTAAGTTAATTAAAAGTTCAGGGACAAAAGTCTGACCAAAATAATTGCTCCACAAAAGCGGTATAATACCGTTCACCAAAAAAAAGGGGTATGATATCATAACTAAACGGATAAGTCACATTAAAGTGAGGATATAATTTAGAAAAATAAAATGAGAAATTGTAATTGTAAATGAAAAAATTTAAGAGAGTGAATTATCATATATCTATAATTTATTATGCAAGTATATATATTATATAAAATTCTAAACTTTTGATTTTCTTATCGATAATTATGAATATGCACTTTACGATTTCTAAATAGTGAAAAATTCTTGTATAGCTTGAGAGTATTACATTACACTAATAAGAATGTGACACAGTGATACCATATAATCATTCAGGTCATTAGATTGGAAATAAAATATTATTAAACTAAATTTAGACAGTTACAAGAATAATGAGAAGAGAGTATTACTTTCAATATATATAAGAATTTTTTTTAAAATGCACCCCTCACTTAGGAGAAATTATAAAGTACTCACAGAGTATTACTCTAAAAGGTTTTATAACCGTTCAATTTTAATTTAATAATATTTTAACTTTTTATCCAATCATGTGTATGATTATAAGTATAACATCTTACATTTTTATTAGACTGGTACAGTACTCTCGGAGTATATAATAACTTCTATCACTTTAGAGGTTGAAATTCTTTTACATTCCTAGAGTATTACATCACTCCAGTAAAATTGTGGCATATGATCATTTATAACCATACAGGTGGTTGAATTAAAATTTAAATATTTTGAAATTAAATTGTTATAAACTTACCTAGAGTGTTACTTTATGAGTATTTTAAAATTTGTAAAGGAACAACAAAAACTATTCATTTCTATAGTAAAAGGTGTTATTTTTTAGGAATTTGGGTTTTTTCATGTAATATGACCATAATGTTGAAGAAAGATAGACACAAATTTTATCATGTAAGGACCTATTATGATTAGTTATAAGACTCACTAATTATATTTAAAAAATTATATTTTTCTCTTTTTAACATGACTCTTTCATATTATTCAACAATATGAGATAATTAAAATCCTTTTTTATAGTCTATTGAAGAGTCCTAACTCTAATCATAACTTGAATTTGTAATCTTTTACCTAAATTCTTAACTTATCTAATGAACATCTAGTCAATATAATATATATGAAAGAATATTGTTAAGGTTTAAAAGATTAAAATATCTCCATAATATATACATCTCTCAAAAAATGTTACGTTTTATATAGTAGAAGAATAATTTTATATACTATTAATAATTCTCTGAATTACTAAAAAGATAAATATTTTTAAATTCTTAAAATGTTAAATATCTTTACTTTTTTATTGAATAATTAATATTTTAAATAAGAGATTAATTTTTATGTATTGTTAATATAAAGTTTTTTACACCATCAATCAATTATGTACATCATGAGTGGTTGTTGAGGTAATTATTGAGAGAGTCAAATATTTTTAATGATGTAGCAATGCGTGATTGGATGACAGTATAAAAAACTTTTACACTAACAATGTATTCAAAGTAAATACTTTAAATAATTAGAAAGATACAAGATAATTTTGTTAGTTTGTAAGTTTTTTTAAGAATCTTAATATAAAAAATTACCATTAAAACATAAGGATATTAAGATTTATGATTCCCACAAACAAGAGTGTAAGAAAAAGACACTAACATTTGTCCATGAATATAATTGGTAGATTGTATTCTAAGAGCGTTAGAGAGATCTTAAAACTCAGTTTTTATTTCTTTACTTTTTCTTTATACTTCTTCTACTTTAGTGATTGTGAGGGAAGAAGACCCAGACGGCTAGGAGCAAACCTATAGTTTTGCGCAAAAATTGTTCCTTAAATAAGGCTAACTTCTATCAAGTATGTAGTTACTATAATTGTAAAACTGTTATTTTCTTTTTACCTAATAAGAGTTTAGCTCATTAACTTAATTTAATTACTCATTAAACTAATAAGATAAGTTACAAGCTCATCACATGAGACATTTAATCTAACATTTTTTCACTTGGCTCATGTGACACTACTTTCTTTATAGTTTGAAAATTTTGTCAAAACATAATATGAATTCATATATATAGCCAAACTTTTCTTTACATTAGATACATCATTCATCATGACAAAAAATAAACTAACATGAGTCATGACAGTTATATATCATTTAATCGACATAGTCCCTTCCATATACCACAAAGTTAGTCTTCTCATTGACATGACCTATAAATGAGAAGCACATAATTAGTCTAACAATAATGTTTTTATTAAAGACAGAACCTGCTATTATCATTCTTATTCAATCATATATTCAAACTCGAAGAACAAATGTGAACACTCAATTTTGCCTGGGCCGTGAAAAAGAAAAAGAAAATATAAAAAAGAAAAGATAAAAAAAAGAAAAAAATGAAAAAAATAATTAATAAAAGGTCTATATTCTTGACCTTTTTTCTCAGCCCAAATGTAAGCCCATTTTAGCTAAGTAAAAAAAAAAAAAATTGATCTCGTTAAAAAAAAAGGTTCAACAAAAAAAAAAATGGGTCATTGTTACGTTTTTGCAACTGGTTCCTTTCTTTTTTATTGCTATCTCACTCAAAGTATATAAACAAAAATAAGCTTAACCAGTAGTTGAAATGCAACTAAACCCATGTCAACATCCCCTTCTCTTTACCAATATGTCATGTTATCTGCTGCAAGCTTGCAAAGTCAAGGCTCAATGCAGCACAAAAATGGTAAGTTTGCAGAGATAAGAGCTTGGAGAAGGACACAATCATAAAGAAAATGCATGAAAATAGAAACTGAGTTAGAGAGCACTAGCCACTCCATTTGCTACCTACCTGATTCTCTTGGGTTACAGAAATGGATCTTCTGTTTACAATAAGGGAAAATGAGACAGAGAAGGGGGGAAAACACAAAATTTCAACCTCGCTCACCATTTTACAGAGGACTCTCTCTTTTTCACTCGACAATTCATAAACTTCCAGTAACCACCATTAGAAACCCTTCACAACCATCACCAAAAAAATATCAAAATCACCTCATAGCCATGAACATCCATAAACCTCCATTAACTTCCCCATCTACAAAATCACAAAATACCAACACCATAGAGTCAGAACCCATTACAGGCACCATAAACTAGCAGCTAGCACTTTCCCTGCAACCCAAAACAGAACCACCCACCACGCACAACCTTTGCTAGCCAAACCTCTCCCTTCAACTACCCGTAGTCACCCTTCGACCTTAACACTTCACCTTCCATCACCATTCCAACCTCCTTCATCGTAATAAAAACCAAAACCCACCATCAACCTCCATCTAAACCTCCACTCTCATAACAACCACCACAAACTAACCTTCAAACCTCCAACCTTAAATACCCACACCACCACTTTACCTTCATCATCTTCACCATATCACAACACACTCTGTCACTCTCTCATAATAGTAGCCGCACCACCCTCACTCATCCACGTCTCACACAGCACAACCACCTCCATTTAACCCATCATCAACCTTCACCATCTTCACCCCTCACCACCAAAATAGAATCACAATGCACCAAACAACAACCCAACGCGACAGATATGACCCCTGTCTCCCAACGCCGGAGCCACCACCAGTAACTGGCCCAGCCCCACGAAACAACCATGTATCAGGTCCTCACGGTACCCCCTCTCTATTCGCACCTATTTCCTCACAACCAGAACCTCGCATCACTCTCGTCGCAACCACGATCCACGACACCAGTAATAACCGCAGATCAGAACCCCCGACTGCCGCCCAAGGTGCTGCCGGCCCGGATCTGCACGTGCGCGGCTCACCACCAACTGATCACAAAGCCGCCGTCGTCCACCACTGTCGCACCAGACCCGGAACCACCACGAAGCTGCCCTTCACCGTGCATCGTCCTCCATGTTGCATAAGCTGCCCGCCACCGCGAATACCCGCCCCTGATGCTGCAGTCCCGACCGTTCTCCGCCAAGAACTTCATCACTGCCATTGGCATTCTCAAACCCCATCCAACCTCTTTTTCATTTTGGCAACCCAGTAAAAGCTTCCTCCTTTTATTGATTCGTTGCTTTCTTTTATGTGCAACCTTTTTTATTTTTTATTTTATTTATGCTTTTATCTATTTTTATTTTTATTTTTGTTTAGGTTGATGTCTTTTTATTTGCTTTGAAGAAATTGTGATATGGGCCATGAGTCAATTAGCTTGTTTTATATTGGTATTTTGGGGTGAGTTTGATTATCTCTTAGGTTAATAATTAGGTCAATTCCCTTTTTTTTATATTTGTTGAATTAAAAATAAAATAAAACAAAAAAATAAAAAAAGCAACAAAGAAAATGAGCTTAGACTAATGGGCTCAATGAGGTCAAGAGCAAAAAAAATTAAAAAAATGATAAAAAATAAAAAATAAAAAATAAAATAATTAAACTTTCTTTTAGAAAAATAAAATAGGATTATATGAGTTGTGACAGTTTGTTAATCTTATAACTTTTATAATCATTTGAATTGTGACAACTCGATAATTTAAATTTTATTATTATTATTATTATTATTATTATTATTAATATTATTTTATTTTTATTATTTTGTCTTCAAATTTTTTTATAAAATAAATCATTAATCCGTAAAGACTCAATATTTTTAAATAAAATTTTTTTTGCAACAAACTTGATAATCTATGGGTGACGTCTCTAATGTGACGTCGAGTTTCACTTATTCGAACCTTAATGGGATTAACTAATTCAGGATGACTTGTTAATTCAAATTTTCAAAATTAAAAATTATTTTGTTTTTAAATTAAAATCAACCAACCCACAATTATTTTCTAAAGAACTACATGACTTTAAGTTCCTCATTGCATCAAAGGATACGTAGGAGCAGAATCTACATTTTGTCAAGCTAAAAATTAAATTTTCATAATCTATTAGTCTATTTTGTTTATCTTTTAACAAAAAGGGAGAAATAAATATATTTTAAGACTATCAATTTTGCACAATTGACTTAAGGTGCCGTCTCAGGACGAGTGTATTAGGGATGCTGTGAGATTAAGTTTTCATCATTCCCTATACATAACCAACTCCCGAATTTAATTTGGTTTCAAAGACTATTTTTCTTGGGTTTTCTAATGTTAAAGTACATAAAATATAATTATTAACATAATATACAATAATGTTTATACTTTTAACATGTCCACTAAATGTTTTGGGTAGTAACCTTTTGGTCAAAGGGTCAACAATCATAAAGTCGGTGTTAACATGCTCTATTAACACTCTATGTTTTTGAACTTCTTATTTAATGACAAAGTATTTCAATTCCATATATTTAGAATATTTAAAATATTTGTCGATTTTAGAAAAAGAGATTGTTGCAGATAATAAACTTTAGCGACTTAGTAACACTGTCGACAATTCTAAGTCCTAAATAAAATTATGCAACCATAATTCATTAATAATAGTTTCAAAGCATGTCATAACATTAAATTTGTCTCATTTCTGAATTGGAACCATATCTGCTGGCCGTTTATCAATTTTCTATATCTTTATTAATAAAAGCTTTCTGAAACAAACCCAACAATCCTTATGATCTATCATGAAATATTTTTATTCCAATCATATAGCTTACCTTTCCCATATCTTTCATTTCAAAGTTATTATAGAGAAACTTATTAGTCTCACTTAATAGATCAAAATCACTAATTGCAAGCAAGATGTCATCAACATACAAAACTAAAAAGATAAACTTACTCTCACTGACCTTCAGATATATACACCGATCAATAATATTTTCCATAAATCCAAATGATGCAATAGTATCATTGAACTTGAGATACCATTGTCGGGAAGCTTGCTTAAGTCCATATATTGATTTCTTAATTTTACACATCATGTGTTCTTTCCCCTCAACTGAAAACTCAATTGGTTGATCAATATAAACATCTTCTTCTAAATTTTCATTTAAAAATATGATTTTCACATCTATTTGATGCAGCTCTAGATCATAACGAGCTACTAATGTTATGATAATTCTGAAAGAATATTTCTTGGAAACTAGTGAAAATGTTTCCTTATAGTCAATGTCATCATTTTGGGAAAAACTTTTAGCAACAAGATAGGCCTTGTGACGTTTAACGTTGCCATGAAAGTTACGCTTAGTCTTAAAGACTCATTTACACTCAACTCTTTTACACCCTTCAGGTAATTTCATAAGGTCTTATACATCATTATGTTCTATTGATTTAAGCTCATCTTTCATGACATATAACCATTTGTTAGCATTATCACTATTAATGACTTGTGAAAACGAAACTGGATCATTGTCATTAATTCCCAAGTCATTTTCTGACTCTTATAGATACACCACATAGTTATTCAGAATAGCATATCTCATTTCGCTTTGAGATCTTCTTAATGTTATTTCTTGTGATTGTTCTACTATAAGTTCATTATTAACCTTAGGATCACTAATTTGTTGTTTTTATTGATTGTTATTTGGTTCAACAACATGAGGAACAACAATTTCATAAGTAGGAACACAAGTTAAAGGAACTTGTACTCTAACTTCTTTAATCTCCACATTTTGTGAAGCTTCATTCTCACTGGTTTTACCATTCTCAATGAATCAGACATTTCCAATTTCATCAAATCTTCCATAATACTCACCACATCTTTCTGACCTTATGATTTTCACATTTCTGTCTAATTACCTTTCAACTTCATTTACATAAATTTCTAAGGCATTCCCTGCTTGAGATTTCTCATGCAGTAAACAAACATATCGGTAACGTGAATAATTGTTAATAAAAGTGATAAAATACTTTTCTTTATCGAAAGAATTAACATCAAAGGATTCACATATATCGATGTGTATAATTTCAAGAAGCTGAATACTTCTCATGGCACCTTTTCTTTGTGTCTTTTGTTTGTTTTCCCTTAACACAATCCACACAAATATTAAGGTCAATCCAAACCTGGAAGGATGTCATTCTTAACCAACCTTTTCATTTTCTTTGGAAATGTGACAAATGTTTATGCTACAAGTAGAACGTCCATTTACCAAACTACGTTTATTGTCAACATTGTGATGCAAGATCATAAGAGTTTCAACATATAAATTATCAAAATTCAATTTATATAAACTATCATAAAGTATACAAGAGCCAATCATATAGGTATGCTTTTATAAACTAAAACATCAATTACCAAACCTAAAAGAGTATCTAGCAACATCAAGTTTAGATAAAGAAACTAAATTCTTATAAATACTAGGTACATAAAAAGTTTCAAATAAATCTAAATGATGTCCAGTATCTAGGATTAAACTGTAAGTCCTGACACCTTCTATTAGAAACTTCACTCTATTTCTTATGAAGACGAACTTCTCATTTGGGCTTATGGTTTGAATTATAAGGAATTTTTGCATCGTATTAAAAAACATGAATTGTACATCTAAAATCAATCTACCAAGTATTATTGGGAACTTTATTTGATTTGAAACATATATAAGTATTAAACTTACCTTTCTTTTCGAACCAAGCCTTACGCCTTGGGCAATCATTCTGGAATTGCCCAAATTTTTCACAGAAATGACATCTATTATTATTTGATTCTTTCTTCTAGATTTTGACAAAGAACTCATTAATCTTTAATGGTCCTTTTCACTTTCCATGTTTCTTTTCAGCTTTCTTTCAAGTTCCTTGATGATTCACATAATGGATAGATTAATTTCCTTGATTCTTAAGTCTGATTTCCTCTTGAACTAACATATTACGCAATTCATGTACATTCCATTTATCTTTCATGGTGTTATAGTTCATTTGGAGTAGACCATGCTCAAACGGTAATGAGTTCATAATTAATTACACAAGAAAATTCTCATCCACTTCCATTCCCAATGACTTAAGTCTTGTTGTAATATTTGTCATTTCAATGACATGCTCATGCATAGTATGAAAACCATCAAATTTAATGGTGATTAAAGTACTTATTATGGTCCTAGCAAGAGACTTGTTTTACAATATGAGAACGCTCTTCCACAAACTTCATCATTTCTTTAGCATTCTCTATTTTAGGAAGAAATGACTTAATATTGCTAGCTATACTCATCTGCATGTACATTAGACTCAATCTATTTGATCTTTTCCAATTTTTATAATGAATTTTCTCTTCATCAATGCTTAAAATAGTAATAGCATCTGGTATATCTACTCGAAGAATAAAATCCAAATTCATTACCCTACGGTAAAACTGGATTTGCTCATTCCATTAAGAGAAATTAAGTCTATTAAAAATTAGAATATATGAGATGTGCGAATGGATAGCAATATGTACTGCAATGATCACAAGTCTAACATTAATACTTTGAGTTATAAATTAACATACTATATAGATTCAGATAATAAATCATTTAAACATTCAATGTATATCAATATTCTCATTTGGGTGATCCATCAATATACCATATTCAACATAATGATGCTAATAAAATTTACATAATTTGGTAATTATATATGCACTAATTAGAAATATTTATTATTTTTAGATATACAAATAAAACTAATAGTACACTTACACTACAACAATTATGTTCATTTATTATAAGGGCAACTAATCAATCTTTTGGTGATCTATAAATGTTTTATAACAATAAACTTCAATTTATCCATACACAAAAAGTCATCATGTGATTCACAACATTCATTCTATGAGTAATTAAAAAAATAACTTTAATACAATTTGAAATTAAATCAACTTAAAAATTTGATCACTTTAGTGACTAATAAATTTCACACAAATTAGAATTAAATTAACTTCAAAATTTGATCACTTTAGTGACTAACAAATCTCACATAATATCATTTCAAATTAATAACATTATGAATAAAATCAGATATTACATATTCTTTAAAAATAACTTTCATACAATTTAAGATTAAATCAACTTAAAGATTTAACTACTTTAATAATTAACAAAATTTATATAATTTCATCCTAAAATTAATAGCATTATGCATAAAAATTAAATACTATAGATAAAATCATTTCATTCACCAAAATGATATTGGGTAATTAACATTCAGTAAAGGCTATCAATCAAGCTATTAAGTGATAATAATCAAATTGGAAAAAAATGACGTGATGGACAACAAGAAAACAATCATCACGTAACTGTACTATATGATTCTTAAAATCCAACAATTTCGTAACGTTGCCATCACGTCTCTTTAATTTGTTTTTTCTTTAACCGAGAGCAACGGTGTTGCTTTGTTAAAGCAATTCGTAATGCAAAAGGTAAAGTTCGTACGGCTTTAACGACTTTAGTTCGTAATACTTTTATCCAATCATTATATAATTAGATCAATAATTTATAATTTGAATCAATAATAAATTATTAAATTAACTTACATAATGCAATTGAATAACATAATAAAAATCTTATATTTTCAAAATTAGTATTTATATAAATTGAAAAAATAATCATCATCAATCAAGAACCATAAAATTTATAATCATTCTCTTATACTACTGTTAATTTATAATTTTTTAAAAATTATTATCATTAAAATATAAAAATTTTAAAATTTATGATTCTTACAAATAAGAGTATAAGAAGAAAATATTAATATTTATCTATAAATAACTAGTAGATTGTATTATTCCAACTCACTTTTTATTCTTTTACTATTTTTTTATATTTTTTCTACTTTAATGATGATAAAAAAAAAAAACTTTGACGATCAGGAATAAATCTAAAATTTTGTACAAAAATTATTCTTAAAATATTGTTAACTTTCATCAAATTTATAATTATTATAATTATAAAATTATTATTTTTTACCTAATAAGATTTAGTCTATTAATTTAATTTAATTATTTATTAAACTAATAAGATAAGTCTTAGCTCATCAAAATAACATTTAATCTAACAAATTTGTCGAGAGATTATAGCATTAGTAAATTACTCATTTCAAAATCAGATGGCGTTGAATATTTAGAAGATAACCTCAAAGTGCAAAGCATGACTAAAATAATAGAATGTCAATTGCAAACGATTACAATCCTGCTGAGATAATACCATTGTTCCATGACGTGTTAAGTATACTTTCCTAATAACAACCACATCATCACCTCCATCACAATCACAAAGGCTGTAGACAAATACCTAGCAGAGTTTCAGTAAGCTAATGGCTCTGACCAATTCTAATATATACCATAAGTTTGCGTACTCAAAGATTTTCAACATACTTATCTAAATATTCAATCATTCAAACTTAGATGATGTGTGTAATGAATGGATAATAGCTGGGACAAGTGATTTGACCACGAAATTGAAGTATTTTCAGAAATTCCAGCTGATTTGAATAACAAATTAGGATTTCACGATCGACTCAGATTGTGACTGCATGTATACAAAAAGAAGAGCTGCATAAAGTAGTAATTTTCCACGCAGCTGTGCTCAAAATAATTGAAATAAGAACTGACCTAAGTTTCTTAAATTAACAAATAATTAGTAATATTATTAAAAATATGAATTATTGCTGGGCTTATACCCAACAACTTATGCTTACGGTTCGAAGTGCTTACCATTTTGAGATGAAATGGAGTTCAACTGGGCAGTGACTTTTGGAAAGTATCTTCTTCTGATACCTCGGGATTCCCCTCGATTTACCAAATCTAAATATATTATATATGGTTTTTCTTTGAATTATTTATTACATTTTGATATTTGTTTATATTGGGATATGTATTTGCCAAGAAATTACTAGTACCAACTATAAGGATCCGACTTCTCACTAGCTGTTAGAGGTCTAACAACTTTTAGCAATTTATTTTTTATTTAATGATTAATATTAAATTACTAATTTTTTTAATATTTAATAAAAATTGCAGGCAATACTAACAACTAAAGAGAAGCTAATAATGGCAATGATTCAGGAAGTTCAATTAAAGAATGAAAATGAAGATCTAAAAATTATGAAGATGGTGGCAGGCACACTTGATTTGAGGTGGAGCTATTATATGAGGGATAATAAATTGTGTGTAATGCATTTACGTGGCTTGGTGGTCCTTCTATGTGGAAGAGGAGTGAGGTTTCTGAGTTGTTAGGTGCATATGATTTTGGAGTTGACCAATACAGACGAGGAGATTGGTTTCTTACGTTAAAGCACGTGGTTCTTGGATATGGCTCCTTTCCTTGCATTGTCCTTTAATCAAAGTGAAGTTTCTTGGATTGAGTTTAAGTAATTGTATTCAATTTTATTCAGTATATATTGTTTTACTTAGCCATATAAATATAGAGATTTGTTGAAGTGTATTTTCTTTCTAAAAATTTTACAAAATTGTTTATAATCTTTAAATGTGAGACTAATTTTTATTAATATATTAAGTTTACTTTTTCACGAGTACTTACGGGAATTCACTTGGAGACAAGGGCAGGTTCAGTACATTAATAAACAAATATGGTACTAATGCAAAATCTGTGTTCATGATAATTTAAAAGGTTTACTAGTAGTTAAGGAATTGTGCTTTCTGCTTCAACGATATGGAAAAAGCTGCATGTCCCGATAGTTAACATCTCGAATGGTACCGGGGCAGATTCATTGAATACATGATTGGTTCAGCTTAAAAATTGAAATAACAGCTTCTTCTTCTTTTTTTTTTTCACTTTTTATTGATAAAGCAACATGTTTAGCATTATCATGAAAAAATTCAGAAAAAAAGTGGTTGGACGAGAATCTTTGAGCATTTTATAAAAAAGTTATTAAAATTATTTTTAATAGTAATATATAAATATTATTTTGTTTTTAATTAAATAATTTTTTAATTAATTAAATAATTTTTTTAATTAATTTTTTAATTATTTTATATTTATTTTGATAATTTGATGTATAAAAGTGATTTTTTTATACCATTCAAACGAAATAGATCAGGTATGTATTTAGGATAAATTTGTAAAAATTAGATTATTTAAATAATCGATTATTGTATAAATTTTTTTTATTATAATCGATTAGAAAAAAAAATTTATGTTTAAATATGTTAACTAAAAAATGATTTTAAACTAATTTATTTTATTTAGATAATATAATAAAGAATTATTTTTATGCATTAAATTATCAAAATAAATATAAAATAATTAAAAATTTTATTTAATTGAGAACAAAATAATATTTACATATCACTAATAAAATAATCTCAACAACTTTTTAAGAAAATGCTCAAATATTTTTAGATTATTATCCAACAACTTTTTTCACATGAAAAAAGTTATTTATTTTTTGACTTTGAATTACCAAACATGTTGCTTCTAAAAGTAATAATTTAAAAGGTAGAAAAAAAGCTATTGGTTCAACTTAAAAGTTGAACTAAATATGCTCTATCTTAAAATTATTTTTCAGCTAACATATCAAAATAATTTTTTTTTCTTATAATTGATTATAACAAAAGTTTTTATATAATAATTAATTATTAAAATAATTTAATTTTCACAACTATTCCAACCACACACATTTCCCACATTGGAACCTACTTCTGTTTTTCCATTAGCCTGAATACTTCCAAGATATAGTACTCTGGCTCTCTAGCAAAGCCCTAATGATATATATTTGGATTTCAAGCTGATATAAGAAGTGTACTCTTACGATCGTTCTAAAAATGATTTAGTCTTAATGCAAAAATTAATATAAATTCACCTATGCCATATTAAAAAATAAAAATTAAAAAGTGTCAATAGGGGATCTCAAATTTACTTTCAGTTCAAATCTGATTCTTAATAAAAGTCAATCACCCATAAAATAAACAAATGCTTACACTAATAAGTCCAATCTTAAAGGAAACTTCTTTTTCTCTGTTTTTTTTTGTTAAGCTTAAATTAAGGCAACTTATTTCTCCTATAAATATTTTTTTTAGCTGAATTTCTCCTCTAAATATTTAGTTTATTTATAGTTGATTTGTATCATTGTTTACTGTTATTTACTGTATTATCGCCGTATCTACCTTCATTATTGGCAGCATATTTGGCCATCGTTTTCACTTCTCGTGCATTATTATTGCCATCACTTATACGGCAATCTCATTTTTTAATATTTTTATAGATGGGTGACTAGAGTAAAATATTTGGCCTTTTCTTTTGATTTGAAGTATAATATTTGTTTAATAAATTGTGATGAGTTAGCAAGTATTATCAATGCCAATTTATACGTAAACATTTATGCAAAAATTTTAAATATTTATCCGACAAATTCTTTTTTTGATACATAGCCTATAAATTTATGTGCTCCACGAGAACCTTATCATATAACATCTAAATTTTAACGACTCAAGGAAATCTCGACATGCACAGTTTGAAAAATTAAATCAAATCAAACTTCGAATATAACAAGAAAAATATATGTAGTAATATAATTTGATTTTGTCAAATGGATAGTCATGGCACCTTCCTGATCAAAAGAGGGAAGTGTTGCTCAATAAAGGTGGAGGGCTCGATCCTCCCACAAGCTATTTCCCAATTCCCTACGAATATAATTAATAATACTAAATACGCACAATACATACATATTACCTACACAATTTCACCATCTAATTATAATTAAGTTCACTTCATTTTTTATATACTTACATTCTACATCCACATACTCATAATGTGAAGAAATATTTATGCTTCTATATGATATATAAGAAGCATTATTATCATTTAATTATATTTTGCTAGCTACATTATTTGAAGAGTTTGACTAAGTCTTTTATAGATGTGGCCGGTAACGCACATTGGATCTTTTGATTACAATGATGGCAAATGTTTAATCTAACTCTCCTAAACTACTCAAAACCTTCATTTGAGTTCAATCTTAATGACTTACATATCAAATGATAGTCTGAATGAAATTAAATCAACAATAATAATAATAATAATAGCTATATATTTTACCGTGAACAACTAAATTCAATATTCTTAAAATAGTACTACACAATAAGAAAAAAAAATTACAAAGTTTTTGTCAAAATAATTGGCATTGTTATTGACACGTAGATATATAAAATGATATTCATCACTTTAATTTATCCAACAACTATATTTGAATATTAGTAAATTCTAACTAAATTTTGTCAATATTTTTCTGAATGTGTAACACTAATTACTTATGTTATTATTTGACCAATATTACTTATACACATTTCATATTAATTACAATTGTCCATAATTTGTGAGTGTTTGCAATCACGAAGGCAGAATCTATGTAATTATATATAATTGTGAATATAAGTGTGCAATACATTATATTAAGTCACCCTTAATTAGCGTTTTAGTTTCTACCCAAATGATCTACGTGCATATCAATCCTCATAAAATGACAAATTAAATTGAACTTCAGAAAGAAAGGCGTTCACAATTTCGTTCCTTAGTGCCAACAGCGAAGTCTTAATTTTGGAAGAATTTATCTTCCAAACTAAATGTACGTGTTATGCAGATTAGCATAGAGAAAAAAAAAAAGGACTGGTTATTTTTCTCATTTGCTTAGCACAGATAGTTTGCTGAAAATTTTGTACATGAATCACCTTGCATTAATGGAAAAAAAAAAAACATCTTGCATTCTTCTCTTCATTTAACCGTGGAAAACAAATAATTTTTGTTAAAGAGTGGTGAATGTCGTTTAGATAGGAGAAGGCCAACAAGTCAGGGAGATATGCATGCAACGTGTTAAGTAAAGAACTACATAAATGAGTTTGGTACCATATTTTGACAAAAAAATCTTAAAGCATTAGGTCTTTTTTATTTATATAATCTTTTAACTTGTCTATCTTTTTTAATGTAGGATTTTTTCACTTACATCTCACTCACATTTGAATTCTCAACAATCTTCCTTTCAAATATTTGATGGTGTCACTAAAAGCTCAACCTTCACACATAAATCCATCAACCACCGTCTTCTCTTTAAAACTCATTTCAGTCAAACCATTAACTTTGATACCACTTATTAAAATAGAGAAATCCCAACAAGTCATGGAAATTTGCATCCGATGGGCTAAGTAAATAACTATATAAGTGAGTTTGACACTACATCTTGACCAAAAACCTTAAAGCGTTAAGTTTATGAATCTTTTTCACTTATATAACTTTTAACATGTCCATTCATTTCAAATATAGTACTTCTTCACGCACATATCTCACTCACACTTAAATTCTCAACAAATGTATATGCTAGTTTCTTATGATAGGCATTTTATGAGAGAGATTCTTGTATAGAGGAAGTCTATACAAGTTGTATAGAGTAAACTAATAAAATATTGAT
Organism: Ormosia semicastrata; assembly: GCA_029884595.1. NCBI lineage: Eukaryota > Viridiplantae > Streptophyta > Magnoliopsida > Fabales > Fabaceae > Ormosia > Ormosia semicastrata. Next base: position 19,525,709 of record JAQQTO010000057.1, on the reverse strand, counting down.
GCATCATTATTTTATGATAAATAAATGAAAACTTTTGTATGAATATTTGTGTCAAAAATTATTTTATAGAAAATGTTAAATATCATGAAAAAAAAATATGAAATATGTCACGAATGATATAGAGCAATTAAATAAGAGAGAAATTAATTTCTATGTGCATGTATTTGAGGGTGATTGTTGTGAGTCTCATATAAATTGTGGTTATAACAAATAATTCTACATCATCCATAAGCCAACCACAACTTTAGAAATGAGAATTTATATGGTATTATGATGAGTACTACTGTAGGATGTTCATAGTGAGTTGTAAGCATTTATTGAATACTAATTTTATAATACGTGTTTAAAAATAACTAATAGCCAATAAAAAAACTTGACAATTCACCTTAGATATCATATTCTAAAAAAAAAGTTGGGTACCGTATAGTTCCCCAAAAGAAAATAAAAATATTGACAATCACATTTTGCAAGGTCAAAAATGATTCAGTTACGTTATCTATTTGTTTCTCTGAAAATTCTTTGGTCAAATTGGGAGGCAACCTAAACCGAATTCTCATTTTATTATTTAACAATCTGTGCTTCCAATGGATCTCTATAAATCCCAATACAGATCATGCTCAATAGACTCACTAAAAATCCTCTTATCTTTGTTACAAACATCAACATTAAGATAAGCAAAAATGGGAGTCCTTTCTCCTAATAGAAAACTGCTATCATTACTTCCCATTGTTGTGTTGGTTTCTCTCCCATGGTCAGCTTCAGCTGCAAATTCAACTCACAACACTTTTGTTCATTGCCTTGTAAACCATTCTGAGCCCTCTCACCCCATAACAGCAGCAATTTTCACACCAAACAATTCCTCATTCTCTTCAGTCTTGCAAGCCTACATTAGAAATCTTCGTTTCAACACCTCTACTACCAGGAAGCCATTCTTTATAATCACTGCATTGCATGTGTCCCATGTACAAGTAGCCATTGTTTGTGCTCAAAAGCACAACTTGCAGATGAAAATCCGAAGTGGAGGCCATGACTATGAGGGTGTGTCTTACGTGGCTGAGGTACCATTCTTCATCCTCGACATGTTCAACCTTAGATCCATTGAGGTTGACATAGACACTGAGACCGCTTGGGTCCAAGCTGGTGCAACACTTGGTGAAGTTTACTATAGAATTGCTGAGAAAAGCAAAACACATGGTTTCCCAGCTGGGGTTTGTCCCACTGTTGGCGTAGGAGGTCACATTAGTGGTGGTGGCTATGGCAATATGATGAGAAAATATGGTCTCTCAGTGGATAATGTTATTGATGCACAAATAGTTGATGTTCAAGGTAGATTGCTTGATAGAAAATCTATGGGTGAAGATCTCTTTTGGGCCATTAGAGGTGGTGGTGGAGCTAGCTTTGCCGTTGTCCTTTCCTACAAAATAAAGCTAGTTCGAGTTCCAGAGACAGTCACTGTCTTTCAAGTTCGGAGGACCCTTGAGCAAAATGGCACAGACATAGTTTATAATTGGCAGCATGTTGCACCAAATATTGACAATAACCTCCTCATTAGGCTTGTCTTGGACGTGGTAAACGGTACACAAAATGGAACAAAGACTGTAAGGGCTACGTTCGTAGCCTTATACCTTGGTGACTCCAAAAGTCTTCTTTCTCTATTAAACGAGAGCTTCCCTCAATTGGGTTTGAGGCAATCAGACTGCATCGAAACAAGCTGGCTTCAATCGGTGCTGTTTTGGACAGATATCGACATTACAACACCGGTTGAGATTTTGCTTGATAGACAACCACAGTCACTCAACTACTTGAAAAGGAAATCTGACTATGTAAAGAAACCAATTTCCAAAGAGGGTTTGGAAGGGATTTGGAAGAAGATGATTGAGTTGGTAGATACAATACTATATATCCATCCTTATGGTGGAAGAATGGCTGAGGTTCCATCAACAGCAACTCCTTTCCCTCATCGAGCTGGGAACCTATTGAAGGTCCAATACCAAGCAAACTGGAATCAGCCAGGGAAAGAGGTAGCAGATCACTACATAAACTTGACAAGGAAACTTCATAAATACATGACTCCTTTTGTCTCCAAGAACCCAAGAGAGGCTTTCTTCAATTATAAGGACCTTGATTTGGGCATCAACCACAATGGTAAGAACAGCTACGTTGAAGGCAGAGTTTATGGAGTGGAGTATTTCAAGGATAACTTCAACAGGTTGGTTCAAATAAAGACCAAGGTTGATCCTGACAATTTTTTTAGGAACGAACAAAGCATCCCTACTCTGCCAAAACGGAAGTTAGAATAATGGTGACCCAAAAATGAATAATTTCTATTTTGTTAGATGAGATATTTTTGTGTGCATATAGATGTAAAGAGACAAAAAGTTATATAGAAAAAAAAAAAATTTTACTAAATTCACTTATCACAAAAATTTATTATTTCTTTTTAATTTTTTATGAGTGTGTATAAAAAATGACGTGTTACATTTGTGCATAACTGAGAATTTATCTTTGTTAGTTTGTTTGTAATGAATTTGATTGTGGAAATAAAACTGGGTTTTTAAAACCAGGTATGTTTTAAGTTCAATAGCCTATGATGCATTGTTACTCTTAAATGGTTGCGGTACTCGTAACTGTTAGTACATATGGGTACATATTTGGTATGTAATATATATGGTACCTGATAGTATATCTAGTGTAGGTACTTATTGGATACATATAAGTACGTATCAAATACTTGTTTATTTTTTTTAAATGATTTCATTGTCAAATATTCTTGAATACATCTTGGTCAAGCATTTCAAGGAGCTAATAACTCGACTACATTTATTCATTCCATGCGAAACACAGTTTTACTACGAAGTTGTTTGGTTTTGCTACTAAATGAAATAAACTGCTACTTCAAGTTTTTAAATCTTATGCCATCTTTTGATATTTTTACTTTATATATATTATGAAATTTTGTTAAAAACTTCTTGTTTGAAAATTATACTGACAAAAAAAAAACGTAAGTTAAGGAGTAGACCACTGTTTAGGCCCTATAAGTTAATAATATTTATAATTTATATAGATTATATTTATCCATAATAAATTAAGTTTTCTAACTTTCTTAATGTAGTACATAATAAATCTCATAATAAATCTCATAATAAATCGCAAAAATGTATTTGAGCCTATGAGATGGATGAAGCTCTAGTGCCCAAAGCCAATTCCATGACAATAACAGTTTATTGAAGTTAGATGGCATTATGAGATTTTAATATAGAGAATTAAAAGAAGGCCTATCGTGTTATATCTGTCTGTCTCGCAAATGTATTTGGGCCTAGGAGATGGATGAAGCTCTAGTGTCCAAAATGAATCCCATGGCAACAACAGTTTATTGAAGTTAAACGGCATCATGAGATTTTAATATAGAAACTTAAAAGAAGGCCTAATGTGTTATATCTGTCTGCCTATCAAATGTATTTGGGCCCATGAGACAAATGAAGCTCTAGTGCCCGAAACCAGTCTGATGCCAATAAAATTTTATTGAAGTTAGATGGCATCATGGGATTTTAATATAGAGAATTAAAAGAAGGCCTAATGTGCTATATCTGTCTGTCTCGTAAATATATTTGGGCCTGTGAGATGGATAAAGCTAGTACCCAAAACCAATCCCATGCCAATAGCATTTTATTGAAGTTAGATGGCATCCATGATTAATGGGCCAATTTAAGGTAAACAAATGAGCTCTGACTGTTTCATCAAGGAAGGTATATGCAGGCCTCTTGCTCCATTTGGGTTATCATATGGGGATAGAGATCACTTTTACTCATTTTTTTTTATCTTTTTTTATTTATTTATTACTTAAATTTTGATAAGTATAAAATAAATTAAGTAGAAAGGAGACATGTAGTTAAGTTTAGAATACTTGTCAGAATTTAATGGGAGAGACAAGGAATGAGACATGAAATAGAAACAGGTGAACCTCATCTATCAAATGGAATCACACTTTAGAGAACGAAAGTAGTGTTGATATGTCCTGCTTGCCTCTGCCAAAGTTTACTTGGCGGATGCTATGGTACATCCTGCTAAAGTTGAGTATACCATACGCCATTTACTTTACTTACTACATTAGGTTTTTTTTTTGTTCAAGCTTGCTTTTTTTTTTTTGAATTTATGTTTTTTTTTAGCACACTGTCCATCCACGCCGACCCTTGTCAGAAATTGTTCGACCACCACCGTCGATGAATCACCTGATCAATCTCCACCATTGCCATTTTTTTCAAATTATACTATTCATTTTTTTTAAGTTATACAATTGTGTAAATAATACTAGTTAAAATCTATAGGGTTTTTTTAAAAAAATATCTTACGGACTCACATTGAGAAAACTATAGCAATCCTTATATTTTTTCATAAATAATTGTGTATATTGAAAACTTAACATATTTTAACTGGTAATATTTACACACAATAATATTTAAAAAAAAAAAATCTTTACAATTTTCTTCGCATGATTGTGAAATGGGTTTTTTAAAAATATATATATTTTAACCGAAATATTACTAGATTTTAACTAGTAAAAAAATTATTAAATTTTAACGATAATATTTACTTACAATAATATTTTTTAAAAATATATTATTTTTCCCTAAAACCTTAACTGTTCATACTAAAAATCTTATGGATTTTAACTAAAAATATTAACACAGTTATACAACCTAAAAAAAACTAGAGGTGGCAGATGGTGGCGAACAGTTGCCGTCCCGTGGCTTACGGTGGCCTGCCAACGACAATAGTAGTGGTGGTATGTAAAAAAAACATAAAACTAAAAAAAAAAAAAGAAACTTGCTTAGTAGATTTTTTATACTTGCTCTAAGTCATTAATATTTTTTATAATTAAATTAATGACTTAAATAAAGTGATGCACCATAAAAAGGAGGATGTATATTAGATAGCACCATGTTTACTAGTGGATGCTATGGTATACCTTCTTAAGTTTGAGTGTATCATACACTTTTTAATTTACCTACTATGGCAGGTTTTTTTTTTGCAAGTTTTTTTTGCAGGTTTTGTTTTCTTTTTTGTTTTATATTTTTTATTGGTTTTATATTTTTTTATTTTTTATATTTTTTTACATACCACCACTACCACTATTGTGTCTTCGGTCCACCGTCCTCCATTGTCGGTCAACCATCGTCCGTCGGGTACCACTTTTTTTTCAGGTTATACTGTTTATTTTTTTAAGTTGCATAACTGTGTAAATAATATCAGTTAAAATAATATTAGTTAAAACTATACTACTCCTTATATTTTTCATAAATAACTGTGCATACTGAAAACTCTACAGATTTTAACTGATAATATTTACACACAATAAAATTGGTAGAGTTTTCAGAATGTACAGTTATATATGAAAAAATATAAAGACTAATACAATTTTAACTGATATTATTTATATAGTTTTATAACTTAAAAAAAAATAAACCTTATAACCATGTAAAAAGGTGGGGGTCGGAGTTGGCTGCCTGGTGACCGGAGTTTACCGAAAGGTGGCCGGAGTTAGGGATGGCAATTTTACCGGCCCCATGGTTACCCGGGTAATACCCGTGATGAAATCGGGTAAAACCCGTCAAATTTTTCCTCATGGATATAAATACCCATTTATATTATCCTCGTTTAATAAACGGGGCGGGGCGGGTGGTTTCCCATACCTGCGGTACCAATAATAAAAATTTACACAAATATTTTATATAAAATTATTAAAAAACTTAATTATATAAATTAAAATATTGTAAATTTATATAAATCAAAAGTATTTTAGGTGTTTGACATTATTTTTGAATTGAATTGTGTTAGACAAATTTTAAAAAATTATAGTATTATACTTTTTTCTTCATTTTTCATTTTTTCATTTTATTTTTTTATTTTTTTATTTTTTTTACAATTTATTGGGTACTGGGGAAAGATAAATGGGTACCTGCACGGATATGGAAGCGGGGGTGGAGGCGGATATTATTCGCGGGGGCGGGGGACGAGAGGCTACTACCCGTCCCCGCCCCGTTGCCATCCCTAGCCGGAGTTGGCCGGAGTTGTTAGAAGGTTGCTGGAGTTCGCTGGACGGTTGCTGGAGTTTGCCAGATGGTGGCCGAAGTTTATAAGACAGTGACTGGCCGGTGGTGATGGAGATTCAAAAAAAAAAGGTAGAAAAAAAAAGATTCAACAGGTTACTTGTTGTTGATCCTAACCGTTGATGTGTTTTTCAACACAATCAATGACTAGGATTGGTTAAGTGTATGGTACACCCTCCAAAGGAGGGTGCATATTAGAAATGGCCATGTTTACTAATGCAGCCGAGGTTCTATTTGATAGCGTTATTGTAACTGGGTTTAGCTTGATGAGTCTTTAACGTTTATCTAAAAAATAAGAAAAAATGATTTTTTTTTTAGATGGCACCAAGTAAGGGTGAAAATAGGTTAGATCTGCTCTGTCGTGCCTATATAACTGGCAGCTGGCTGACTGACTTACTAAACATTTGCTTACTAAACAAGTTAGGCTAAGACTTTTTAAAAGCTGTTTAACTAAAAAGGTCGACTTCAGAGCCATCTAATAGGTATTTTAAGCTTTTAGCGGTAGGACATGACCTATTTAATTATATTTAATATAATATATATTATTATAATAATTATAAATTATAATTATAATTATTAATTTATTATAATATATTATTATATATATTAAATTTTAGTTAAATTTTAATAAAAGTCAATAACTAAAACTTAAGTTAATAAATTAGAATAGAAATAACATATTTATTAATATATTTAATATAATATATTTATTAAATGAAAATAATAAGTTAACACTCACCTCCTACTTTTTATAGATGTTTCACTACTTTCTTACTCTGATCTTTGATTGATGTGGAACTTGAAAGACTAAAATAAGAAAGTGAGCAACTTAGTATATCTCCAAGTCTCACATCGACCAAAGATTAGAGTAATAAAGTGGTGAATATCTATAAAATTAGAAGGTGAGTGTTAAATTATAACAAAAGCTATTGGCTTTGAGTAAGTCTGTTGGCTTATTTCAAGACTTAGGTCTGTTAGCCTATGTAAAGACATATTGACTTATTTAAAGATAGGTTTGTTAACCTATGTAAGACATATTGACTTATTTAAAAGTAGATCTGTTAGCCTATATAAATATTTGTTAACCTATTTAAAAGTAGGCCTATTAGCTTATTTAAAGGCTTCATTGTAAAGTAGGCTTTTAATTAGACTTTTAGGTCAAACCAGATTTTTAAAAAAGTCAAGTCAGACCTTAAAAATTAACCTATTATAAGCTCACAGATTAGACTCAAACCTTATAATTGAGATAAAAGTCAGATCTGTTTAAGCTAAAATTTGACTTGACTTGACTTGTTTCCACTCCTTACACCAAGAAAGGTTTTTTTTTTTTTTAAATACTAGGCCTCGCAGAGACTCCACATAGGGAGGGAGAGGAGAGAAGTGCACTTTTGGGGGTGTCAACCACTGATCTATAAGCTCTTGCACACCAAGAAGCAAGTTAATTATAAGTTCGGGGACAAAAGTCTGACCAAAATAATTGCTCCACAAAAGCGGTATAATACCGTTCACAAAAAAAAAAAAGTATGATACCATAACTAAACGATAAATTACATCGGATATATTTTAGAAAAGTAAAATGGGAAATTGTAATTGTTGAGAGAAAATTAAGAGAATCAATTATCATATTGTATAATTTGTTATGCAAGCGCATCTATTATATAAAATTTTAAACTCTTAATTTTCTTTTTGACAATTACGATTATGCACTTTACAATCTTTGAAGTGTGAGAAATTCTTGTGTAATTTAAGGTTATGTTTGGTGCACATGATAGTATAGTATAAGATAAGATTAGTATAAAGTATGATAGTATAATTAATAAGATAAGACATAATCTATCTTTTATTTGATAACAAAAGGATAAATTAGCAATTGTATAATATATTTTTTAAGACAAAATATCATTTAGCATAAAAGTTAAAATAATTAAAAAACAATAATAAAAAAGCTTTATGGTGGTAATACCGGTTCACAAAAAAAAAAAAAGTATGATACCATAACTAAACGGATAAATTACATGGGATATATTTTAGAAAATTAAAATGGGAAATTGTAATTGTTGAGGAGAAAATTAAGAGAATCAATTATCATATATGTATAATTTGTTACGCAAGCGCATCTATTATATAAAATTTTAAACTCTTAATTTTCTTATTAACAATTACGATTATACACTTTACAATCTTTGAAGTGTGAGAAATTCTTGTGTAATTTAAAAGTATTATATTACGTTAGTAAAAATGTGACATGTTATACCATATAATCATACAGGTCGTTGGATAAGAAATAAAATATTATTAAATTAAATTTAGATAATTACAAAAACAATGAGTGAGAGTATTACTTTCAATATACATAAGAATTTTACTTAAAGTGAGCCCCTCACTTAGGAGAAATTATAAAATATTCCCATAATATTACTCTGATAAGTTTTATAACCGTTAAATTTTAATATAATAATATTTTAACTTTTTATCCAATGACGTGTATGATTATAAGTGCAATATGTTACACTTTCATTGGATTGGTGCAATGCTTTCAGAGTATACAAAAATCTCTCTCACTTTAGTGGGAGAGATTCTTCTACACTCCTAAAGTATTACACTACTTCAATAAAATTATAACACGTGGTCATTTATAACCATATAGACAGTTGTATTAAAATTTAAATATTTTGAAATCAAATCTGGAGAGTTATAAACTTACTTAGAGTATTGTTCTCTGAGTATTTTAGAATTTGTAGAGGATCAACAAAACTATTCATTTCTAAAGTAAAATGTGCTATTTTTTAGGAGTTTGGGTTCTCTCATGTAACATGACCATCATGTAGAAGAAAGATAAATACAAATTTTATCATGCAATGACCTATTATGATTAGTTATAGGACTCACTAATTATATTCTAAAAAAATTATATTTTTCTTTTTTTAACATGACCCTCACATGTTATTTACCAACATGAAAGAATTCAAATCTATTTTTTATAGTCTATTGGAGAGTCCTAACTCCAAATCACAACTTGAATTTGTAATCTTTTACTTAAATTCTTAACTTATCTAATGAACATCTAGTCTATATATATGAGATAATATTGTTAAGGCTTAAAAGATTAAAATATCTCCCATAATATATACATCTCTCAAAAAAGTTATGTTCTATACTGTAGAAGAATAATTTTATATACTCTTAATAATTTTCTGAATTACTAAAGAAAAATATTAAATATTTTTTAAAATTTTAAAATATTGAATATCTTTACTTTTTATTTAATAATTAATATTTTAAATAAGAGACTAATTTTTATACATTATTAATGTAAAATTTTTTATACCATAAACTAATTATACACTATTATGTGTGGTTGTTGAGGTAATTATTGAGAGAGATAAATATTTTTAACGATATAATTATGCATAATTAAATGACAGTATAAAAAAGTTTTACACAAATATTGTATTCAAAGTAAATCCTTAAAATAATTAGAAAGATACAACAGAATTTGTCAACAGAATATAGCATTAGTGCATTGCTGATTTCAAAATCAGATGGCATTGAATATTTAAAAGATAACCTCAAAGTGCAAGCATGATTAAAATATATAGAATGTGAATTGCAAACGATAATACTTTATACCATTGTTCCATGACAAGTTAAGTATACTTTCCTACAACCTCATCACCACCTCCATCACAATCACAAAGGCTATAGACAACTAGCTAGCAGAGTTTCAGTAAGCTAATGGCTCTGACCAATTCTAATGTACACCATAAGTCTGCGTACTCAAAGATTTTCAACTTACTTATATATTCAATCATTCAAATTGAATAACAATTGATGTGTAATGAATGGATAATAGCTGGGACAAGTGATTTGACCACGAAATTGAAGTATTTTCTGAAATTCCAGCTGGTTTGAATAACAAAATAGAATTTGACGATCGACTTCAGATTGCGACTGCATGTAAAAAAAGCTGCATAAAGTAGTAATTTTCCACGCAGCAGTGCTCAAAATATATAATTGAAATAAGAACTGACCTAAGTTTCTTAAATTAATAATTAATTAATAATATTATTAAAAATATGAATTATTTCTGGGCTTATACCCAACAACTTATGCTTACGGTTCGAAGTGCTTACCATTTGGAGATGAAGTGGAGTTACTGGGCAGTGACTTTTGGAGAGTATCTTCTTCTGATACCTCGGGATTCCCCTCGATTCACCAAATCTAAATATCTTATATATGGTTTTTCTTTGGATTATTTATTGCATTTTGATATTTGCTTACATTGGGATGTATTTGCCAAGAAATTACTAGTACTAACTACAAAGGCATTAATGGCAATGATTCAGGAAGTTCAATTAAAGAATGAATGAAGATCTAAAAATTCTGAAGATGGTGGAAGGCACACTAGATTTTAGGTGGAGCTATTATATGAGGGATAATAAATTGTGTGTAATGCATTTGCGTGGCTTGGTGGTCCTTCTATGTGGAAGAGGAGTGAGCTTTCTGAGTTGTTAGTGTTGGGAAAGAAAAAAATGGTTGTGCATAACGGAAGTAACAACACATAAATATGTAATAAAAATTTTTCCACTTGAAAGAACCTGTGAGGAGCAAAATATACAGCCAACTAAAAATATCCACCAATTGATATATCAAGAATGCACAAAAATTAAATAGGCAAAGAGAACACCGACAATTTTAACGTGGAAAACTCCCTCAATGTGAGAGATAAAAACCACGGGACCTAGTCCAAAAAAATATCCACTATAACAGATCAATGAGTACAGCAAAGTTTCTCCCAATAAATAAGGATATCACAACAGCTCCTACTCACCACTAACAAAGTGGAAATTAATAAAGCAACAAAGCTTAAAACCCACAAAGGGGTAAAAACAGCCCAACAAATAGAGATGGAGAAATAAAATTCTGACCGTACAAGTAGAAGTTCACGATGCAAGGAACAACATACTGAAAAATCATCAAGATCGGACCACAAATGACTATCCGATCTGAGCACGCAAGATCAGATCTAAATTTTCTCTCCCTCCGCGGCTGCTGCGCTCTCTGTTTTCGTTTTCTGAAAATAATGAAAACTTCTGAAGAAAGCGTACGAGACTTCCTTTTAAAAACTCTATCTCTTTCTTTTTTTTATTAATATATTGGCTGGGTCCCACTTGGGTTGGCCCGGTCAACAAATTCCCCTTCCAACTCAAGTGGAGGCAAATGTCAAACCGACAACCAAACGGCAATCTTCAAACTTTCCTCTTGGTATTTTGTTAGCATGTCCATATTATCATCGTTATGGATCTTCTCAGTTCCAACAACTTAGAGTCCGAACATCACGTATCCAATGATACCTCACATCAATAACCATGGAACATAGGATTCTTGCTAAGATAATAAAGCACTCGACTATCACAAAATAAAACATACCTCTCCAAAAACCAAGTTCATGCACAAATCTTCATCCAAAGTAACTCCTTACAAGCCTCGGTAATAGCAATAAACTACCTCGGTAGTATAAAGCAACATACTTTTAACCTAGATTGCCAAGCCAATATCCCCCAAAGGTAATCAAATAGCCAGTAGACTTTCTAGAATCAACATCCCCGCCAAGTTTGAATATAACCACAAAGAACAATACATTACGTTTCCCAATTCCAAAACAGTTTCAAACTACAAGTTATCTCAATATCCATTGACTTTCCAATGCTCTCTACCAGGATTGGAAAGAAAACGACTAACCACACCAACTCGCATGAGCTATACAAAACCATTGCATACATCAAACTTCCTACCTAGTGCATAAGGAACACGTTACATGTCTTGTTTCTCTTCATCACTCTAGTGCTAAGCTTAAAGTGTAAAGCAAGAGGTGTACTTACAACTTTAGCTTTATCTAAGTGAAACCGTTGAAGCACTTTCTCAATGTACTTCTCCTGTGATAACCACAACTTCTTGGCCACTCTATTCACGAGTAATCTGCATGCCAAGAATATGCCTTGCTGGTCCTAAGTCTTTCATTGCAAAAGACTTATTAAGCTCCTTTTTCAACCTGTCAATTCTAGAAGAATTATGATCAACAATCAACATATCATCAACATAGAGCAATAAAATGATGAAATCATTATCAGAAAATTTCTGCATAAACACACAATGATCAGAAGTAGTCTTCTTGAATCCCTGTTGAATCATAACAGACTCAAACTTCTTGTACCATTGCCTCGGGGCTTATTTCAAGCCATACAAACTTTTCTTCAACTTGCATAAATAATTTTCTTTACCCTTCATCACAAAACCCTCAACATGTAAATCTCCTCCTCCAAATCACCATGAAGGAAAGCGCTAACATCCATCCGCTCAAGCTCTAAATCAAGACTTAGGAGTTTGCCAAACCAAGAACAACTCGATGGATGACATTTTAACAATCATGCGAGAAGATTTCCTCAAAATCAATCCCCTTTTTCTGACGGTAACCTTTGACAACTAATCTAGCTTTGTATCTTGGAGTTGAAGTATTCTCATCATTCTTCAACCTATAAATCCACCAATTTTGCAAAGCTTTCCTGTCCTTAGGCAACTTGACCACTTTCAAAAGTATGGTTATCAAGCAAAGATTTCATTTCATTTTCATTCTTTGCAACCCATTAACTCTCCATAGCCTCTTCGTAGCACTATCCCCGTCATGAGGAGCACATATTCATCGATGAATTGGGTGAGGGAATAAGATGTCTCCTCCTATGAAACAACAGTTCATCAACAACCTCACGACCATCTACCTCATCAAAGAAGAACATTATCAACAACATCCTCAACCCGATCACCCCGAATATGATTATGCACATCATCATGATTGCCAAAGTTAGCTACATCAAGCATATGAGACTCTAATATCAACCAAACCATCGTATTCTAGACTCGACTTCTCCTTATCAATATCTTCAATGGCACGATCCTCCATGAAAATAACATCACAACAAGTTTCTTCTCAACTGGATCATACAATCTATAGCCAAACTCATCATGACCATAGCCAATGAAGATGCACCGCCTTCTTGACATCCAACTTGGACCTCTCATCTCTTGGGTATATCTACAAAAGCTCTACACCCAAAGACACGTAATTCATGGAATCCTTTCCATACCACACTAAATCGGCTTAAAAATATAAATTAATAACATGTGCAATAGTACAAAGCCTCACCCCAAAAAGATCCAGGTAACTCAAAAGCAAACATCTAACTCTCTCCATCAATGTCCTGTTCATCCTTTCTCGCAGGCCATTGTAGAGTCTTAGGAGGCGTCTTCGGTGTCTAATACCCCCGCACTAACACATTTATTTCTTCCCCGTTTCTCTCTAATTTTTAAAGACACGAGCACTTCCTTAGTCTTCAAATAAACCCAAAGTTTCCTTGAATGATCATCAATAAAAGTATATAAATAAAGTGCACCACCAAATGTTTTAGTCCTCATTGGACCACAAAGATCTTGTACCAACTCAAACCTCTCGATTTTCTATAAGGAGGATGACTTTTGATATTCTTAAGTACATTTTCTAAACTTTAAACTAAAGTAATTCTTTTTGGCCAAAGTATTCCCTTCTCATAATGTGGCTAAGTCTCTTATGTCATAACTTTTTACACTCGGCTATTAACATTATTGGTCCAAGTACAAACCCGAACACTTTTTCCATTTACAACCAAAGAACCCTAATTTCCAACCAAAGGTATTAGCCATCATCGTCAATAGCGAAAAATCGATGCAAACGGATATCCGTGCATTATTCGACATTCTTCAAAATTTTGTTCCATTCTTTGGTTACCAAAGAAACATTGCCAATGTCAATACCTTTGACATTCATTACCCACTTCAAAACCCCATACTACCAGGAGTATAAGATGTGAAGAAATCCTTCCTAGATGTCACATGAAAACAGCACCACTGTAATTATCATCACAAGCAACATTAATCAAATTCTCATTGCAGAAATCACAAGATCTTTCCAAGAGTAACACGATCATATTATCATTATCTTTCTTTTATTGTTTGCCTTTAACCCTTGTTCTCCTTTTTCCAAATTTGACATGTCCTTTTTACCACAATAGTACAAAGATTTTTGTATTTTGATCTTGATTTACTTCTACTCTTGCTTTTGCCTCTATTGCCTTGTCCTTGATCCTCTCAATGCTTCTCCCCTATTTTCAGTAACCAAAACCTCACGATGTTTTGAAGAGGGCGCTGTTTGTCCGTCGTCGACTTCTTCATTTAAAATAATTTTAGATAATTCATGGTCACAACACCTCTAGGAGCAACTAGTCAAAGTGACTCGATTTTTCAAGAATCGGGTAGAGTATTAAGCATCCTAAAATTTCATTTCAAATTTCACACCCATGCTTGGATAAGCTCAAAGCACCAAAAATCAGATGGCATTGAATATTTAAAAGATAACCTCAAAGTGCTAGCATGATTAAAATATATTCAAAACGTGAATTTTGCAAACGATAAAAAAATACTTTATACCAATGTTAAACCAACTGACAAGTTAACCCACAACCCATGACAAGTTATACTTTCATCACTAATAATAAACAACCTCTCATCACCACCTCCATCACAATCACAAAGGCTATAGACAACTAGCTAAACAGAGTTTCAGTAATCTAATGGCTCTGACCAATTCTAATATAAATACCCATACCATAAGTCTACGTACTCAAAGATTTTTCAACTTGCTTATATATTCAATCATTCAAATTGAATAACAATTGATGTCCTAATGAATGGATAATAGCTGGGACTTCCGCCTCTTCTTCCTTTTGTGATTTGACCACGAAATTGAAGTATTTTCTGAAATTATTTTTTATGCCATTTTCTGATTTTTTATTTAGAATAACAAAATAAAAGAAACAGATTTGAACTTATCTTTTTTTTTTTCTTCAGATTGCGACTTACATTTTTTTTAAAAAAGCTGCATAAAAGTAGTAATTTTCCACGCAAAAAATAGTTGATCAAAAATAAAAATATAAAAATAAGAAATAAATGAAAAAGAATAACTGACCTAAGTTTCTTATAACATTTGTAATTAATTAATTATTATAATTTAATTATTATTTTGTCTTCAAACTTTTATTAAAAAACTGTATGAATTATTTTTTTAAAAATAAAAATAAAAATAAAAGTTTTCTAATACCCAACAGCTTATGCTTACGGTTCGAAGTGCTTACCATTTTTTAATTAAAATCAACCAACCCAGATGAAATGGAGCTACAATACTGGGCAGTGACTTTTTTCATAATTTATTTATTTATTTCATATTTTTTACAAAGTATCTTATTAAGAATTTCGGATACCTCGGGAATCCACATAACCGATTATTTTCCAATTTTTCCTAATAAAAATCTAAATATCTTATATATGGTTTTTCTTTGGATTATTTATTGCATTTGATATTTGCTTACATTGGGATGTATTTTATCGATGCCACCGTGTTGGGAAAAAAAAAAGTTGTTGTGCCAAGAAATTACTAGTACTAACTACACCAAGGCTAATAATGGCAATGATTCAGGAAGTTCAATTAAAGAATGAATGAAGATCTAAAAATTCTGAAGATGGGGATATCACAACAAATTCTCCTACACACTAACAAAGTGATAATAAAGAATGAAAGCTGCAAAAATCTATAAAGGGATAGGTGGAGCTATTATATGAGGGATAATAAATTTTGTGTAATGCATTTGCGTGGCTTGGTGGTCCTTCTATGTGAGCTTTCTGAGTTGTTAGGTGCATATATCTCTTAAGTTGACCTATACAGAAGAGGAGATTGGTTTCTTACGTTAAAGCACGTGGTTCCTGGATATGGTTCCTTTCCTTACATTTAATCAAAGTGAAGTTTCTTGGATTGAGTTTAAGTAATTGTATTCAATTTTATTCAATATATATTGTTTTATTTACCCATTATAAATGTAGAGATTTGTTGAACTGTACTTTCTTTATAAAAATTTTACGAAATTGTTCATACTCTTTACGGGAATTCACTTGGAGACAAGGGCAAAGGCAGCTTCAGTGCATTAATAAACAAATATGGTACTACTGCAAAATTTGTGTTCATGATAATTTAAAAGGTTTACTAGTAGTTAAGGAATTGTGCTTTCTGCTTCAACGATATGGAAAAAGCTGCATATCCCGATAGTAAAAATCTGGAATGGTACCGGAGCAGATACAATGACTAGGTCCCACAAAGGAACCTACTTCTGTTTTTCCATTAGCCTGGATACTTCCGAAACATAGTACTCTGGCTCTCTCGCAAAGCCTTAATGATATATATTTGGATTTCAAGCTGATATAAGAAGTGTACTCTTATGATCTTCGAAAAATGATTTATTCTTAATGCAAAAATTAATCTAAATTCACCTATGCCATATTAAAAAATAAAAATTAAAAAGTGGCAACAGGGGATCTCAAGCTTACTTTCAGTTTAAATCTGATTCTTCATAGAAGTCAAACACCCATAAAATAAACAAATGTTTACACTAATATGTCCAATCGTAACCCTATGTTTGAATATTTTTTTATTAAGAGCTTGTTTGATATGTCGTATTAGATATGATATGATAAATTAATGTAATACATTATGATCTTATCAGTTATTTGGTGTAAACACTGTATTATATAAGTTTATCCATCAAACTCCTCTTATATATTAAAATGATAGATAACTTAATCAAATTTTGGAGGAAGTGATTAGACTTGATAGGGTTTTGATGTATAAGCTCTTATAAAAACTTTTTTATTATAATTCTAACCACATCGATATCTCCAATCCTTACGTATTAGGCTTTATACTATTAGGTCTTATACTATCAAGTCTAATACTATCGGGCCGTATCATATCTTTCATACCAAACGGATCCTAATGAAACATAACAGAATGGAATAGGTGGAGATGGATTAAAAAGTAAAGGGAATGAATAAAACATAGTTACCATTTTCTTTATTTAAAAGTTTCATTAACGGAACAGAATAGAACAAAACTTCATCACTTATGTGTTCTCCTCATTCCACCTCAATTTTGGGGAGAACAAAAGTTAAGCATTTGAGAAAAAAATGGAGGAAATGGTTCCCTATGTATTCCGTTCCCTTTCTATGTATTTTAAAACTCCCAAATAAGAAAAGTTATTTCCCTTTCCCTCATTCCCTTTCCGTTCCCATCATTACTTGTTATCTAAACATAGTGTAAAGAAAACTTCTTTTTTTTTCTGTTTTTTCTTTTCTTTTTCTTGTTAAGCTTAAATTAAGGCAACTTATTTCTCGTATAAATATTTTTTAAGCTGAATTTCTCCTATAAATATTTGGTTTATTTATAGTTGATTTGTATTTTACTTTATTATCGTCATATCTATCTTCATTATTGGCAGCATACTTGGCCATCGTTTTCCCTTCTCATGCCTTATTATTGCCATAACTTATACGGCAATCTCACATTTAATTTTGAGTAAACTTTCATTTAAGTCCTTGAAATTATATGCATAGGACACATTAATCCTTGACTTTGGGAATCAGTCACATTAGTTTCTGAAACTGTAATTTATCAATCAAATTAATTTTTATCACTGGTCATATTAGTCCTCACATAAAAATTAATTTGACTGATAAATTATAGTTTTAAGGATTAATATGACTAATTCTTAAAGTTAGGGATAAATGTGACCGGTGCATATAATTTCCTAGACTAAAATGAGGGTTTACTCTTTAATTTTTTTATTGTTGGGTGACTAGAGTAACATATTTGGCCTTTTCTTTTGATGTGAAGCATAATATTTGTTTAATAAATTGTGATGAAGCAAGTATTATTAATGCCAATTTATATGTAAACATTTATGCAAAAATTTAAATATTTATCCGACAAATTCTTTTTTTGATACATAGCTGATAAATTTATTTGCTCCACGAGAACCTGATCATATAACATTTAAATTTTAACGACTCAAGGAAATCTCGACACGCACAGTTTGAAAAATTAAATCAAATCAAACTTCGAATATAACAAGAAAAATATATTTAGTAATATAATTTGATTTTGTCAAATGGATAGTCTTGGCAGCTTCCTGATCAAAAGAGGGAAGTGTTGTTCAATAAAGGTGGAGGGCTCGATCCTCCCACAAGCTATTTCCCCAATTCCCTACTAAAAAAAAGTCTAATATTAATATAATTAATAATGCTAAATGTACATAATTACATACATATTACCTACACAATTTTACCATCTAATTATAATTAGGCTTAGCTCTTTTTTTATATACCTACATTTTCATCCACGTACTCATAATGTGAAGAAATATGCTTCTATGTGATATATAAGAAGCATTCTTATCATTTAATTATATTTTGCTAGCTACATTATTAGAAGAGTTTGACTAACTCTTTTATAGATGTGGCCGGTAACGCACATTGGATCTTTTGATTACAGTGATGACAAATGTTTAATATAACTCTCATAAACTACTCAAAGCCTTCATTCTGAGTTCAATCTTAATGACTTACATATTAAATGATTGTCTGAATGAAATTAAACCAATAATAGCTATATATTTTACCGTGATCAACTTAATTCAATATTCTTAAAATAATACTAAACAATAAGAAAAAAAGTTTACAAAGTTTTTGTCAAAATAATTGACATTGTTATTGATCCTTAGATATATAAATTATATTCATCACTTTAATTTATCCAACAACTCTATTTGAATATTAGTAAATTCTGACTAAATTTTGTCAATATTTTTCTGAATGTATAACATTACATATGTTATTATTTGACCAATATTACTTGTACACATTTCATATTAATTACAATTGTCGATAATTTGTGAGTGTTTGCAATCACGAAGGCATCTATCTATAGAATTATATATAATTGTGGATATAAGTGTGCAATACATTGTATTAAGTCACCCTTAATTAGAGTTTTAGTTTCTACCCAAATGATCCACGTGCATGTCAATCCTCATAAAATGACAAATTAAATTGAACTTCAGAAAGAGAGGCGTTCACAATTTCGTTCCTTAGTGCCAACAGCGAAGTCTTAATATTGGAAGAAATTATCATCCAAACCAAATGTACGTGTCATGCAGATTAGCATAGAGGAAAAAAAAATACGACTGGCTATTTTTCTCATTTGCTTAGCACTGTTATTTTGCTGAAAATTTTGTACATTAATCATCTTGCATTAATGGGGAAAAAAAATCATCTTGCATTCTTCTCTTCATTTAACCGTGGAAAACAAATAATTTTTGTTAAAGAGCATTGAATGTTGTTTAGACAGGGGATGACCAACAAGTGAGGGAGATTTACATTCAAGTGAAGAATTACATAAGTGAGCTTGACATTATATTTTAATCAAAAATCTTAAAGCATTGGTTTTTTTTTTTTACTTTTATAGCCTTTTAACTTGTCTATTTCTTTTTAATATTGGACTTCTTCATCCACATCTCACTAGCACTTAAATTCTCAACAATTTCCCTTTCAAGTATTAGATGGTACTGTCACCTAAAGCCCAACCTTTACACATAGATCCACTAACCATCGCCTTCTCTTCAATACTCGTCCCAGCTAAGCCATTGGCTTTGATATTGCTTGTTAAGATAGAGAGATCCCAACAAGTCATGGAAATTTGCATCCAATGGGATACATGAATAACTATATAAATGAATTTGAAGTCACTTCTTGACCCAAAACCTTAAAACATTAGGTTTATGAGTCTTTTTTAATTATATAATTTTTAAATTGTCTATTCATTTCAAATATAGGACATCTTTGTCAATTTTGTAGTTTTTCTAAGAATCTTAATATAGAAAACTACCATTAAAATATAAGAATCTTATAATTCATTATTCCAACAAATAAGAAAGTATGAATACATTAACCTTTATTCATAAATAAGAGTTAATTGTATTTCAAGAGTGTTATAGAGATCACAAAACTCACTTTCTATTCATTTGTCTCTCTTTACTCTCTTCTTCTACTTTAGTTATGGTAAGGAAAGAAGAAACCCTTTACGACCAAGAATAGGACCTTGAGTTTTACGCTGAAACTGTTTCTTAAATACTGTCAACTTCCATCAAGTTAACAGTTATTATAATTGCAAAACTGTCATTTTTCTTTTATCCAATAAGAGTTTCGTTCATTAACTTAATTTAATTACTTATTAAACTAGTAAGATAAGTCACATACCTATCACATGTGACATTTAATCTAACATTTTCTCACTTGATTCATGTGACATTACCTTCTTTTTATAGTTTGATAAGTCTATCAAAACATAATATAAATTCATATATATATATATATATATATATATATCAAACTCTTCTTAACATTGGATATATCATTCTTCATGACAAAAAAAATGAGTCTTGGCGATTGTATGTCGTTTAATCGACATAGTTCCTTTCATATCACTACAAAAAAATGGGTAAATTACAGCAGTTTTAATACGACAATTATAAAAAATTATCGTAATATGTAGTATAATACGTTTAAATTTAATTGGAAGGTAAATATAAAAACGCATGTTCGATTCTATTCCAATGGCGGGATTTGTGCCGATTCACAACGGGATGTACATACCTAAGCTATGCATCACAGCTTTTAACTGCCATTATTTTCATTTTAAATTTAAATTTAAATATTTTAGTATATTCTAAATTTTTATATTCCCTCCTAATAACCAAAAATCTCAATTTCATATTCCCTCTCACCCTCCCTCCCTCTCTCTCTCTCTCTCTCTCTCTCTCCTCTCCCTCTCTCTACTTTCCCCCAAAACACATATTAGAACATAGCCACCTCCATATTATCCAAAATGTCCACATCTCTGTCAAAGTCGAACCTCATCACCACAGGACCCCCTCCCGAAACGAAACCAACCACCTCGCCGACCACCCACTAGCAAACTGTCACCCCCACACACAGATCGGATCCCGTGCACCACCATTCTCCACCACCACGCAAACCCACGATGCCGTCTAGCCACCGCAACTCGTAGAGTCGCCGTCCTCCACCGGATTTGTGAGTGTCGCACCAGATCTCGCACCACCGAGACCAGGACTAAGCGAATCTGTGCTCCCTCGTTGCTCTGAGCCTCCATTGTACCCCCTCGCTGCTCGTGGCATCCGCTCTGCAACCTCGCGCTGCCATCCTTAACCGCGCAAGACGCACGCACCACGCGAGCCCGTCACCTTCCACTGCAGCCACCGCGACTGAAGCCCAGATCTGCGTCGTCACTGTGAGCCACCCTCACCCCTTTTTTCCTCTTCTCTGTTTCATTTTCCTTTCTCACAAAGACTAAAAGTCTCTTTATTATGCTTGACCTTTCTCACAGAGACTAAAAATCTGATGTTTATGTTTAAGCTGATTGCTATTTATGACCCAATGACACAAAGTTGTAATGATTTCTATGAACTTATGTACTTCGCATATTTGTCTGCCATATGTTTGAGAAAAATCCTGAGCAATGAATCATTACACAAGCAATCAAAGTATTACTAATTGGATTTTAGAAGCTTATTTGGGTATGATTAGACTCGATTTGACGAGAACCTGAACTTTTTTTGCCTAGCATATGTTTGGATGTGCATGCATTAGCTTTAGTAGACATAACACCAGCAACTGGTCCCTGTTTATAATTCTTTCCTCTTGAATTTACAAGTGCTTGATGAAATCAGAGGGTGATTTTTTTTGGTTGATTTTAGGTAAATTATGGCAATTCTAACTGTCGTTTTATTCATTTTTTTATAGGTTTTAGGTAAATTATGATAGTTCTAACCGTCATTTTATGCAAAAACTAAACCGTCATTTTATACATGATAAAATTGTGGTAGTTGTAGTGGCGGTTAATGGGAAACCACCGTATTATACTGAATGGTGAAGATAATTACGTCAGTTTTGGAAACCACCGTTGATGAGAAAAATGGCAGTTAAAACTGCTGTAATATGCAACAAATAACTGCCATAATTTACACATTTTTTTGTAGTGTATACTATAGAGTTAGTCTTCTCCTTGACATGACTTATAAATGGGAAGTACATAATTAGTCCAACAATAATGTCTTTATTAAAGACATAACTTGTTATCATCATTTCTATTCAATTATGTATACAAATTCAAAAAATGGGTAAGACAGAAATATATTCATTCATGAGTTCAGAGTGTCAAAATACATAAAACATAAATATTAACATAATATACAAAAATGCTTACTTGACAACAATGCCCACACTTTCAGCATGTCCACTAAATGTTTTGGGCGATAACCTTTTTGTCAAAGAGTCAGCAATTATAAAGTCAGTGCTAATGTGCTATATTGATACTCTATATTTCTGAACTTCTTCTTTAATAGTAAAGTATTTCAATTCATATGTTTAACACCTTTAGAATACTTGTTCTTTTTAGGGGAAAAAAAGACAGTTGCAAAATTATTACAATAAATTTTCAACAGCTTGGCAATACTGTCGACTATTTCAAGTCCTAAAATAAAGTACCGCAACCACTTAGCCTAAACAATGGTCTCAAAGCATGGAACAAATTCAGCTTATATGGTGGATGCATCAATTACTGACTGCTTCGCACTCTTCCATGATATCGCTCCTCTGACTAAGAGATAAAAATAGTCAAATTTGGACTTTCTTGTATCTACATAACTGGCAAAATCTGAATCTGAATATCTAACCACCTCAAGATGATCGAATTTTTTATAAGTAAGCATGTGATCATTCGTTCCTTGCAAGTATCTAAGACTTTATTGACCTTTCCTAAGCTTTATAATTGACTTTCTCTTCGTTGCTACTAGCAGTAGTAATAGCATCAAGTATCTCAACTTGGAGTGCCAAATCAAGATCCAGTACACCGAGGTGAAATTGGACTTATTCACTTCAATCAAAGAAGTTTAACCTATTAAAGACTGGAACTAACGAAACAAGCAAATTTAAAGAAATGGAGACAAATACTACAATGATCATATGTCTAACATTAATACTTTAAGTCATAAGTTAACATACTATACAGATTCAGACGACAAATCACTTAAGCATTTAATGTATATCAATGTTCTTCTCAACATATAACAACAAACGTAATGATGCTAACAAATTTAACATTATTTGGTAATGATATATCTACTAAATAGAAATATTTATTATCTTTGAATATATAAATAAAACTAATAATACATTTATACTACTAACAATCATGTTCATTTATTATAAGAGCAACTGATCAACCTTTGAGCAATACATAAATATTTTATAACAATGAACTTCAATTTACCTATACATAAATAATCATCATATCATTCATAGCATCTATTCTATGAGCAATTGAAAAACCAACTTTCATGCAATTTAAAACTAAATCAACATAAAGATTTAACCAACCCTAATGATTAACAAATCTAACGTAATATTATCTCAAATTAATTATACATAAAAAAATTAAATACTATATATTCTTTAAAATAATAAAACTTGAAATGGTTGACATCACGTCACATAATGATTCACAAATTTTACAAGCAATCAAATACCTTAAAAGTCGATGATTCTTCGCACAATCAAAAGTCGTTAAATATTTGATATACATAATGATAATTTTAAATAAACACACAGATAGATATATATATATATATTGTAAGCAATCCATTGTTTTCGTCGATGTGCAACGGAGACGTGATGTGTTGTGCTGGAAAAAAAATTAGGATTGCTTCATCCACAATAACAACGTGGGAAAATAAGAACGTAAAACAAGCACTGTATTAAGATCTTTATCTTATGCTGCATATCGAACAACGTGCAAAATAACATATAATTAGGATTGGCAATTCATAATTAGAGTTAATAATAATCTATAAAATTAATTTATACAGTGTAGCAAAATATCATAATAAAATATTCATAATTTTCATAGTTAGGGTGCATACAAATTAAGAAAATTAGTCATTATGTGGCCAAATCGTTGCATCTTGTAAGGGAGATTTCAGAAATGTGAATTTATATAGTACTATGATGAGTACTACAGTAAGATATTTAGAGTGAGTTATCAAATATTTATTTAATATTAATTTTATAATAAGTATTTAAAAATAATTAATAGTCAATAAAATATCTCACAACTCATCTTAGATATCATACTCTAAAAAAAAACTGGATAGTATAATTCCCCAAAAGAAATTAAAATATTGACAATCATATTTTGCAAGGTCAAAAGTGATTGAGTTACGTTATCTATTTGTTTCTCCGAAAATTCTTTGGTCAAATTGGTAGGTAACTTAAACCAAATTATCATTTTATTCTTTAACAATTTGTGCTTCCAATGGATCTTTATTAATTCCAATACAGATCATGCCCAATAGACTCACTAAAAATCCTCTTATCTTTGTTACAAACATCAACATTAAGATAAGCAAAAATGGGAGTCCTTTCTCCTAATAGAAAACTGCTATCATTACTTCCCATTGTTGTGTTGGTTTCTCTCCCATGGTCAGCTTCATCTGCAAATTCAGCTCATAACACTTTTGTTCATTGCCTTGTACACCATTCTGAGCCCTCTCACTCCATAACAGCAGCAATTTTCACACCAAACAATTCCTCATTCTCTTCAGTCTTGCAAGCCTACATTAGAAATCTTCGTTTCAACACCTCTGCTACCAGGAAGCCATTCCTCATAATCACTGCATTGCATGTGTCCCATGTACAGGCAGCCATTGTTTGTGCTCAAAAGCACAACTTGCAGATGAAAATCCGAAGTGGAGGCCATGACTATGAGGGTGTGTCTTACGTGGCTGAGGTACCATTCTTCATCCTCGACATGTTCAACCTTAGATCCATTGAGGTCGACATAGACACTGAGACTGCTTGGGTCCAAGCTGGTGCAACACTTGGTGAAGTTTATTATAGAATTGCTGAGAAAAGTAAAACACATGGTTTCCCAGCTGGGGTTTGTCCCACTGTTGGCGTAGGAGGCCACATTAGTGGTGGTGGCTATGGCAATATGATGAGAAAATATGGTCTCTCAGTGGATAATGTTATTGATGCACAAATAGTTGATGTTCAAGGTAGATTGCTTGATAGAAAATCTATGGGTGAAGATCTCTTTTGGGCCATTAGAGGTGGTGGTGGAGCTAGCTTTGCCGTTGTCCTTTCCTACAAAATAAAGCTAGTTCGAGTTCCAGACACAGTCACTGTCTTCCAAGTTCGGAGGACCCTTGAGCAAAATGGCACAGGCATAGTTTATAATTGGCAGCATGTTGCACCAAATATTGACAATAACCTCCTCATTAGGCTTGTCTTGGACGTGGTAAACGGTACACAAAATGGAACAAAGACTGTAAGGGCTACGTTCGTAGCCTTATACCTTGGTGACTCCAAAAGTCTTCTTTCTCTATTAAACGAGAGCTTCCCTCAATTGGGTTTGAGGCAATCAGACTGCATCGAAACAAGCTGGCTTCAATCGGTGTTGTTTTGGACAGATATCGACATTACAACACCGGTTGAGATTTTGCTTGATAGACAACCACAGTCATTCAACTACTTGAAAAGGAAATCTGACTACGTAAAGAAACCAATTTCCAAAGAGGGTTTGGAAGGGATTTGGAAGAAGATGATTGAGTTGGTAGATACAATACTATATATCCATCCTTATGGTGGAAGAATGGCTGAGGTTCCATCAACAGCAACTCCTTTCCCTCATCGAGCTGGGAACCTATGGAAGGTCCAATACCAAGCAAACTGGAATCAGCCAGGGAAAGAGGTAGCAGATCACTACATAAACTTGACTAGGAAACTTCATAAATACATGACTCCTTTTGTCTCCAAGAACCCAAGAGAGGCTTTCTTCAATTATAAGGACCTTGATTTGGGCATCAACCACAATGGTAAGAACATCTACGTTGAAGGCAGAGTTTATGGAGTGGAGTATTTCAAGGATAACTTCAACAGGTTGGTTCAAATAAAGACCAAGGTTGATCCTGACAATTTTTTTAGGAACGAACAAAGCATCCCTACTCTGCCAAAACGGAAGATCGAGTTAGAATAATGGTGACCCAAAAATGAATAATTTCTATTTTGTTAGTTGAGCCAAAAAGTTATTCTTGTGACCATATTTTGTTACTTTATTATCGTCATATCCATCTTCATTATTGGCAGCATATTTGGCCATCGTTTTCACTTCTCATGCATTATTATTGCCATAACTTATACGACAATCTCACATTTAATATTTTTATTGTTGGGTGACTAGAGTAAAATATTTGGCCTTTTCTTCTGATGTGAAGCATAATATTTGTTTAATAAATTGTGATGAAGCAAGTATTATTAATGCCAATTTATATGTAAACATTTATGCAAAAATTTAAATATTTATCCGACAAATTCTTTTTTTGATACATAGCCGATAAATTTATTTGCTCCACGAGAACCTTATCATATAACATTTAAATTTTAACGACTCAAGGAAATATTGACATGCACAGTTTGAAAAATTAAATCAAATCAAACTTCGAATATAACAAGAAAAATATATTTAGTAATATAATTTGATTTTGTCAAATGGATAGTCATGGCACCTTCCTGATCAAAAGAGGGAAGTGTTGTTCAATAAAGGTGGAGGGCTCGATCCTCCCACAAGCTATTTCCCCAATTCCCCACTAAAAAAAAGACTAATATTAATATAATTAATAATGCTAAATGCACATAATTACATACATATTACCTACACAATTTTACCATCTAATTATAATTAGACTTACCTCATTTTTTATATACCTACATTTTACATCCAAGTACTCATAATGTGAAGAAATATGCTTCTATGTGATATATAAGAGGCATTCTTATCATTTAATTATATTTTGCTAGCTACATTATTAGAAGAGTTTGACTAACTCTTTTATAAATGTGGCCGGTAACGCACATTGGATCTTTTGATTACAATGATGACAAATGTTTAATCTAACTCTCATAAACTACTCAAAACCTTCATTCTGGGTTCAATCTTAATGACTTACATATTAAATGATAGTCTGAATGAAATTAAACAGTAATAATAATAATAATAATAATAATAATAATAATAATAATACCTATATATTTTACCGTGAACAACTTAATTCAGTATTCTTAAAATAATACTAAACAATAAGAAAAAATATTTACAAAGTTTTTGTCAAAATAATTGATATTGTTATTGATCCTTGGATATACAAATGATATTCATCACTTTAATTTATCCAACAATTATATTTGAATATTAGTAAATTCTGACTAAATTTTGTCAATATTTTTCTGAACGTGTAACATTACATATGCTATTATTTGACCAATATTACTTATACACATTTCATATTAATTACAATTGTCGATAATTTGTGAGTGTTTGCAATCACAAGGCATCTATCCATATAATTATATATAATTGTGAATGTGCAATACATTGTATTAAGTCACCCTTAATTAGCGTTTTCGTTTCTACCCAAATGATCCACGTGCATATCAATCCTCATAAAATGACAAATTAACTTCAGAAAGAGGGGCGTTCACAATTTCGTTCCTTAGTGCCAACAGCGAAGTCTTAATATTGGAATAAATTATCATCCAAACCAAATGTACGTGTTATGCAGATTAGCATAGAGAAAAAAAAAATACGACTGGCTATTTTTCTCATTTGCTTAGCACAGTTATTTGTTGAATATTGAATAGTAAAAAGTCAATAAGAGTGTAAGATTAGTATCGTGAAGATGCGAATATTACGTTGGATGTGTGGCCATATAAAACAAGATAGAATTAAGAATAAATGTATTAGATAGAAAGTAGAGATAGCACCTATTGTAAAAAATATGAGAGAATTTTACCTTAGGTGGTTTGAACATATAAGAAGAAGACCCTTAGAAGTCTTTGTAAGAAGAGTAGATCAGGTAGATAATAACCTAATAACTAAAAGTAGAGAAAGATAAAAAAAAACTATAAGTGAAACGATTAAAAAAATTTAGATTTGAATAGCATATCTGAAGATTTGGTTTATGATAAGACACAATGACGTCGTTTGATCCATATAGTCGACCCCACTTAGTGAAAAAATGTTTAATTATTGTTTGTTGTTGTTATTGCTTAGCACAGTTATTTTGCTAAAAATTTTGTACATGAATCATCTTGCATTAATGGCTAAAAAAAAATCATGTTACATTCTTCTCTTCATTTTACCGTGGAAAACAAATAATTTTTGTAAAAGAGCAGTGAATGTTGTTCAGACAGGGGATGGCCAACAAGTTAGGGAGATTTACATTTAAGTGAAGAGTTACATAAGTTGGCTTGATACTACATTTTAACCAAAAATCTTAAAGCATTAGTTTTTTTTCTTTTAACTTTTATAGCCTTTTAACTTGTCTATTCCTTTTTTAATGTTAGACTTCTTCATCAAGATCTTACTAACACTTGAATTCTCAATAATCTCTTTTTCAAATATTAGATGATGTCACCAAAAGCCTAACCTTCACACACAGATCCACTAACCACCGCCTTCTCTTCAATACTCGTCCCAGTCAAACCATTGGCTTTGATACTACTCGTTAAGATAAAGAGATCCCAACAAGTCATGGAAATTTGTATCCAATGGGCTAAGTGAATAACTATATAAGTGAGTTTGAAATCATTTCTTGACCCAAAACCTTAAAACATTGGGTTTATGAGTCTTTTTTAATTATATAGTTTTCAACTTGTTCATTCCTTTCAAATATAGGACTTCTTTGTCAATTTTGTAGTTTTTCTTAGAATTTTAATGTAGAAAATTACCATTAAAACATAAGAATATTAGAATTCACGATTCCCACAAACAAGAAAGTATGATTACACTAACATTTATCTATAAATAAGAGTTAATTGTATTCCAAGAGTGTTATAAAGATTCCAAAACTCACTTTCTATTCATTTGTCTTTCTTTACTCTCTTCTTCTACTTTAATGATGGTGAAAAAAGAATAAACTTTTTACGGCCATGAAGAGGACCTTGAGTTTTACGTTGAAACTGTTTCTTAAATACTGTTAACTTCTATCAAGTTCACAATTATTATAATTGCAAAATTGTCATTTTTCTTTTACCCAATAAGAGTTTTGCTCATTAAATTAATTTAATTACTTATTAAACTAATAAGATAAGTCACATACACATCATATATGACATTTAATCTAACATTTTCCCACTTGACTCATGTGACATTACCTTTTTTTTATAGTTTGATAAGTCTATCAAAACATAATATAAATTTATATATGTGTGTGTGTGTGTGTGTGTGTGTGTGTAGTCAAACTCTTCTTTACATTGGATATATCATTCATCATGACCAAGAAAAAAAATAACATAAGTCTTGGCGACCATATGTCATTTAATTGACATAGTTATTTTCATGTATTACAAAGTTAGTCTTCTCCTTGATATAATTTATAAATGGGAAGCACATAATTGTTCCAACAATAATGTCTTTTTTAAAGACATAACTTGTTATCATCATTCCTATTCAATTATGTATACAAACTTGAAAAATCGATAAGACAAAAACATATTCATTCATAAGTTCAGAGTGTCAAAATACATAAAACATAAATAGGTGCTAATGTGCTCTATTGATATTGCTCTATATTTCTGAACTTCTTCTTTAACGCAAAGTATTTTAATTCATATGTTTAACACCTTTAGAATACTTGTTCTTTTTAGAAAAGAAGACAATTGCGGAATTATTATAATAAATTTTCAACAACCTGACAATACTGTCGATTATTCCAAATCCTGAAATAAAGTACCACAACTACTTAGCCTAAACAATGGTCTCAAAGCATACAACAAATTCAGCTTATATGGTGGATGCATCAATGACTGACTGCTTCTCACTCTTCCACGATATTGCTCCTCTGGCTAAGAGATAAAGATAGTCAAATTTAGACTTTCTTGTATCTACATAACCGGCAAAATCTGAATCTGAATCTCTAACCACCTCAAGATGATCGAATCTTTTATAAGTAAGCATGTGATCCTTCGTTCCTTACAAGCATCTAAGACTTTATTAACCTTTCCCAAGCTTTATAATTAGCTTTCTCTTCATTACTACCAGCAGTAGTAATAGCATCAAATATCTCAACTTGGAGTGCCAAATCAAAATCCATTACACCGAGGTGAAATTGGACTTGTTCACTTCAATCAAAGAAGTTTAACCTATTAAAGACTGGAACAGACAAAACAAGCAAATTTAAAGAAATAGAGACAAATATTACAATGACTACATGTCTAACATTAATACTTTGAGTCATAAGTTAACATACTATACAGATTTAGACGACAAATCACTTAAGCATTCAATGCATATCAATGTTCTTCTTTAGTGATACATTAACATACAACAATAAACATAATGATGCTAACAAATTTAACATTATTTGGTAATGATATATGTACTAAATAGAAATATTTATTATATTTGGATATATAAATGAAACTAATAATACACTTGCACTATCAACAATCATGTACATTTATTATAAAAGCAGCTAATCAACCTTTAAACGATACATAAATGTCTTAAAATAATAAACTTTAATTTATTTATACACAAATAATTATTATATCATTTATAACATCTATTTTATGAGTAATTAAAAAAATAACTTTTATACAATTTAAAACTAAATCAACATAAAGATTTAACCAACCTTAATGATTAACAAATCTCACATAATATTAATTTGAAATGGTTGACATCACGTCACATAATGATTCACAAATATTGCAAGCAATCAAATACCTTAAAAGTTGATGATTCTTCACACAACCAAAAGTCGTTAAATATTTGATATACATAATGATAATGATATATATATATATATATATATATATATATATATTATTGTAAGCAATCCATTGTTTTCGTCAATGTGCAACGGAGACGTGATGTGTT
The DNA here is from genome assembly GCA_029884595.1 of Ormosia semicastrata. Classification (NCBI taxonomy): domain Eukaryota; kingdom Viridiplantae; phylum Streptophyta; class Magnoliopsida; order Fabales; family Fabaceae; genus Ormosia; species Ormosia semicastrata. The sequence goes on along the minus strand of JAQQTO010000057.1, from coordinate 19,494,620 downwards.
GTGCGGAAAAAAATATATATATTAGGATTGCTTCATCCACAATAACAACGTGGGAAAATAAGCACTGTATTAAGATCTTTATCTTATACTGCATATCGAACAACGTGCAAAATAACATATAATTAGGATTGGCAATTCATAATTAGAGTTAATAATAATCTATAAAATTAATTTATACAGTGTAGCAAAATATCATAATAAAATATTCATAATTTTCATAGTTAAGGTACATACAAATTAAGAAAATTAGTCATATGTGACCAAATCGTCGCATCTTGTAAGAGAGATTTCAAAAATGTGAATTTATATAGTATTATGATGAGTACTCCTATAAGATATTTATAATGAATTATCAAATATTTATTGAATGTTAATTTTATAATAAGTGTTTAAAAATAATTAATAATAAATAAAAAATCAGACAATTCACTTTAGATATCATACCCTAAAAATAATTGGATGCAGTATAATTCCCCTAGAGAAATTAAAATATTGACAATCATATTTTGCAAGGTATTGAGTTACGTTATCTATTTGTTTGTCCGAAAATTCTTTGGTCAAATTGGGAGGTAACTTAAACCAAATTCTCATTTTATTCTTTAACAATTTGTGCTTCCAATGGATCTTTATTAATTCCAATACAGATCATGCCCAATAGACTCACTAAAAATCCTCTCATCTTTGTTACAAACATCAACATCAAGAAAAGCAAAAATGGGAGTCCTTTCTCCTAATAGAAAACTGCTATCATTACTTCCCATTGTTGTGTTGGTTTCTCTCCCATGGTCAGCTTCAGCTGCAAATTCAGCTCTCAACACTTTTGTTCATTTCCTTGTAAACCATTCTGAGCCCTCTCACTCCATAACAGTAGCAATTTTCACACCAAACAATTCCTCATTCTCTTCAGTCTTGCAAGCGTATATTAGAAATCTTCGTTTCAATACCTCTACTACCAGGAAGCCATTCCTCATAATCAATGCATTGCATGTGTCCCATGTACAGGCAGCCATTGTTTGTGCTCAAAAGCACAACTTGCAGATGAAAATCCGAAGTGGAGGCCATGACTATGAGGGTGTGTCTTACGTGGCTGAGGTACCATTCTTCATCCTCGACATGTTCAACCTTAGATTGAGACCGCTTGGGTCCAAGCTGGTGCAACACTTGGTGAAGTTTATTATAGAATTGCTGAGAAAAGTAAAACACATGGTTTCCCAGCTGGGGTTTGTCCCACTGTTGGCGTAGGAGGCCACATTAGTGGTGGTGGCTATGGCAATATGATGAGAAAATATGCTCTGTCAGTGGATAATGTTATTGATGCACAAATAGTTGATGTTCAAGGTAGATTGCTTGATAGAAAATCTATGGGTGAAGATCTCTTTTGGGCCATTAGAGGTGGTGGTGGAGCTAGCTTTGCCGTTGTCTTTTCCTACAAAATAAAGTTAGTTCGAGTTCCAGAGTCAGTCACTGTCTTCCAAGTTCGAAGGACCCTTGAGCAAAATGGCACAGACATAGTTTATAATTGGCAGCATGTTGCACCAAATATTGACAATAACCTCCTCATTAGGCTTGTCTTGGACGTGGTAAACAGTACACAAAATGGAACAAAGACTGTAAGGGCTACGTTCGTAGCCTTATACCTTGGTGACTCCAAAAGTCTTCTTTCTCTATTAAACGAGAGCTTCCCTCAATTGGGTTTGAGGCAATCAGACTGCATCGAAACAAGCTGGCTTCAATCGGTGTTGTTTTGGACAGATATCGACATTACAACACCGGTTGAGATTTTGCTTGATAGACAACCACAGTCACTCAACTACTTGAAAAGGAAATCTGACTACGTAAAGAAACCAATTTCCAAAGAGGGTTAGGAAGGGATTTGGAAGAAGATGATTGAGTTGGTAGATACAATACTATATATCCATCCTTATGGTGGAAGAATGGCTGAGGTTCCATCAACAGCAACTCCTTTCCCTCATCGAGCTGGGAACCTATGGAAGGTCCAATACCAAGCAAACTGGAATCAGCCAGGGAAAGAGGTAGCAGATCACTACATAAACTTGACAAGGAAACTTCATAAATACATGACTCCTTTTGTCTCCAAGAACCCAAGTGAGGCTTTCTTCAATTATAAGGACCTTGATTTGGGCATCAACCACAATGGTAAGAACAGCTACGTTGAAGGCAGAGTTTATGGAGTGGAGTATTTCAAGGATAACTTCAACAGGTTGGTTCAAATAAAGACCAAGGTTGATCCTGACAATTTTTTTAGGAACGAACAAAGCATCCCTACTCTGCCAAAACGGAAGATCGAGTTAGAATAATGGTGACCCAAAAATGAATAATTTCTATTTTGTTGGTTTGTTTGTAATGAATTTGATTGTGGAAATAAAACTGGGTGTTTGAAACCAGTTATGTTTTAAGTTCAATAGCCTATGATGCATTGGTATAGGATCAGGATCCACTTCAATAACTAAAGAGGTCTAATTATTTTTTATATGTAAAAATGATACATATTATATGTAGTATGAATTATTTTATTTTTTTTATAACATATCATATGCAGCATATATTATTTTTATATATAAAAAATAATTGGACCTCTCCTATTATTGAAGAGGATCTTGATGCATTGATACTCTTAAATGGTTGCGTTACCCGTACCTGTTAGTACATATGGGTACGTATTTGATATGTAGTATATATGGCAACTTTTCTCTTTATAATTTTCAAGATAGATAATTTTAGTGATCGACAACTTATTTAAGCTAGATGAAGTTTTAATATTCATTATTAGGCAACTGAAGTAAAAATGGTCTTATTACAAGACACAAGGGACGTAACTTTTATATTTCCCTTTATTTCATTTTAATCTGGAAAAATATAACCAATTTCTTCAATAAGTTATTCAATTATATTGCTTGCCATCTTTAATTTAAATCTTAAAACTTTATCGTCATTCAAAATCTTGGAGTATATAGATATATCATATGTGATTAGGGTTTTATCATCTTTAGTTTAAATCCTATAACTATTTATTTATCACAAGACAAATAATTTTTTAATCCAAATAAAGAAATTCTTTTTAAGTATGCAAATAAGCCAGATAAGTCCAAAGAAAATATTATGTCCCTTGATAGCAGTAACAAGCGAGTGCTTTGGCTTTAACATAAGGTTGCATTTGGTACACATTATAGTATAAAACATGATAGTATAAAATAATAGAATAAGGTCTAACAGTATAAACAAGTTGATAAGTTCTTATATTATCAAACATTTGATACAAATAGTATAAGCAATTTGATAGTATATGTAACTATTTAGTATGACTGTACTACCGTTCAAATATATTTTTGCATCAAAGATATTTTTGTAGGAATGAATCATTGTAGCCGAAAAACTCAATCGGACACCAAGGACAATGATCGAAAAAATTAACAAATAGAAAAATTATATTGTGGTGAGATGAATCAAAGCCAATTTAAGACTAAATCAATCTTCAACAAAAAAAAAGTATACCAAATAAAAATTTGACAAATCAAAGCTAATAACCCAGTTCGAAGCAAATCTGGTACCAATTGTCAAATGCACACATTGGTGCTCATGCAATCAAAAGGTGAGTAAATAATTAAAAATACATCATTTCTCCCATGAAGAAATTTGTCAAAAACCTTGCAACCACAAGATCAAGAGCAACCAATCCCACGTTCAACCAGAATTAAGAACCATCAACAGAATAACAAACCATCAACAAAATAACAAAAGAAACAATAAGAATCATCACACCAAAGAAACAAATTGAAAACGAAAGAGTATGCAACCTAAAGAGCTGTGAGTGAAAAAATTAACGGACACCAAGGACAATGATCAAAAAAATTAACGGGTAGGAAAATTATATTGTGGTGAGATGAATCAAAGTCAATTTAAGGCTAAATCAATTTTCAACCGAAAAAAAAGTATACCAAATAGAAATCCGACGAATCAAAGCTAATAACACAGTTCGAAGCAAATCTGATACCAATTGTCAAATGCACACATTGGTGCTCATTTAACCAAAAGGTGAGTAAACAATTAAAAACACATCATCTCTCCCATGAGGAATTTCGTCAAAAACCTTGCAACCACAAGATCAAGAGCAACCAATCTCACGCTCAACCAGAATTAAGAATCACCAACAAAATAATAAAAGAAACAGGAAGAATCATCACACCAAATAAACAAATTAAAAACGAAAGAGTACGCAACCTAAAGAGCTGTGAGCGGAAGCCATGGAGGCCAACACTAGCAAATCCAGAAACAAGTACCGCTGGTTTCAAACCACAAAACTACCACCAAGAATGCATCTGAAACACAGTAGCACGTGGCGGTTGCACTCTCTTCCTCGTCCGGCTTCGCCAACGGTTCCAACGTCTTCAACTAGTTCCCATGCATGCGCATGTGCATTTGCAAGTTCGCAACGTGCCTGAAACATTTTCCATATATTTCGTAGAAATGGATGTCCTCAGTGAGCAATTCCATGACGTTGTGCTCCACGATCTTGTAATCCTTGTCTTCTGAAACCTCGATTTTCAAATCGAGCACCTGTTTACCTTTCTCAGCGATGGGAAATTCCAAACCTAGGCCTCTTCGAAGAGTTTTCCATCATGGAAGTGATTCATTCCTGCAAAAATATATTGTAGTTGGTCACCGGTGGATATTTGGTGGTCACTGGTGTTGCTAGCTTGGACGATGGTGGCGAGATGGTCTGTTAGGTGGTGGCGGAGGGGTTTGTTGGCTGAGGAAGGAGAGGGATGATGGTTGTTCTAGGTGATGGGGATGATGTTCTTAGCAGAGAATGAAAGGTTTGGATTGAGAGAGATGAAGTTGAGAGGTATGGTAAGAAGAAATATCATATCAGATCTAATCATGAGGGTGGGAGAGGATAGAGTAATCAGGTTAGAATAAGATAAAAAAGGTTGACCTAATTTAATTATATTATCAAGTTAAAATATCAAATACTTGACAAAGTCTGATAGTATTAATTAATATTATCAAGTCCTTCTTATCCTGTCCACCAAATACAGCTTAAGTTAGTAAACAATTGTTCCAAACTGTCCTTGTCTCCTTGACGACCCATGTTGTTATAAGAGTTTTATTATTCAAATACCTAATTTTAACACACAATTTTTTCACCTTTCTCTTTGAAAAAACAAAAAGAGAAATCCACTTTTCAATATTTATTACTCTCTCTTTTTTTTATCTTAAAAGGGATTGTACAAGGCTTTGGTGTAAAAATCAAGTGTCAGAATAACTTCCCCCAACCCTCCTTTTTTTGGTCTGATCCCCCCCCCCCCCCCGCCGGAAAGGGATTGTATAAGGTTTTTGTGTAAAAGTCAAGTGTAAGAATAACATTTGTTTGTTTTTTGATAATCTACTTCTTGTTGGGTTGGGTCACTCTACGTCAAGAACAGAACAAGCCCAATTTTATTATTGGCTCTATCTTTCAAGGGTTTGGTGGCTGAAAAAAAGTGGAAAAAAAAGGTGTCGCGGGTGTTTGGAAGAAACAGAGCAGGTTTGCTGAGATAACAATCGGCAATGAAAAATGATTATCTTACATCTCTTTTAGAAGTATAGATATTATATATATATTTTTTAAATATATGTGATTGAGAGAAAAAATAATAAAAAAGTAAATATAATAAATAATATTAAATAAAATATAAAAATAAATATATATACTATTTGTATAAGAATATAAGTTGATCCTCAATTGGACAACAACTCTTTTTGGCTAAAATTTTAACTGAAATATACTTCACTGTTCTTCACTACGGACGGTGGAGATCAAATTTCAAACTTGCACAGAAAAATTGTCAACAGTAACTATACTTTTTGAAAAAAATTTATACATTAATAATATTTTCATTAAAAATAATATTTATATAATTATACAGAGATATGTGTCATATTTTTATTAGAGTAATATAGTATATATATTACACAATAATTTCTCTCTTTTTTATTTTATTTTTGACATACCCTTATTATGGTTTTCATCTTATTGACGGATTTCTTGCCAAGAGAGAGGGGCTCTAAATTTGATTTCTCAATGCCAACAATGACGTCTTCATGACATGTTATTATCCAATGTGTTATGTAGATTAGCATAGAGAGAGATATTGGACTATCAGTGATTCAAGGTAAAATGTCAAGGTTTAAATCCTGTTTAAGAATACTTGGTAAGAAGAAAGTCGAAAAAATAAAAGTTCGGTTGAATTGTAATTTGATCCCTAGAAGAGAATTTAGTAAGAGAATAAGATTACTAAATGAGCTTTAAAAGGCAAATAAGAAAAGAAAATTATTATATACACATAAATATATTATATACACACTTACATAAAATGAGATTCATTTTATGATAAGATTCACTTCATATAAATATGTATATAATACACTTTTGTGTATATAAAAATTCATCGATAAGAAAAAGGTAACGATAAGCAGAAGTCAGGACAAACGAAATGAAAAATAAGAGTAACCGGGGTAGGGGCTTATGAGGTGTGGAGAAGAAAGAGGAAGGGATAAAGAGAATGATGAAAAAAATAATGGAGAATATGAAGGAAGGAAAAAAGAGAATGAGGAAAGAAAGAGATGTAGAAAAGAAAGGAAGAAAAAATAAATAAACAGAAGAAGGAAACTAGTAAAGAGATAGAGGTAAAAAAAAAAGACAAAAAGACAAAAAAAAAAGGAGAAGATTGGAGAAATAAATAAAAAAAAAAGGAAATGAGAAATTAAACAAAGAGAAAGATACATACATTTTATTTAATAGTTTTATTATTTGTTTAATTTTTATATGTTTAATTTTTTAATTCACTTATAAATTTATTTTATATTTTATAAGAATATTATAATTATATACAAATTAATTTAATATTTTTCTACATTAATATATGATATAAGTACAGTATATATATATATAATTATAAGTTATAAAAAATATTTCCCTTTATTTAAAAACACCTAATGAACCCTATAATTTTTTTACACAATCATTTTTGTGTCACTCTCTCTAACAAGATGGTCGAATTACAGAAGATACGACTCAAGTTAAATTACTATTTAATAAATTCTATATTAAGTTTTAGTTGATCAAAATACATTAAAAATATTGCGATTAATAATTTCATCTTAAATTATTGTTGAAGTCAATAATTTAATATGATATAGATGAAGAAGAGTTAAAAAGCTCTTCACCGATGGAGAATGCATAATCATAATGAGAGAGAGAGAGAGAGAGAGAGGTGTCGGTGGAAAAAAAAAACCAAAAATCAACACATCGAGCTAATTTTAAAAAGAAAAAAACTTAGTTCAAATTTTTATATATTTTTTTATCTAATTTTTAAATTAAATAATAATATTTGAATTTTTTTTTATCCAGTTTCATTTCACATCTCTATTTTTTCTTGTTTGATATGAAAAAAATATTACATATTATTATTTTATTTAAGAATTAAATAAAATAATATAAGAAATTTGAATTAAGTTTTGTACTTTCAAAAATCCACCTACAACTTTTCTAGTGAAAAATTTCCAAAAAGTTTTCCTGTCCATAGAAATATGTCTACTGGAAAATCTGTTTGGAATGATAAAAAATTACCAATAAATATGAAATTGCAAAACAAACTAAGCTAAAATTATATATTTTTTTAAATAAATTAAAGGGGCAAGCAACCGATATTGAAAGCAGATAGGTGACGGAAAATAACATATTTTTGTTGTAGTGCAAATAATATCAAAATAATTTGATTATTTCTTTATTTTATACAAAAGAAATTTAATTTCATATTACATTTTTTTATCTCCTTAATTTTATATGAACAAAATTTGACTCTAATTATTTCTCTCCAACCCTTCCCTCTAACTCCTTTAATCACCTTCTATTTGTCCATTAACTCAATTAAATAGAATTAAAAATAACAAATAAAAGGTAACTAAATGAGTTAGAGGAAAGAGTTTGAAAGAAATAGTTGAATCCAAGTTTTGTTCATTTCATATTACGTTGAACTAATTGATGCACAACAGGAATATGTATAGCTAAAACTATAAAAAGAAATTAATGAAGGTTAATTCCATGGTGGCTCAAGGTTAATTCAAGGTTAAATTATACTGTAGATTTTTAAACTTTTTGAGATAATTCAAATAGGTTCTTAAACTTTTTAAGTTTGTAATCAAATCCCTGAACTTATAAAATATTTGTAATTGAGTTCTTAGATTCAGATAACCGTTAAAGTTTCGTTAATATAAACAGAATATTCCCTAAACTAAATTAACTGGTAATATTTATATACACTTAGATTAGTCAGATTACTATTTTTTATGAATAACTGTATATATAAAAAACTTATAAATTTTAATTGATAATATTTATATATACTAATATCTACATATAAATATTATTAGATAATATTTTGTTTGAAATTAAAAAATATTCTATTTGTATTAATGGAATTTTAACAGGCGTCTAAGTCTAAGGACTCAATTACAAACATTTTATAAATTCAAAGACTTAATTACAAACTTAAAAAATTTAAAAACTTATTTGAATTATTCTAAAAAATTTAGAGACTTACAAAGTAATTTAACCTTAATTCAACAAATATAAAGATAAAATACTATTATTGTACGGCCTAGGTTTGATTTCTATGGCTAGCAATTTATCTTAATACACTTGTAGCATGGTTTGGAGTTGAAATTGAATAGCTTATATTTTCTTATAAAAAATTTATTTTACTTACAAAATTATTAATCAATATCAATTAATATAATATATAAAAAATAATGACTTAAAAATTTGTTATGTGTTAATCTTAGGTCATAAGTAAAGCTCTAATTTTTTATTATATGTCAAATAATCCACCAATTTTAATGTCATGTGATTTTATACAAAAGAAAGACAATATAGTATTAATATATCTGTACACATGCACAATGCATATACAAACACCAAAAAACAAAAAACAAATAAAAAATTATACAACAAATAAAGAACCAAAAAAATGAACAAACAGAAACTATCCAAGAAATTAACAAAAAAAAAATCAATCAATATAATTAATAAATGAATATAACATAATAATAATAATAATAATGATAATAATAATATAAAAAAAGATACATAACTTGAAAATCTATTATGTGTCTTTTAAGTTAATAAGTTAATATTTTGGTTTGTTGACATATGACAAATAAAATGGTTATAATTCTACTACATATCATCTGATGTGATATTTTTTTCACTTATAAATTGATGTGGCCACTGCCACATGCACAAAACAAATATATAATAAATTAATAAAAGTAATAAATAAAAACCTAAAAATATTAAAAATACAAAAAAATATGTTTAATTAAATTAAAAAAATAAAATAACATGTTTAAAAATCTATCTTATGACAAATACATAATTTCAATAACCTGCGTATGTGATATCTCATGTTATAATTTAAAAAATGTGTACATGTGTTATGTAAGTCTAAATTAAATTTATTATCTATACATACAAATATAAAAAATATAATCACATATTAATTATATTGACATATATACCTATATTAATTCATATTAAAAAAATTTAAAAATTTCTCACTTATCTTTAGTTAACCACGTTATTAATTGTTTTAGTTGGGGATTGATTTTAAAATTTCAAGATTTTTGTGGATATCTGATACCATCGTTCTTATATATGTATTGTCACCCTAAATTAATTAATTATATTTTCAATATATATATATATATATATATATATATATATATAGACTTCAATATATACATTAATTTTTTCATTCATATATAATATATCATATTTAAATATTTATATTTATATTTTCTGACATTAACAACTTTAAATGAAAAAATATTAATATTTACATATATGAAATAAAAATTTTATAAAATGACATGATAAAATCAATTAAAAAGTTCAGATTTACAATAAATTTTGTTTAATAATATCTTTTAAATGTAATTGAAAATCAGTATCATATTACATTAATGTTTCATTGATATTTTAAGTAAAATTATTTGCAGTGATTGAGATATTTTTGTGAACAAATAATAAAAGAAATTAATCTTAACAATAGCATTAATGGGGCATATGTAATGGATAAATTATAATTTATATAATTATAATTATATTGAAATATATTAGATTTGTGAAAGAAAATAATATTAAAAATTTAAGAAATCATATGTCAATTGATTGATTTAACTAATGTGTTATTTTATCTATTCTATTTAAATTGTATAAACTAAATGTATAAATTATAAAATAATAGAGTATTTGAATGCATTGAGTATTAGTTAATTTTATTATTATTGACTTTTTCAATTTTTAATAAGTTTTCTTTTTATTTGTCATTGTAATATCTATCCATTTAAGATTATTTTGTTAATATAATTTGACATTAAGAGGCAATTTAGTATACTCTTAATAATAAGTTGATAAAACATTTAAATGAAAAAGACATACAAACTTCAATTAAAAAAATAAACACATAAAAATTAATATTAAAAAAAAGCTATTGAGTCAAAAATTGAAATTATATGAAATTATATAAACTTATTATTTTTTGAGAGGTCATATAAAAAAATATTTATTAAGAAAAATTACATAACTCGATTATCATAACACAAGAAGAGTCGAATTAATGAAAACAAAAAAAATGATTTTGAATAAATTCTATTGTAAACTCTATTAATTATAACTTAATTAAATTCATCAAAATCATTCAAGATGTCATATATTTAAGTTAAGTATATTTTTTCTTATTTATTTTAACATTTTTTTAATTTATCTCATACATTATATAGATATTGAACACTAATAATATATAAAAATAACATATATGACCTAAAAGTCTATCTTGTATCAAACTTAGATGACAACTAAAACTCTAATTTTAGCCATGTGTCAACTAATCCACTTATTTTAATGTCACGTATTTTTATAAAAAAAAATAACAACACAACATCGGCATGTGACACATATACAAACAATAAAAAATAAATAACTAAATAAAAAATCGTTCAACAAATAAAGAACAAAAAAATGAATAACAAGAAACCATTTAAGAAATTAACAAAAAAAGAAGAAGAAGAAAGAATTAAAGATATAAATTGAAAGATCTTTTAAAAAAAATTAGAATCAATCAATCATTAATATCATCAATCAATATATAATAATAATAATAATAATAATAATAATAATAATAATAATATAAAGAATCTTAATTTATATAATTCTACAAAATTATAGTTTTAAGTTATGTCACTAATATTATTTAAATTTAAATTTTATTATTATCTTATTAAAAAAATTTGAAAAATATAAATTTTTGTTATCAATTATTATTTTTAATTTGTATCACCAATATAAATTAAATTTAAATTTTAATATTATTTTATAAAAAATTAAAAAAATTATATCAATATTCTTTCTTATAATTGTCATTTTTATATTATATCATCATTTCCTTATGACAAAATTTTTTTTTTTTTTTTAAAAAGAGAGTGAATGAATTCTATGTTAACGATGGGCACCAATGCAACAGCTTCCACAACAATTTCAGATCGAAATTGATACACGTCTGTTGACAATATTAATGTTGATAAGAACACGTAAAGCAAATAAATAACTAAAATAATCAAAAGATTCTTAGCTCTTTAATGTTGTCACATTAAAATAAAAAGTCAAGTACTATAACAATTGCTTGAGAAATTTAGTATTTTTAATGATATTTTAAGATATGATTCAATTATAATATAAACAAATTTTACGATAATAATAATAAATAAAAATAATAAAATTCATAAAATTTTAAATATAATTTTAATATTTTAACAGTATAAAAAAATTACATAAGATATCATATTAATTAAATTATGTTATACGATACCACGTCATTAGATAGTTGTATAATTTTTCACACATTAAATTTTAAAATTTTTAAGTGGTTGTTACTTGTTAGTGTCACTTGTACCCACCACAAGAAAGAAGAGGCTGCTCCACAAGGCGATCCTGGAAAGATTTGGTATCTTCAATCATAACAATGACGTGGGCAAATTGTCACATCTAATGAGCTTTGAGACATATAAATAATTGGCTATTGGCGAGAACGAATCAAATAGAGTGTAATTTTCATACATAATTAATGTAAAAAATATTTATGTTATTAATTAATTATATATTATTATATGTGTCTTTTAAAATAATTATTTTAAAAATTAAATATTTTTAATATTATGATAATATATAATTAACTAATAATATGTAAAATTTTTATAGTCACCATATATCTAAATTAAATTCTAATAAATAAGGTTTAATTTTTTTTTTAAGTTCCACTGAAACAAATATTCTTTTATGGATAAATTATGTGTAAATATTACGGTAAATTTTTGTAACGTTGAATGTTTTTCCAATTAAAGAAATCTAATAAAATAAGTGAAAATGAAATAAAAAAAAATAAAATATAATTTTTATTTTTTTTATTTTAAAATTTTATTAACGGATAAAATTATTAATGTATTTTTTTCATTTTACTTTAATTTTAAAAAAACAAAAATTAAATATTTAAGAAAAAAAAAAAATAATTTTTTATATATTTTATTTTATTTCTATATATTTTAAAATTCTTAAATAAAAAAATTATTTTTATTTCTCTATTTTTTTTTATTTCCTCAATATCTATAATGTAAACATAATGTAAAACTTGTCGTATTAACTTTGAAAGGGAGAGTTATTGGTATTTATAATTATTTATTCACTTTTGGGTTTCTGGAAGATTCGTCCGTAACTTGATTTCTTATTTGTGGTCTAGATTTTTTTTTTCTTTTTCTGAAGATAAGTGCTCCAAATTATTTTATAAGGAAGCTTTGTTGGTTTCTGTTCTTACAAGATCCTGCAAGATAAGAGGAATTGGTTAGATGGTATCACAATGTGCAGATCTTGGCAGCGACAGCTTGAAACATGCAAGGTATTTAACTGCTATTTAATTTCCAACTTGAGGTACGTAATGTAATGGTAAGGAATTACACTGGTGTTTCTACTCCCATAGTTGTTCAGCTGTAATTTCCTATTTTCTTGTACTTTGCCCCATTGTGCAAAAAATGGGAGTCCTTTCTCCTAAAATACTGCTATGCTTTCTTCCCATTGTTGTGCTGCTCTCTCTTCCTTGCGCAGCTTCAGCTACAAATTCAGCTCACAACACTTTTGTTCATTGCCTTGTAAACCATTCTGAGCCCTCTCACCCCATAACAGCAGCTATTTTCACACCAAACAGTTCCTCATTCTCTTCAGTCTTGCAAGCCTACATCAGAAACCTTTTCTTCAACACCTCAACAACCCGAAAACCATTCCTTATAATCACTGCATTGCATGTATCCCATGTACAAGCAGCCATTGTTTGTGCTCAAAGGCACAACTTGCATATGAAAATCCGTAGTGGAGGTCATGACTACGAGGGCGCGTCTTATGTGGCTGAAGTGCCATTTTTCCTCCTTGACATGTTCAATCTCAGATCCATTGAGGTTGACATAGACACTGAGACCGCTTGGGTCCAAGCTGGTGCAACACTTGGTGAAGTTTACTATAGAATTGCTGAGAAAAGTAAAACACATGGTTTCCCAGCTGGGGTTTGTCCCACTGTTGGGGTAGGAGGCCACATTAGTGGTGGTGGCTATGGCAATATGATGAGAAAATATGGTCTCTCCGTGGATAATGTTATTGATGCACAAATAGTTGATGTTCAAGGTAGATTGCTTAATAGAAAGTCTATGGGTGAAGATCTCTTTTGGGCCATCACAGGTGGGGGTGGTGCTAGCTTTGGTGTGGTCCTTTCTTACAAAATTAAGTTAGTTAGAGTTCCAGAGACAGTCACTGTTTTTGAAGTTAGGAGGACCCTTGAGCAAAATGCCACATATATAGTCTATAATTGGCAGCATATTGCACCAAATATTGTCAATGACCTCATCATTAGGCTTATCTTGGACGTAGTAAACGGTACTCAAATTGGAACAAAGACTGTGAGGGCTACATTCGTAGCCTTTTTCCTTGGTGACTCCAAAAGTCTTGTTTCTCTCATGAATGAGAGATATCCTCAATTGGGTTTGAAGCAATCAGACTGCATTGAAACAAGCTGGCTTCAATCGGTGCTGTTTTGGGACAACATCGAAATTGAGACATCACTTGAGATTTTGCTTGATAGACAACCTCAATCCCTCAGATACTTGAAAAGGAAATCTGACTATGTAAAGGAACCAATATCCAAAGAGGGTTGGGAAGGGATTTGGAAGAAGATGATTGAAATGGAGAATGGAATAATGTATTTCCACCCTTATGGTGGAAGAATGGCTGAGATTCCATCTACAGCAACTCCTTTCCCTCATCGAGCTGGGAACCTTTGGAAGATCCAATACCAAGCAAACTGGCATCAGCCAGGGGAAGAAGTAGCAGATCACTACATAAACACAATAAGGGAACTTCATAAATACATGACTCCTTTTGTCTCCAAGAACCCAAGACAAGCTTTCTTCAATTACAAGGACCTTGATTTGGGTATCAACCACCATGGTATGAACAGCTATTTTGAAGGCAGTGTTTATGGAGTGGAGTATTTCAAGGATAACTTCAACAGGTTGGTTCAAATAAAGACCAAGGTTGATCCAGGCAATTTCTTTAGGAACGAACAAAGCATCCCTATACTCATCCATATGGGAAGAGTTATAATGGTGACAGAAAAATCGTTAATTTCTATTTTATTCTGTTTGTTTGCAATAAATTTGGTTTTGAAAAGAAAAACCTGATGCCAGTAATTGATCTGTAAAACTTGATGCAATGGCTAAGTCTTTGTCTGTATGTAATTCGTACGGGGATCTTTATAGAGTCTGGACATTTTGTTGTAGAAATTGATCTGGACTGATTTTCTTTTAATTAAGAATAATGTCAGTAGTTATTGTCACCTAATTCACCTTAAACTTTGTCCTTTTTTTTGTAGATTTCCATACGTAACAACTAGCATATTGTTATATATATATTCTTAAGGGTCGTTTAAGTAAATTTGAGTTTAAGTTTAATGGTTGAATAATCTCTATAATATTAGACGTCTAAATTCGCGAGAAAGTATTTGTGGAGAGCAACAACATTTATCTCAAAGATATAACTTCGCAAATAATTAATATGATCCATTAATTTCATGCAAACTTTCTTTTTAAATCAATATTTTATATACGAGTAAGAAAATTTCATTTGCGTTTAGAAAAAGTATGCCCCTTGACCGCCATAAGCAGAGAGTGGCTTGGCTTTAGCAACGTAAGCAAACAGTCCCAAGCTGGCGATGTGACCACCCATGTGGCTGCAGCCTGCAGCTAGCACAATCAATTTGATCTTTATGCAGAATGACAGCAACCGGAAATGGACCTTCTGGTGTTATTATGAGAACTGCATGAAATCCTCACCATAAAATATAAGGGAAATTTAAAAAAAAAAACCTTTGTATTATATATGATGTGTATTTTAGTTATATTATTTTAAAAATATACAAAATAAATTCATTACTTTATAATTTGTGCAAGGTACTAAAAAATGGTAACATATTAATTTTTGGATAAAAAAGCACATGTGCAATGCATGTGTACGTCTCAAGCTTTGAGTATCAAATGCTATTCAATTTCTGCTGAAGGTAATTAGGGAATAAAATGTTGCACATGATGTGCACGTGGGGGAGTTTTTCTTCTTTCCCTCATCTAATTTTAAACTCTAGAACTCTATAATTGAACTGTTTGAGCAATATTAAGTAACAATTGAGTAGCAAATGAGGGAGTAGCGATTGAGGTCGAACCTGGTGGAGAAAATGCAATAGAGCTAGTCTTCAGAGAGTTCAACAAGCTTTGGTGGTTGACGAACGCTGAACTTAATCAAAATTATAACCGAGTTATGCCTATGACTTGTAGCATAGGAAATGACACTGGATTGTCTCTCAATGATTGTAAATGCAATTTGATCAAATCAAGACGAAATTGGAGGTAGGGATTTGAGAATTCAGAATATGTAAATAACAGAATTAAAATGAGATATTCAATTAAAAGAGCAATCAATTCAGAAATCTATCCGAAATTGGGTTGATTCTATCATAGATCTTTCAACAAACATTTGAAGTGCATTTGAATAGTTAATTTGGATTAAATCAGAATTTCTGCATCAAATCCAAAATTCATACTAGACAATCATCTAGAATTCAATTAACAATTGACACACAAATTTACAATCGCATAATTCATGTTGGAATCTATGTTAATTTGATCTCCAAATTCAATTAACCTAGACACAAATCAGTAACCTAACCTCTTTAATTCTGTGATTAATTCATATCAATCAATCCTAACTTCATCATAATTCTCAATCTTAAATCAAGACCTAATCAGATCAAACATAAACAAAATCATCAAGATCCAATCAGATCAAACAAAAACAAAATCATCATTCATGCATTCAAGATCAAGAAGAAGAAGAAGAAGAAGAAGAAGAAGAAGAAGAAGAATCCAAATGCAATTCAAACATAAAACAGAACCATGATTTCAAGAATCTAAACCACAATTTCTTCAAGAATCTCTGAATTGATTACAGAAGTTTAGCTCTCCATAACCATCACCATGGAGGATCCCGAGGAAGAAGGAAGAAGAAAAGAAAAAAATCTAGATCTAGATCTAGATCTAGAGAGAGAAGATGAGAAAAGTCAAGAATGAAAAGATGATTTTCGATTTTCTGCCTCTAACCCCTATAACTACCCCCTAATTTTGCCTTACATGATTAGAAATCTATTAGTTACAAAGTTGGGTCAATTAGGAATCATTGGGCTCAAGTCCCATGTCAATTAGAGGCCTACAACTCAAGTTATGCCCATTTAAGTGACATAAACTCATCATCAACTCGTCTATATTTTCCAGTTATAATTGCACACCCAAAACGACGTATTTTGGAAAAATGGTCCCATATGAATTGAAGATATATGTCTTAACTTTCAAATGCCACCAGTTTCATGCATATATCACATTTACAGCCTAAGTTATGCCCTAATTGGTGCACACTACTCGATTTCCAGTAACAGAACTCGTGTTCTGACTTCTAGGCCCAAGTAGCTCCACTAGATGTCCGATTCTGACCTAGAGATCTCATGAAAGTTGTAGAGCTCTCTCTCATTTTTCCTATAAGGTAAGATACATAATTTTTAGATATCTAAAACTCAAGATATGACCGAAATACAAAAACAATGTCAAACCTCAATAATGCTGGAAAAGATCAATTAAGCCCAATTTGAGTCCAAACTTACAAAACATGACCAAGCCCAATTAATTAAGTACATTGAGAGTATAAATGACTAAAAATGAGAGTTTATTAATGTATAAAATATGTGATTATCAAACTTTTTCACATTTAACTTTTTACATTCCTAAGCAAATCATAAAAGACCAAAACTAGGGAACAAAGAAAAATAACACAAACTCAAAAGTTAAAAACTCTAAAAGACTAAAATTTCAATGACACTCAAGAATGCAAAAGTTATAAGCAAGGAGAGCAACCAAAAATTTAAGGGAACAAAATATTCATGAGGTACAATTTCTGCACATCTCAAACAAACAAGCAAGATATTTTCAATTTGAAAGGCATGAATCAAGAATAATAGATCATCATAAGATATAATCTCAATCGCTCAAGTGCTTACAAGGTAAGTATTTCACTCAATTCAACCCATGAAAATTACACTACCATAAGCTTGTTTATCTTCTACTTCTCCATTACTCAAACACATGCACACATAAATCAATAAGACTTTATTCAAGATTGTAATGAGACCAAGGTAAGGGAAGAAAACAATATGGATATAACAAGTTAAACACCCAATAAAATAAAAGAGCATTGGGAAGGAACTCAATTGACAAACATGAAATTTTATCCCCCCAAATCCATATAATGCACATTCTCTTTACATATTCCTTCTTTTATTTATTTAATTTTTTTTACAACCTTTTAGCATTTATTCTTTTTTTCTTTTTCTTTTCTCACTAAATACTTTGCATATTGCACATCAAATTACACAACTCTCACACTTGAACTATTAATTACCCACAAGTAAAAGAGCTATTCAAATGAAAATGAACCAATGCTCTTTTATTCCCTAAGGAAAGGTAAAAACATGATTTTTCACATAAGACATATAATGAGTTAAGACAAAGAATAGGCAAATAGGCTCAAGGGGGTTAATCAAAGGGAAATGATGCAAGGTTGACTATTTGGTTAAAGTAACTAATTAGAGAAAGAATGCCTCAATCATGTTTATGCATGTAAGTGAAAATGTAGCCTCAAAAAGAATTAAAACAAGTTCTAGAGTGATCAATTGACATGAGTGAAAATCACACAAGAAAGAGGAGAATGATATAAATGTTAAATCCATTCATCAAAAGGCTCAAAGTCTTACAAGATATACATCTATCAAACTCAATGCACCAAACAAACATCGAAAACTAAGCATGTCAAATATTTCTAAAAATTTCATTTGCGAAAAAAGCTATCTTGAGAGAGTTCAACAGAGCTTTGAGTGGTTGTTTAGCAAAGTGAACGTTAAGAAGGAAGAAAATTTATTCAACCATGTTATGAACCTTGATTTTCAATTACTTCGAACTCATAAACTTCACAAATCTCAAAATATCATTGGAAAGTAATTAAAAACACATGAATTTTTCTTTTAAAAAAAATAAAAAAATAGAATTAATTAAGAACAAAAATAGATTTAAAAATAGAAAATAAAAATAATAGCAAAAAAATAACATAAACACTAGAAACAAAAACAACAAAAATTAGCAACAACAAAAAATTAACAAAAAAAAAACCAATAACAGAAAGCAACAGAGACAAAAAACAAAAAATAGAAAATAGAAATAAAGCGAGAAATAGTAAAAAAATAACAAAAACAAAATTAACAAAGAAATAGAAGAAACATTAGAAACAAAAATAAAAATAGTAAATTAAAAATGGAAATGAATTTAAACAAAATAGAAATAATAAAAACAACAATTAAAATTACAAACAACAAAAAAAATAGAATGCTAAAATTCTTCTCCCTCAATTCTCAATCAAGACCCAATTAAATGCAAATCGATTGGTGCACATTACTTAAATTTTACATTGTCCTCAATGTAAAGCTCAAAAGAAAACAACATCTATCAAAATCATCAATTAATAAATGATAAGTAAAATAAAAGAGAGGGAAATGGAAAGAAAAGAAACATCTTTATCAAGTGAGGTAGATGAAGAGACTTCCACTAGGGTCCCATTGTTTGAAGTGTAATGACTAAGTTAAACTTGAAGTATGACTTGAAGCATGAGTTGAAGCATGAGTGGAAACATGAGAGCTTCCACTGGAGACCCATCGACCTTCCTTAATTTCCTTGGCTTCACCACTAGAATTCAATATGCGTACTTTATCAACTGCATTTTCCTTGTTTATGTTGGGCTATGGCCTAAAAACAAAATTCACCACAGTAGTGACCGCCATCTGGTACTCTTAGCCTTCCTTTGAAAATCCTTCAAAGGTAGGTGATTGTTGCAATGAAGGTATCAATCTGGTTGAAGAAATTAATTTTGCTCATGTAACTGCAGCATTACCTGTAATCTGTGTACAATCCTCCAAAACAGCATGATCATATCGCACAGAAGAAGGAAATTCAAAAAATTCAGCATCATCTCCCACAACAGCAAAAATTTCAGAATATGCAGTACACATACTAGTCTCATCACATCCAGAACATCTAGAAAAATTAACACTATCCAAAAATCTCATAATTTCAGGAAATTCAGCTAGAATATCAACATGCATATCATCAGCAAGAAAATCAATGACATCTAATAGAAAAATAGAATGCTCTTCTAAATGATATTTCATGGCATCAGGAATATTAAACATCACTATAGGGATTCAAAACCGACTCAAAACACAAAAACATAAAGCAATGATAAAAATCACACAAAAACTTAACAGAAACTATATCTAAATATTTTTAAAAATCATGAGACCACCACAACATAAAAACTACACAAAAATGAAACTAGAAAATGTAATAAAAATATTAAAAAATTGAAAAAGTGATCTAAATGATTGAATTTTAGCAAATCAGGGGTGACCTCACAATTATTGTGAGCCTTATTTATTTGGCCGTTTTCATTCAATTGACCAAGTTTCAGGTCATTATGGGCATTTTTTTGCACTATGAAATTTTACAAAGTGACCCGTAATCACTCATTTTTGTCTAAAAATCACAAAAACACAACAAGGGTTAATGAGGGAACTTAATATGATCATATTGCAACTAACAATCCCCGGCAATGGCGCCAAAATTTTGACGAGTGCTAAACTCAATCAAAATTACAACCGAGTTATACTTATAACTTGTAGCATAGGAAACAAAATTGGATCGTCTCTCAAGAATTGTAAATGCAATTTGATCAAATCAAGCCAAAATTAGGGGAAGGGATTTGAGAATTCAGAATATGTAAATAACAGAATTAAAGTGAGAAATTCAATTAAAAGAATAATCAATTCAAAAATCTATCCAAAATTGGGTTGATTCTATCATAGATCTTTCAACAAACATTTGAAATGCATTTGAATGGTTAGTTTGGATTTAACCAAAATCTCTGTATTAAATCCT
The DNA here is from genome assembly GCA_029884595.1 of Ormosia semicastrata. Taxonomy (NCBI): domain Eukaryota; kingdom Viridiplantae; phylum Streptophyta; class Magnoliopsida; order Fabales; family Fabaceae; genus Ormosia; species Ormosia semicastrata. The sequence goes on along the minus strand of JAQQTO010000057.1, from coordinate 19,473,887 downwards.
GAATTCATACTAGACAACTGTCTAGAATTCAATTAACAATTGACACACAAATTTATAATCGCACAATTCATGTTGGAATCTATGTTAATTTGATCTCCAAATTCAGTTAACCTAGGTACAAATCAGTAACCTAACCTCTTTAATTCTGTGATTAATTCAGATCAACCAATCTTAAATTCATCATAATTCTCAATCTTAAATCAAAATCCAATCAGATCAAATATAAACACAATCATCATTCATGCATTTAAGATCAAGAAGAAGAAGAAGAATCTAAATGCAATTCAAACACAAAATAGAACCAAGATCTTAAGAATCCAAACTACAATTTCTTCAAGAATCTCTGAATTAATTACAGAAGTTTAGCTCTCCATAGCCATCACCATGTAGGAGCTTGAGGAAGAAGCAAGAAGAAGAGAGAAAAATCTAGATCTAGATCTAGAGAGAGGAGGTGAGAAAAGTCAAGAATGAAAAGATGAGTCTCAGTTTTCTGCCTCTAACCCTTATAACTACCCCCTAATTTTGCCTTACATGATTAGAAACTTATTAGTTACAAAGATGGGTCAATTAGGAATCATTGGGCCCAAGTCCCATGTCAATTAGAGTTCTACAACTTAAGTTATGCCCATTTAAGTGACATAAACTCATCAGCACTCTATATTTTCTAACTGTAATTGCACACTCAAAATGACGTATTTTGGAAAAGTGGTCTTCATATGAATTAAAGATATATATCTTAGCTTTCAAATGCCACTAATATCAGGCTCATATCACATCTATAACCCAAGTTATGCCTTGATTGGTGCACACTGCTCGGGTTCCAGTAACAGAACCTGTGTTCTGACTTCCAGGCCCAATGAGTTCCACTAGATGTCAAATTATGCCTGGAGCTCTTCATGAAATTTGTAGATATCTCTCTCATCTTTCCTACAAGGTAAGATACATAATTTTTAGACATCTAAAACTCAAGATATGACCGAAATACATAAACAGTGTCAAACCTCAATAATGTTGGAAAATATCAATTAAGCCCAATTTGAGCCTAAACTTGCAAACACGACCAAACTCAATCAATTAAGTACATGAGGAGTGTAAATAACTAAAAATAAGGGTTTACTAATGTATAAAACATGTGATTATCAGTAGTTATACTCGAAGTTATAAATGCAGTCTTCCTTGTTAGGTGCAAACCTCGTGGATTGAAAGGAACCAAGAAAGAGATTCTTTGGTTGTAGCACGTATCGTACCACAGATGACTGCTACTTCTTAGCCTGGTATGATTTGCTTACAGAGAAAGGAGTTGAAAAAGTCTTTAACAGTTTGCTAAAAAGGAACAATGAATTAAATGTGGAACTGGAAGCAAATAAAGCTCAATTGTATGTGTTAAATGCTAAGGTTGAATCACAAAATGCTAAGCTGGAGTCACAAAAGTATCAGTTGTATATAATGCATATGATGATGCTTGCTATAGTAATTGTGTGTATTGGTTTATTGGTCTCTGACAATGGAAATATTTGATGAATGCTATAATGTATTTTGGAAGTTTTAGTGTAGGATTAGAGGGATCTTTTAATGTAAGTAAGATGGAGTTAACAGAGGTTAGATGTGATGAATTTGAATGTAAGGTATCAGCGTGTTAAGCAATGTAATTTACCTTGTTTAATGAAATGAATGCAGCATTTCTCAATTAACTATGAGTTTATGCAAATGATACGAACATAACAATACACCTAGCACAATTCCGATAAGTTCAATTGACCACCAAAATTTCAATATACCAGAATTTTAATAACAAGAAATAAGAATTAAGTAATTAGAACTAATGAAAGCACAATTCCAATAAGTCAAATAACCACCAAAATTATAGGTTGATGTTACAACACAGGGAAAGCACAAGTCTAGGTTTAGCACACCCTTGTAATGTGGGTTTTATCATAATTAGTTATTACAATTTTCATGTTGCAAGGGTGTGGTAAACTTGTGGGGAACATAAAACAATTCTTATCAATTTTGGCACAATCATAATCACAAACATTCAACATTTAACAAGAATCAGAAAAACTAATAGAGAAAAATCAATTCCAAAACCAATGGACCATATGGGGAATATATAAACTTATATGAAAGGCCTCATGTTGGGCAATATGCAATAAACACCTTTGTCAACATTCACAAAATAAGATCTCAGTACAAAAATAATACTAACAAGGCATACAACCTCTTATATAGCAGGTTAAGATAACAACAACAACAATCAAGCCTTTTCCCACTAGGTGGGGTCGGCTACATGGATCAAGTGACGTCATTGTGCCCTATCATAAACCAAGTCTTTAGAAATGTCATTCAAATCTAAATCTTTTTTAATTGTTTCATCTATAATCTTTCTTGATCTTCTTCTACCTTTAGCTATTGGGCTATTCTCCACCTGATCTATTCTTCTTACAAGGACTTCTAAGGGTCTTTTCCTTATATGTCCAAATCACCTAAGATGAGATTATCTCATCTTTTTCACAATAGGTGATACCCCTATTTTCTCTCTAATGCATTCATTCATAATATTATATTGTCTTGTATGGCCACACATCTAGTGGAACACCCTCATATCCGCGACATTGATCTTATGCTTTTGTTGGCTTTTCACCATCCAACATTCAGTACCATACAACATCGTGGGTCTTATAGTTGTGCGGTAAAATTTATCCTTAAACTTGAGAGGTAAATATAGCAGGTTAAGAATTCTAAAAAAATGTCCACTTCACCATATAGGGTCCAATACAACCCAATACCATTACATTTACACACAAAAAATGAAATATAATAAGGCATAGTTATCATAGCCCAATACTAGCAAAAAAAAAATCCTAAGGCCCCATGCATATTGTTACTGTATAAGTCATGCCCTACTTCTCTTTGTCTTCATTCTTGATGTTGATACCCCTGATGTTGATCCCCCTTCACTAGGATGAGTCATTGACATTCTTGTCAAAGCACGTGTATGTCTCCTAAATAGGAAAATTGAGCTTTAGGAACTAGGTTGGTTGGGACCACAACTCCTATATGCCATTGGGTTATTCACAGTAGGTATAGGACTGCTTTGACTTACAGCACTCGGACCAATTGATGCATTTATACTTAGAGCATTAGATGGAACAGTACCATTTATATTAGCTTCAGTTGGAGCAGTGAGATTAATTGTAGTAGAATCATTATCTGCATTTGTTTTCTTCTTTTTTTCTATGTATATTTCTATTTGGATTTAGGGGTCTTGGCCACCCACAAGCATTGTGGCTCCACATTCCACAATTCCCACATTGGCATTGATGTCCTTCCCTAGATACCCTATTTGGGTTATGAGGTTGCTCATCAGGGCTCTCTTCCTAGCCTTCTTTGGTCTGCCAATAGAAGTCCTAACTAAAGGAAGGAAGATTTGATCATCGTTAAGATGTGGCTACTCTTCCTGTGAAGGTACAGAGTTGATGATCACTTCATAACATTTCAAGAAAGTCTCATTCTTGTAATAATCATTAGAGTAGTTCTCAGGATGATTCTTTTGTGCATAAATGACACTAACAACATGTGCACAAGGGATACCTGCAAGAGATACCAAAAAACTAGTCAATTACAGATATGAATTATCCACCCAATAACAAATATTTCATATCAATTTTATATTTGTTATATCCCAGCTTCTGCAAGAACAAGTCCTACTCGCCAAATCCACTGCCATCTTGCTTCCTTACCATATTTCAATTTCAAATTTTCTATTGCTATTCATATAGGCTATACACAACACAACTTCTTCCTTTGACTTTTCAAGTTTTTGTTGAATTCGCAGGCAAATTTAACCTTAATACTTGTGCATCTCATCTTTCTTTGCAGCAAACCTCTTCATTAACATCCTCCTTATGGTTTCCATCATTGTGATTATAGGCTTGTCTCTAGCAGGCAGTATTGTAGAGTTGAATGACTCTACAATGTTATTCAATAGACTACCTGATTTAGCCCTTGGACTGAATAAATGTCTTGACTATGGGCTTACATCTCTTGTATAGCTAACTATTTGGCTGCTCCCTCATTCAGCTTTCTTATTTCTTGCATGTGAAAGTCAAATTCAGGCTTGGTTGTGACCCTTGTAACATTCCACAATAGATTTTTCAGCACCTGTCCCTTATATATGAGGTTGAAGTTGGCATATAGATGCCTAACACACAATCTGTGTTTAACTCCCATGTCCTCAAGTATAGACTTCAAACCCTGCAGCACATCAAGTAAGAAATCAGAAAGTAAGCATGAAGTCCAAACTTGTGTTGCACAAAATCACATAAAGTAAGATGTGCAATTTTTGTTACCTTTTGCTTATTTGACATGAACACCCAACCATTCTCCTCAATTAACCTAATATCCTCAAGCAACTTGTCCAAAAACCACATTCAGCTATCTCTTAACTCAGCCTCAACTATAGCATAGGCAATATGGAATATATTATTATTAGCATAACTTACCACTACCACTAGCAATTGACCCCCAAAGCCAGCCTTCAAGAAGCATCCATCCAATGAGATTATAGGCTTACAAAATTTCAGACCTTTTTTAGCAGCATCCAAATAGACATATAGTCTATGAAAATAACCATTGTTGCCTTTCTTGATTAGTATTGTTGAACTAGGGTTGTATTGTAAGACTGTTGCAGCATAATTCCATAGTAAAGAATATTGAGTTGTTGCATTGCCTTCAAGTTTCTTCATGGCCATCTTGTTTGCCCTATACACTTGGAACCTTGACACAAAAATCTTATGTTCTCTGGCCACCTGATTAATGAAAGCCTCATTCTCCTATATCCATTTATGGTCTCGAATATAGTCTTGGTACTTGGTAGATAACTACCTTGAATTGGCCTTGGTATTTTTGTTACTCCATCCATAACTTGTATCCACATCTCATTTATGAGTTTTGAAAGTATACATTTTCCATCCACAACCTCTCTTGCATTGTATTGATATTCGAGTGTTCTCATTCCTCAAAAATTCGAAATCAATCCTATTTTCAATACAAAACTGTCTTATAGCTTCCCTAAACACCTTTTGACTTCTAAATTTCATTACTACTTGCAACTTTATCTTCCTTCTCATGTTAGTATATTGGTTGAACTCTGGAAACCCCTTATTCCCCATTACTTTTCCTTCTTCTATAGCAGAACCAGGGGGAGTAATTAGTGTGTCACTATCCTCATATTCAGATTGATATTCCTTATCCCAATTAGGTCCAGTATTAGCACTTGCAACATTATTGCCATAGTTGGCCTGTCTTCCCTCATTATTATCTTTATGTACATGTCCATCACCATTCACTTCACTATCTCCATGCAGTTTTTCATCTTCCTCAACGTCCCTTGCATGGTTCTCAAAAATCAGGTCAAGAACCTCCTCATCACTGTCCTCAAAATCACAGCCAGTTAAGTCAACTTCACAATTTTCTTTAAGGTCTACAGGTTTGATTTTTCTCTTAGGGGTCAGTTTTTGCTTCCCTTTTCCCTTTTCCTTTTTTTCCCCTTTCTGCCTAACATAATGAGGTTTAGGATGTGGTTCATTCTCATTTGCAAGCTCAGTTAGAAATGCAAGTGGGTTAAGTTCTAACTCACATATAGGTTCAGGGTTAGGTTCTAAGTGGGTTGAGTCTGTTTTATGGTCACTCTCATGTTCAACAAATACTTCAAGGTTGGGTTAGGTCTTTTCTTCAGAATTTTACGTATCTTTCTAACATCATTGTCACCAAATAATTTTGTTAGTCCATAGGTGAAAGTCTAATCAAGAAACTTATACCATAGACAATTAGGGTCTCCCATCCCAATCTCATTCTTTCTTACATAAGTAGTCAAATGTGTGCTAGACAATTGATGCGAATTAAAAGTTACAAACTCAAGTACAGGTTATTTTAAGTAATAAATTCTCGGGAGTCTGAGGTCAATTCACAGGGAATTGATGAAGAAAAAATTTATTGACGTAAGGAAAATATTTTGTCACAACAATAAAGATGATAAAATTTGGTCACAAATAAAAAAGAATTACTTAAGTTAGGAGAACCATTTTTGGTAAGTAAATTAAGAACAAGATTAATTTTTTTTATAACTTAACTAGAATCCACGCATAATGGAGGTTCTAATAGAAAAATACAACATTCAAAGTTCATTTAAAATTATATACGTAGTTATATTATGATTCTTTTAATTATTTATTAACACCACCACTTATAAATGAGTTCAAGCATTCATTGGACAACTTATTGTCTATAATAAATCAAGATCTCCACTTTACAAGGAGGGTTTCTAAATTGATTGAAAATAAAATACAACACATATAAAGATCACTTGATAATATATCATTTAAGTACAAGAAAAAAATTAATCTAACTTTAATTTATTACCAAAAGCTTCACCTTTTCACATAACTTCAATTTAGAAACAACAAGAGAAACAAATAATACAATAGCATGATCTTGATCTCTAAAACCAAGATTCTCCAAATGATCAGCCAAGGCTCTCTTTTATAGAGGATGAGAGATACAAAATAAAAAAGGGGCTGATTAATGAGTGAGTGGATGAGTGGGTGACTGAGTGAAAAATGCCAAATAGTAGTTTAATGAGTGAAAAATTATAGAGATTCTTGTCTCTGAAATCATTCAACGTTGAACTCATGTCATGTATCAGATTCTGGAAAAGTGGTCTTCATTAAAGTTGTAGATATAGATCTTAAATTTCAGATGCCAAAATTTCAACTCATTTCAGTTTCTACAGCTTGAGATATGCCCTAATTACTACATACTGTTCAGACCCAGCTACAACTCCTCTGTTTTGATTTGTAAGCCCAATATGACCTCCAAGCCATCCGATTTTCCTCTTGTGTTCTCATGAAAGTTATAGATTTGGGTCTTAACTTTCAAATGCCAAAGTTTTAGCCCAAGGCAGTTCCTACAGCTCAAGTTATGGCCTGATTATTGCACACTATTCAGGTTCTAATCACAAAACCCATGTTTTGAATTCCAAGCCCAATTAGCTCCACTAGATGTCTGATTTTTCCCTGAAGCTCTCATGAAAGTTGTAGAACTTTTTCTTATCTTTCCTACAAGGTAAGATACATAATTGTTAAACATATAGAACTTAAGATATGACCAAAATACAGAAACAGTGTAAGATCTCAATAATGCTGGAAAAAAAATCAATTAACCCCAATTTGAGTCCAAACTTACAAAACATAACCAAGCTCAATCAATTAAGTACATGAAGAGTGTAAATAACTAAAAATGAGGGTTTATTAATGTATAAAATATGTGATTATCAATAATAGGTCACTATCAAAGTTATATAGCCTATAACACACACCCTCTACATACCCCATAGGTAAGCTAAACTACAATTTCTCTCCATAATGTAACAGAACTGTTATCAAAATCATCTGTAAAGTGTATAAAGGATATTATACTACTCATTCATATAGCTTATAAGCATATGCTATACAACATTTCATAAAGCTTACAAGCATGTTATGCTACTCATTCATAAAGCATACAAACATGTTATACTACTCATCCATAAAGCATACAAACATGCTATACTACAGGTAATTTAATGTCTTTACAAATGTGAATAACACACTTTCACATGTTACAAAGTGTAGATCATGTATAGTTCAGGGAGATTTTTTGAAGTTTTCTTATAAAATATTAGACATTTGCAAATTCACACACAAATCAAATGGGTCCACAAATAATAAAAAATGAACTCAAATACGCCCCACAAACAATAATTTGGGACAACATTTAGGACCACACACAGTAACAAATAACACTGATAAGGACAAAATTTTGGGACCACAAATACAAATGGGACCACATGCATCCTCTACCAACCAATTAAACCCAAAACCACCAATGAATAGGCAATAACCTTAACCTAAAAAATAATTTCAACAAAATGACCTTAAAGTTTGATTGATACTTGCCTCAATTGGACTCATGGTACAAAGTCCTTACTCCATGATTTAGTCGTACGAACAAAGGCGTTCCTTCAGGGTTCGATGGCACGCACAACTTCTGCCTCAATGACAGCAATTCAGTTTGCAAGATTGAGGAAATGAGAAATTAAAGTAAGGTTTGGAGATGAAATTAGGGTAGGTTTGTAAGTTTGAGGAAATGAAGGAAATGAGAAATTTAGATTGCACAATTTATCTCCTAAGTGCACATCACGTGTAACTTTTTATCACCTAATTATTCTCAATAAAAATTAGACAACGTTTGACATTCAAAACTTGAGACATATACATACGTTTTATATGTAATTTTTCATTTAAAAATTAATATTTATTATCATTTTGTAATATCTTGTACAAATTTTAAAATAATAAATCTATTTTGTATATTTTTAACTGTTTATTTATTTATTTATTTTTGTAATAAAGGAAAAAGTCAAATCACTACACCGCATTAGTAAACCTGTATTAAATATTAATTCACACATTATTTAACCCTTTTCACACCATACCAAACTGAACCTAACGTCGGATCATGATTGCGCCACTAGATGTTGGAGAAATCCGTGCACATGTGAGTTGGGGTTAAAAAAAGTGGGAGGAGGATTTATGACCACTCAACTTCTTTGGGATGGTCATAAAATTGTACGGAGAAAAAAAGTGGAGGGGGAAGGTGGGATTGGATTGTGGGGGCGGGGGCGGGGGCGTGGGCGTGGATTGAAGTGGTTGTAAATGAGGCATTCCAACATTGGCTTGACAAGCACAGGTAAGCTGGGAACAGGATCATTTGCAGTTCTAAAATGAACTACAGCATGTGCAGTTCGTAATCCAACGGTTCATAATCAATAACCAAAATTTGTCATTAATATTTTATTACAAAAAAAATAAATTTCAATGATTAAAATCCTTTATAGTTTAAATACAACTGCTGAGGATTGAGGTCCCGAAAATTGGGAGGTATGGTTGTGTTTGTAACTTTTTAGTGTCTATTTTAGTTTTGAAATTTAATATGAAATTAGATTTTTTAATTTTTAATTTTATATTTTTAATGTCATTTAAAATTAAAATTATAATTTAATAAACTAATTTTATAGAATTAAAAAAATAAATAAATTAAATCTTTATCAATTCTTAACTTATATATTAAAATTTATTAATTTCATAACTTAAAAATTAAACTCTCTCTTTTCATATTTATTTATAAAAAGTCATATTTATTGAAATTTATATTTATATATTTATAAAAAAATTATTTTTATATTTATATACAAATTATTATAATAAGTATTTATTTTTAAAAAATTCATGAAAAATTTTTTTATAAAAAAATATGATTATTATATTATAAAAATATTATTGTATAAATATTTTTATTAATTTTAATTTTGTAAATAATATTTGAATGTTTTAGATTATACATTTAATCAATAAAATTATAAATGAGTTTAAAATTATAATTTCTTATCATAATTTTTGATAATCTTAAACATAAAATTTAAATTTCTGAAACAATTTTAATTTTAAAATTGAAACATAAAATTTTAATTATAAATAAAATTATATATTTTAATCTTAATTTCATTATCCAAATGATTCGTTAGTAATTCTGTTTTTTTTACCAACGTTGTCTATTTTTGTAATTTGATATGTACAGGTAATTCTTTTTTTTTTTTTTTATAAGGAGGGCCAGTGGCCCAAAAAAGAAAGATTTTAGTAGTCACTTGTTGGGGCAAGGAAGCCCCTGAAGTAACAAAATGGAAACTTCCGTGGAGGAAGAGAGGCATATGTGGCGCTCATGTTCCTGGTCGAAGGCTCTGTTGGCAATAGCAACATGGGAATCACTCTCCACAAGGACCGAGCTAATTCCAATCCATAAAAGGATGGCTAAAAGTTGATGATTAATAGCTGATGAGATATCAATTCTGTAGGAAAATCCCATCAGCCACTTTCCAGCAGTGTCTCTAAAAGCTCCACCGCAACTGGCTTCTCATGGTGATCCTGGATTTTGTGTTTCAATTGGGCAGGTTTAGTGCTTCCCTCATCAAACAACTCCTTATTTCTCCAATTCCAAATAATCCAGGTAGTAGTCATCAAAGTGTCCTGCCACTTGAACGTGCCACCAATCCCAAAATCAGAGCTTAGGTAAAGAATTGGGAGATCTTTTCAGGGGCAAGCAACTTTAACCACACCCTTGAAGCTTCAGGACAGTCACGAATACTATTATGGCCAAGGAGCCACATAAACATCTTAACTCTTTCGCTACCCTTCCATTTCCAAACTCTGTCCCCTTCAATAGGTGTTTCATTGAGAAGATTGTAGGTCTCTTTAATGGTGAAGTTGCCATTTCTTGACGCATTCCACCCCAAGCAAAAATGTAAAGGTAATTCTACTTTACACTATCCAAGCAAAAATAATTCATGTAAAATTACTTTTTAAATATCATTACCAAATAGAAATGGGTTCTTCTAACATCAATTTTTTAGTTATGTCTTTTAAAATCAACTAAAATCTAAGCCAGACATGTATAAAGATGAAAAATATTACCTATATACATCAGATTACATTTATATATTTTTTAATTGTTTGATTATAGTTTATTTTATCTTATTTTTTGTACATGTGTATTATGATTTTATCACATCTTTCCCTATGTAAATGTGAGAAGTATGAGATATGAAGATGTAAAATTAATATTTTTCATTCCAAAATTATAAATAATATTATTTATATATACTTATATATATCACTTCATATTTATATAATTTTTATTATTTAATTACTAATCCTATCTTATTTTTTACGTACCTAAATTTTAAATGTACTAACTCACATAAATAAAATATGACGTGCTTGTGCTAATGTTCACCCATCATCATTCGAAGACTATACATAGTTATAAATCCGTACAAAGTCTCCAACATTAAACAACGGGTTCTTCCGTTTTAAAGTTATGTTTAGTACATAGATAGTATAAGATAAAGTGATAGGATAATATAAAATATGATAAGATAATTAATAGGATCAAACATAATCTTATCTTTTGTTTAAAACAAAAGATAAATTAGTTGATTGTATAACTTTTTTTAAGACCAAAATTCATTTAAGCATAAAAGTTTAAATAATTAAAAATAATAATAAAAAAGCTTTATAGCGGTGGTGGTGGTGGTGGTGATGGTGATAGTGGTGGTGGTGAAGTGGTGGCGGGCCCTGGGGTGGCGGCGATGGTGGTGGCGGTGGTGATGGTGATGGTGGTGGCGGTGGTGGTGGAGGTGGTGATGGTGGTGGTGGTGGCGGCGGCAGGACGGTAAAGGTCTCAAAGATGATGGTGATGGTAGTGGTGTGGTGGCGGCGGCGGCATCAACGAAGGCGGTGGTGGTGGTGGTGATGGTGGCGGTGCAAACTGGTACGAAAATGGTGGTGGTGGTAGTGGTGATGATGGTGATAGTGGTGGTGGCCGAGGATAAGATTGAAATAAATCCCATCATATCTTATCACGTACTTAGAGGATAAAGTTATCACTTTAGAATAATAAAATAATTTTATTATCTATCATTAAATGTATCAAATATTAAATAAAATCTAATAATATTAACTTATATTATTATATCTTCTTTATACGATCTGACCAAACGTACTTTTAAAGTCTCAAAATTTTGTATCAACGAAGGCGTAGCAAACTTACAAAGTCGTGGTCCGAAAGGTGTGAGCAATTATATAAAAAATAATAATAATAAAATTGAAAAAACAAAACGACAGGAGGAATTGTTTATATAATTGTATCATATCATTGGTGAATGGTGATTGGTTGAAAAGGTTTCGATTTGTGTTGAGAATAAGAGTGACAAGAGGTAGCAGGGCGCATGTGCTTTTGCATATTTACATAAGAGTAATTCTATATATTTTATAAGTTCTTTTTAATAATTTTTTTAATATTAAATAAAAAAATATTAAATAAAAACTAAAATATCTAATATTTTAAGAATGTAATAAATATTTAATATTTATTTTATTTAATAATTAAGAAAATTAAATAAAAGATACATTATTTCTCTTTACATAATTACTTCAAGTAGCTTTATCCATAATTATAATTAAGGGTCCTGATGATTGGTCTTTTTTAATTCGATACGAGTCAAAGTTTATTAGAATAAATATAAATTTTAAAAATTAAATTTGATATATTTTTGAATAAGTTCAATTATGCTTAGAGTCATTTTAACTCAATTTGATATTTTAAATTATTTTAAATTTTATATTTTTTATAATTAATAATAAATAATAAGATTTTTTAATTTAAATTAATAATTTTCATATAACATGATAATATATTAATATTAATATTATTTATTTTGAAATATATATTATAAAATATACTTTATTTTTAATTTCACATTTTTATAATTAAAAATAATATTCATACATCATTTTTTATATATTTTTTTACATATTATTTTTGAATAATTATGATTAAATAAGTGAAAATAATAAAAAAGTGATATAATCAATGACATAAAAAAATAATATAAAAAATAATATAAAAATTAAAATTATTTATAATTTTATGATTTAATTATACATAATATTAAAATTTATATATTATATCTATATATCAAATTAATCCAATTTAAACCGTTATCAAATTATAACCGGATCAGATTTAAATCCATAAAAACAATCCAATCAAAATTTTGAGTCGAATTTGAATAAAGCGAACCCATCCAAACCCATACCGTATACACATCTAATTATAATCTTTACAATCTTGTTAAATTTGTGATTCGCTCGGTCATTTAGTATACACTACAGTACACTTGATTATATATGATATATTATATGGCATCATAGGTACATCAACGAATCATAACTTGTGAAAAGTACCAATATCAGAGCTAACCATTGATCGAGAAGTGATGGGAACGATAGAATTTATAAATATCTAAGATTTTATTAAAAAAAATCTTAATGATTCATTGGGTGGGATGACAAAAGAAGCAAAAATTAATCTTTTTTTTTTTGAGGAGTCATGGGTTAACCTTATATTACATCTAAAATTGATAATAAAAAATAAATTAAATATTCGCTTGCCAGAATTTTAATTTTATTGAATTTAATTTATAAATTTAGTCTAATCTGATAAGATAATAAAAATATTAAATAAATAAATATAAACAAAATTTAAATAAAGAAAAAATGTAGAATGAAATTTTATGTCACTTGAGATGATTATATGTAAAAGAAAATGAGTTAAAAATAGAATAAAAAGTGTTCTAAAAACCTAACCTGTTGTGCAAATACTAAATCATAAATTAAAACTGTTCAATTAATTAATTTTAATTTATGTATACATTTAGAGTGTGTTTAGTTTTACATTTGAAAGAAGAGGCCCGTAAGTAGTCTTAAAGTGAAAAAATGGTATAGAAATTGTGTGCTCCGAATAGCATAATTGTAAAAGAAAATGGAAGGTGACAATAGTTTAACTGAGAAATTTTTTTTTTTTTGCAAAAGAATGTAAAGACTTGAAATCAAATCTCATTTTTATCTTTTTTAGTTTTGTGTGTGTAAAAAGTTATTTATTAGTTAAAATTTATAAAGTTTTACAAGTTTAAATTAGCTATAGCAAAAAAAAAAACATAAATCCAAAGTGATGCACATAAATAGATAGAAAATAATTTTTACAAACTATCTATTTTTGTTACACTCATTTCATTAAAAAAAAGAAAAATATGTTTTAAAAATTGTATTTATCTTATTTTATTATCTTAAAAAAATAATGTAAGAAGTTAATAATGTCCAAACAGCATCACCCCTAAAAAAAATATAAGAAAAGTCCAAATGCGTATGGTCATGGAAAACGGTGGTTGATTGCAAGAACTAATGCTTGTCTGGTCAGCCAGTCAACTTGCCTTGCCTCTACAATCCTTCGTTGCCTCCAAGATGAATATTATATAAATTGATATACCATCGTTCGCCCATATGCACATCAACACTACGACAATGGGCATGATGGGTTGGAGGACTGAAAACAGAGCCACTCTGTCTCCACCACCAATACCCTTCTTCTGTATCTGTCTTTGTGTCATCTTTTGCTACGCTGTGGCAGATTCATCATCAGAAGTAACTGCAGCAGTTGGTTATGGCTACACTATCTCAAGTGTGAACCATTATCCCTCAGGACAGTCTTTGACTGCTAACCTTAACCTCATCAAGTCGTCCTCAGTTTTCGGACCTGACATCCCACATCTCAACCTTGATGCCAGGTAACAACACCAACAAGAAGCAACTAACACATTAAGATTCATTTATTCTTTTTCTCAAATCAACTATTTATATATACATACATACGATGCATGTACTCTCTCTCTCTCTCTATATATATATATATAATTGGTTTTTCTGAATTGCAGTTTTGAGACCAAGGATAGGTTAAGACTAAGAATCACTGACTCCAACAACCAAAGATGGGAAATCCCCCAAGAAGTGATTCCTAGAGGCTCCTCTCATTACCCTCTTCGCTTCCTCAATACCAAGCAAGGTTCCCACTATCTCAATCAGCCAAAATACTTTTTCACCACTCCAAACTCAGATCTCATCTTCACCCTCCACAACACCACCCCATTTGGCTTCACCATCTCTCGCAAATCCAACAACGATGTCCTCTTCAACGCTGCCCCAGACCCTTCAAACCCTGCAACGTTTCTCATCTTCAAAGACCAGTACTTGCAGCTCTCTTCCTCCCTCCCCATACATAGGTCCTCCTTGTACGGCCTTGGGGAGCACACCAAGAGCTCCTTCAAGCTGCAACCCAACCAAACCTTCACTTTGTGGAATGCAGACATTGCTAGTGCCAACGTTGACTTGAACCTTTATGGGTCTCACCCGTTTTACTTGGACGTGAGATCGGCGTCCCCAGATGGAAGAGTGAAGGCTGGAACCACACATGGGGTTCTGCTGCTCAACAGCAATGGAATGGACATTGTGTATGGTGGTGATCGTGTTACTTATAAGGTGATTGGTGGGATATTTGATCTGTATTTCTTTGCTGGATCCTCTCCAGAACTGGTGGTGGAGCAGTACACTGAACTCATTGGCAGGCCTGCTCCTATACCTTATTGGTCATTTGGTAAGTCATAGGCAACATAGTACTTTGATTACTTTTTGTCTTTGTGTTACTGTTAAAAACATTTATAGGATTACCTTTAACATGTAGTTTTTAGGATAATTGGTAGTTAGCTAAGCCTTTGGTATAGTTGTCACCTCAAACTGAACGTTGGTTCTCATATTGTAGATACATATACCTATGGCAGATTCTTAAAGGTGAGGAACAATAAAATACGAAAGTGCCATGCAATTAATCAAAGAAAGTTCTTTATGTGTTTTCTTGACTTGAATACGTGGGGCTAATAAATCTTAGCGAGATTCCTTTTTTGACAAAAGTAAATATATCAGGTGGTAAAGCTAAATAGCTTTATTATTATTATTATTATTTTCCTTCCAGAAAGCTTTTAGAACCGATAAGCCCAAAGTTGATAAATCATCGCAATTTTTATTTGATGGTGATGAATCTTGCTACTCTGTTTCTTCCATGGACAAATGCGTGGTTCATTGCCTCATGGAATTAAAGATGTGTTGGTGTACAATGTACTAATTGAATCTGTCTGTCTATTCATGCTGATCCATAATATCTACTTCCCAAATCCCATGCTAATCCATATCGTTATTATCTCTTCTGTGAAGGTTTTCATCAGTGTCGATATGGCTACAAGAATGTAAGTGATGTGCAGGGTGTGGTTGCCAACTATGCAAAAGCAGGTATACCCCTTGAAGTTATGTGGACAGATATTGATTACATGGATGCATATAAAGATTTCACACTGGATCCTATCAACTTTCCACTGAATAAGATGAGAAGCTTTGTTAATACTCTTCACCAAAATGGTCAGAAATATGTGCTTATCTTGGACCCTGGTACCTAATTCTGACACCATCAATATCTTTCAACCAAAACATACTCTTCTCTTAATGTTTGTGGAAGCATATATTGATTTGAGGCAAATTTTGTAAACAGGTATCAGTGTGAATAAGACATACGCAACCTATGTTAGAGGTTTGCAGGCTGATGTCTACATAAAGAGAAACGGAGTCAATTATCTAGGTGACGTTTGGCCTGGACCAGTTTACTACCCTGATTTTCTAAATCCACACAGCCAAGCATTTTGGGGTGGGGAAATCAAATTATTTCGGGACCTTCTCCCTTTCGATGGTCTTTGGCTTGACATGAATGAATTATCTAATTTCATAACTTCTCCTCCCATTCCATTTTCTAATCTTGATAACCCTCCCTACAAAATTAACAATGCTGGAGTTCTACAACCCATTAACAGCAAGACAATCCCAGCAACATCTTTACACTTTGGTAATATCACTGAGTATAATGCTCACAATTTGTATGGACTCCTAGAATGCAAAGCAACTAACAAGGCTTTAACGGATATAACTGGTAGAAGGCCATTCATTCTCAGTAGATCAACTTTTGTAAGCTCTGGTAAGTATACAGCCCATTGGACAGGAGATAATGCTGCTACATGGAATGATTTGGCATACTCAATCCCATCCATATTAAACTTTGGAATCTTTGGAATTCCAATGGTTGGAGCAGATATATGTGGTTTCTCAGGTGATACAACTGAAGAACTTTGTCGGCGCTGGATCCAGGTAGAATTGACCCTCAAATGCAGTAGTATGGGATAAATTTTTCACTTCTGAAAAACATGGTAGAGAGAAGAGAAATGAGAGAATTCAGAAACTGAAAATTTAGTAAATGAGTAAAAGTGTGTGATACAAGCCTAATACATGGCTTATATAGACTAGAGATAGTAGCTAACTATTAACAAATCACATATCTAACTAATCACTAACCAACTCAACTAACCACATGTGTGGTAATATTCACTGTGAATTTTATTGAGTATTCACATACTTGCCTTAAAACTACCAAAGTTTTACAAAAATTACATGTGGAAAGTGCTATGATTTTTGTTTTGTGGAAAATATGCAGAACAAACTGTGAAATGAAATGCATAGTATACGTATCTAATTCTTTTTGTTTTCCTCAATGTAGTTGGGGGCTTTTTACCCATTTGCGAGAGATCATTCAGAAAAAAATTCCATCCGGCAAGAGCTTTACCTTTGGGATTCAGTTGCTGCATCAGCTAGGAAAGTGCTTGGCCTCCGTTATCGTCTTCTCCCTTATCTCTACACACTAATGTATGAAGCACATGCTAGAGGGACACCTATTGCACGACCCCTTTTCTTTTCATTCCCTGAGGATGTCACAACATATGAAATAAATTCACAGTTTCTACTAGGCAAAGGGGTTCTGGTGTCACCTGTACTAAAATCAGGGGCAATAACTGTTGATGCATATTTTCCTGCAGGAGGCTGGTTTGACCTCTTCAATATCTCAAAATCAGTGATTGCAAAATCAGGCAAGTATGTTACTCTTGATGCACCATCTGATCACATAAATGTGCATGTTGGGGAAGGTAATATTCTGGCCTTGCAAGGAGAAGCAATGACAACTGAAGCCGCCCGCAAGACTGCATTTGAACTTGTGGTGGTTGTTAGTAGCAGCAGAAACAGTTATGGACAAGTCTATTTGGATGATGGGGAGGCACTTGACATAGCAGGACGGAAAGAGCAGTGGACATTGGTAACATTTTATGGCGCATTACACAACAATAACGTTTTTGTTACATCTAAGGTCACTAATGGAAGATTTGCTCTGGACCAAAGGTGGATCATAGATAAGGTAACTTTCTTGGGGATACCTAAGCATAAGAGTTTTAAAACAATGGATTATCCAGGAACTGAGAATATTGTGAATGGAACGAACTCAATGAGGAAGACAGTTGTGAAGACACAATTTGACAACTCCTCGCAGTTTGTTATTATAGAAGTGTCAAAATTGTCGCAGCTTATTGGAGAGGAATTTAAGCTGGAAATTGAAATCAGGTAGAAGGGAACTTTAAGAAAGCAAATTCCGACTGAGAATCTGTGTCTTCCTGAAGGGATTTCTTCATAGTTGCAATTCTTTGTAGAGTCCCTTCTTTTCTCCCAGCTAAGGTTACTATTAGGTTAGGGATAACACTTTCCCAGGCCAAAACACCAACATTCATAAAATGTCATCTTTTGTATCAGGAAATAAATATTGCAGAATACTGTCAACATGGTTATGAATCTCAAGTATGAACTTATCTATCAATAACAAGGGTAAGTACAACCTATTAGCAAGGTATTCAATAGTGAAAGAAGAAAACTCGTCAAAACCATTCAATGTTTTTTGTACTTTTCTTTTCTTATGCTTTGCTTTTTTTCTCTTTTTTTTTCATTCATTTTTTTTTATTTTGCAAAGTAATGCTTCTTTTCTTTGATTGTATCTGGTTCCTTCAGGTTCATTTTGTATTGAATATGCATTTATACCTTTAATCAATAGACTCACTTCAAGAAATAATATATTATGTACTCAACAAACAATGATAGTAGGAATAAAATATAATGCTTACACATGCATTAGAATGGTTAACAGGTTAACGAATACAATAGTGATGAAAAATATATAAGGCCAAACATTTATAAAACTTCAAAAGGAGACCTATAGATACTTCATGTAAAGGTAAGCTTTTAAGGCTCAATCGGTTCAAATAATGCCATAATCATTTCTTCAATCATGCATAATCTAAGATTTTGCTTCAAGAGAGTTGAAAAACAATTTCAATGATAATTGAATTTTTCACATGTACAATCCATAAACTTTCTCTAGACAAAAGTTCTTATCATTTTCAAAGTTAAACAAGCATGCAAGTGGGAAATGCATCATACATAAAAAGAGATTAGATTGCTTCAGCCTGCGTCAAAGATTACATATGGATTCACAGAAATATGTAAGTCAGTTTGCATCCATATCTATCATTGGGCAATCATTCACACTAGTTATTGGCAACATGATATTCTTTAAAATATTTCAACATTGTCCATCATGCTTTTAACTATTATAACTCATGTTGTGAAAGGGAACGATAATTGTATCTTGAATGAGATTTTCATGAAATTTCATCAAGATATACTTTCTTATGGGTATTATCAAAACATAATTAATCATACTAAAACACATGTACATATAATACCAAAAATAAACAATCCCAAAATACATGTAATAATACTAGTGCATACAAGAAATCAAAATATATAGTCAAAGACACCCCCCAAACTTGAGGGAAAAAGTGTTCGCACTGTTCAAAAATAACTAACAGTAATATAATAATGAAATACAATGAAAGAAAACGCCCTAAATGCAGTCGGGCTAGTCGTCATCAGTATCCTCATCATCCTCCTGATCTGCCACAACATCAATAGCTATGTCCTCATCAATCTCTCCAGCTGCAGCCTCAGGAGCCTATGGTGGCTCGAGAGGGACAACAACAGCCTCTAGTGAAAACTCCGAGACCGAGAAATCATCCATAGCTAGCCCAGGCGCTCTGCCGTCCACTGCTGTGTAGCTATGGTGTACTAGTACTGGTAGGTCTGCAAGGCCATCAATCGTGCAATCTGGGCCTTTATCTGGGTGCACCAGTCTGTGTCAGGTGGTGGTGGTGCTACCCTGGGTTCTCCGCGAGCCTGCTTTGCCTAGCTGGTGTGGGGGGCTGAAACTGCTCCCACCTTCTCAATGAAATGATCATTAAGAGGCTGTCTAACATCAATGAGCTCTTCATGTGGCCCCCACCGCACATGATGTCTGTTGCATAAGGTGTGGATGAGAAAAGGGAACAAGAGGCTCCTGTGCTCCCATACAGACCTCGTGATCTGATCAAAGATAAGTTGGGCGACATCAATGGATCGGCGCTCTAGGATAGCATAAATAAGAATAGCTCGGTCACGCGTCACCTCAGATAGGTTTGCTGATGGCATGATCCCGAGTGGAGATGAAATGGTACTAGGCCTTGGCCTTTTGTGTCAAGCAAGCTCGGGAGAAGAATCGTGCCCTTTGTGTCTGCACGCTCAAAGTTTAGGCCACAGGCTGTGATTCAGCTGTACAGATCTTGGCAGTGACCGTGTTAAGGTCAATGCCTTCCTCTGGCTCCCAACGGCAGAACTTGGTGTACTCGCAGATCTCAAGAGGCTCTGATAAGCTCAGAGCTACGTGAATAGCTGCCGTAGAAAATGAGACCATGCACCCCTATACTCTAATTGTAGTAGCCCTCTCACCAGAGAAGGCTGCATTCGCGTAGAACTCGCAAACTACTAGAAGAATAACTGATGACTCCGGCTATCGAGCAAACATACTCCAGTTGAGTTGGTTTATAAGCCCCTCTATCTCCCGAAGGATGGCCCTAGAAAAGGAGAAGCCACGCTCAAGAATGAGCGGTCTGGTAATCAACACAATGTACCTCTGGGCAGCATTCGCCGAAATGAACCTCCCCCTATCGTAATCTGGAGGAAGGGGAGAAGGCTCCCTGTTATGTTGGCTGGAGGAACCTCGCTATCTTTTAGGACCCATGGTATACCTGAAAAAGAATTGCAAAATGTTAGAATTGAGTAATTGGAAGTGTTAAACATAATAAATTGACAATTTTAGAAAAATATGATCCCTACGCCGCAGCGTTGACACTTGTGCCGCGACATTCAATAATTTTCATGTAACACCACGGCATTGATAGGCCACGCCGCGACATTCAAAAATATTCAACAGCATATCGTGGCACTCAACAGCAACGCTGCAGCATGTATAGAAACATAACCTAGAAATTAAACAAAACAGGCTAAATCCATGCATTCCAGGCAGAGAACTTAAACCTTGATTAACTAAAAAGATAAAAACACCTAACATCTAACACAAATTCTTAACAAAAACAAAGAAATACGCATACAACTAAATGCAAAATGAAATAACATGAGAAATATATATAAAATCAAAATAACTTAAAACAAAGTACAACTTACCTTGCATAAAGCAAAGAAATGAAGACAAAGAGGTGGAGAAAGCAAAAATGAGAGAGAGAGGTTCAGAGAAAATAGAGAATAATTGAGGGAACTGAAAGCAAATGGGAGACGCACGAAACGTCGCGGGGTTTAACCCTAACTAACACCTCGCGCCACGGCGTTGAGCATCCAGCACCGCGGCGTTATGTAATTCCCTCTTAATTTTATTATTTAAATAAATACTATTTATATAATTAATATTTTTTTTGCGCCGCGGCATTGTATATGGCACGCCGCAGCGTTAAACCCTTTAATTTTGGCTTGAAGAGGCCTCACACCGCGGTATTGACAAGGTTCACGCTGCGGCATGAGGAGTCAATCTGTAGAATTTTACAGCAAAATCAGTTTTGCTGCCAATTCTACTCCAAAACAATCCTCAACACCTGTAAAACATGTTTACAAAGTTAAATTACAGTTTGTACAATAAAACATAATAAAACCTAAAATTCAAGGTATTAACATATTTAATACATAAACTAAAGACCTTGGGTTCCCTCCCAAGAAGGGCCTGATTTATAGTCCTAGCAATACTTTATCTGCAGCTCTACATGCAGTAGCTTATGGGAGGAAGGTCTTCCTCCTATTCTTCAAAATGAGCATGGTGCACATGCCATGGCAGGGGTCTTAACTCCATTTCTGGAACTTCCAAAATGGGAGGATTGCATGACTTCACCATCGTGTTCAAATTCAACTTATCAAACTCATCATCTTTCCCATCACGAGACGAGATCAAAAGAGCGTCACCAGAGGCGTTGGGGGCATTTGCACAAAATGCCATAGATGTCTTCCCATCAATTATGCTCATCGAAGAACATTCTCCTAGATCTTGAGGATACTTCATAGATTTAAAAATTTTAAAAGTAACCTCTTGATCTTGCACCCTCATGGTGAGCTCTCCTTTCTCCACATCTATGAGGGTTCTTCTGGTTGCCATAAATGGTCAGCCTAAAATCAGAGGCACCCTTCGATCCTCCTTCATATCCAATATGACAAAGTCCGCAGGGAATAAACTTGTCAACTTTAACTAAGACATCCTCCACAATACCCTTAGGGTATGTATAAGAATGATCTACTAGTTGGAAGGTTACCGAAGTGGGCTTGCATTCACCTAAACCTAGCCTCTGAAAAATGGATAGGGGCATGAGATTAATGCTTGCCCCCATATCACATAAAGTTTGGCCAAAGAATTGATCTCCTATGGCACATGGGATTGTGAAGCTTCCTGGATCCTTTAATTTTGGAGGAAGATTTTGTTGCAACACAGCACTGCATTCCTCAGACAGTGCTACCATTTCAAATTCACCCAATTTATGCTTCTTTGAAAGAATGTCCTTCATGAACTTAACGTAACTGGACATTTGCTCCAATGCTTCAGCGAATGGAATGTTGATGTGAAGCTTCTTAAAAACTTCCAAAAATTTCTTAAACTGGGCATCCATCTTATGCTTAACTTGTCTGTTAGGAAATGGTAAAGGATGTATATAAGGATTATCCTCTACCTTCTTGTCCTCCACCTTTTTGTGAACAACTTCTTTATTCCTTTCACCCTCCTCAGTCACTATTTCTTGGTCGTCCTTACTCACTTCTACCACATCCTCAAGCAGCTTTGTCATTGGATTCCCTTCTATATCCTTCTCACTCCTTAGTGAGATGGCTTTGCAGTGCTCATTTGAGGCACCCTTCGGATTATTAACTGTATCACTTAGGAAGGTGCTTGGAGGCCTGTTATTGATGGCATTTGCCAACTGCCCTACTTACGTCTCTAATGCTCTCATTGAAGCAGTTTGGCTTTGAAACATTACATCATGCTTGGCCAATTGAGCATCTATTTTTGTCATATAGGAATCAGTCTTTACCATGAACTGCATGAACATGTCTTCTAGATATGGCTTTCTATCTTGCGAAGGTTGCTTGGGTTGAGAAGAGTAACCTGGATGATAGTTAAGTCTGTCATTTCCAGATGCTGAGGAGGAAGCTCCTTGGTTATCCCTCTAAGCGAAGTTAGGATAGTTCCTCCATCCAGGGTTGTACTAGTTGGAGTATAGGTTATTTTGCTGAGGGCGATAGTTACTTACATATTGTACACTTTCTGACATAGAAGGGTACCTATCGCTCACATGGTTATCTCCACATTTGTCATAAAGGACAAATGGGCTCTGATGAGGACCCTGCCCCATACTATCCAACTTGCTTGCTATAGCTGCTACCTAAGTTGATCGTGTTGTTATTACATCCACTTAATGCACTCCAGCCACCTTCCGTGGGGTGTTTCTAGAAGAAGGCCATTGGTAGCTGTTAGCTACCAATTCTTCCAACAGTTGATAGGGATCATCAAAAAATTTGCTCAGTAAAGAGCCTCCACCTGCAGCATCCATAATTGGACGGTGGTGTGGTAGTAAACCCTTATGGAATGCGTAGACTTGGTGCCACGGTCCTAAGCAGATCCTTGGACCTCTCCCAGGCTTCGTGCAAGGATTCTCCTTCAAGTTGAGTGAATGATGTAATATCATTCACCATTCAGCTGTCTTGGCCGGAGGAAAGTATTTGTTTAAAAATTTATTACATACCTCTGACCAAATTGTTATTGATCCCACTAGTAAAGACTGCAACCAGTTCTTGGCTCTGTCTCTAAGAGAAAAAGGGAAGAGCCTCAAGCGAATGACATCCTCAAAAACACCATTATGCTTAATTGTGTCGCAGATCTCCAAGAAGTTTGAGAGATGCGCGTTGGGATCCTCGTTAGACAAGCCGCCAAATTATACAGAAGTTTGAATCATTTGGATTATGGCAGCCTTTATCTCAAAGTTGTGAGCTTGGATGGCAGGCCGCCTAATACTAGACTGCAAGTTGTCCATTTGAGGGGTTGCAAACTCCCTCAAGGGCCGTGTATGGTTATGCTCATCTGTCATCTTTCAAATACCTAAAACAAATAAAGAATTGAGACTTAAATTAATATGCACACAAAGAAACTTGAACTAGAATTAACTAAACTCGTTGTTACTATTGGTAATAACGAAATTAAACCGTATTCCCCAGTAATGGCGTCAAAAACTTGTTTGCTCTTTTGCTTACCACAAGTACACAGGTCGCACTTGTAATATAGTCAAGAGTCAGATATCGTTCCCACGATAAATACGCTAATCTCAAGAACCAAATATTAACCAATAGTTTAATTAATACTATCCAAGCACATTCAATTTATAAAAAGGTTGTTCAAAGTAACTATAAAGACTAAAATGTAGTAAATCTGAGTTAAAGATGTTAATTAGTGAATAGAGAATCTTTTTTCACCGCCTACTTCAATTGATAACATGCAATCCTTATGAGTAATATAAACGAAATAATTAAGTTAACTTGAGAATCTAACTTAGTTAAAAGTCTATGTCTAGGTAAATCAATCATGCTTCAGTTACCTAATTCACTACGTTTCCATGAAAATTAGTGCAAAATCCACTTATTAAGATATATTCTCAATTAGTTACTATGTATGTCTAAGAGGTATATTTCTATCCCATAAGGGAATCAACTTATTACCTCCATGAGAATGAAATTAAACATGTATCAATCATACATATGATCTCAAATCCAAACTCCTATGTCTAGATTCGTTATATTTCAACAAGTCACTTAAAAGCTGATCAAACAAACAAGAGCATTAAAATCCATATGATTGAACAAAACCAAATCATGCATATAAACTCAAAAGATTACAAAATCATTCAATCTCCATAGGAGGATCCGAAGAAAACCTTATACACAGTTTAGCTAGCCATGAAACACGAAAATATAATCATATACATCATGTTCATGAATATAGAAAACAAAAAAGGGAAGGAATGGAAGAGAGAAGTTCAATAATGATGATCCTTGATGCTTTAATCTTCCTCCAAGATGAAGATGACCTCCAAACTTGACTACTTCTGCTTCCTTTCAGTCTCACGTTCAAACCCTAGTCGCTGCTCTCCAAAAACACAAAAAGCTCTCCTCTGAAATATGATAAAACAGTATTTATAGGTCCAAAAAATAGAGTCACGGCGCGACATTCATTGTCCTACACCGCAGAGCGCATGCAATTTAGGTCACCACGCCGCGACATACGCTCCTTTGCGCTGCAGCGCTCTAGCCACGGGTTTTTGTTCTGAAGCAGGGGAATGCACCACACCTCGACATTGATATGCTTGCGCCATGGTGTGGTGTGGATTGTGATTAAATATAATATCAAAAACAGTTGCCAAGTTCCACCAAAAATATAAAAACCTTGCAACCAGTTGTAGTAAGCAAGGGTCGATCCACAGAGAACCAATTCAATTAACACTATCAATCCAATTCCTAAATTAAACTCTGATGAAAAATAAACAGTAAAAGTAAAAGGGGGGTTTTGTTGATTAAAACTAAAAAGAGAAATTAAACTTAAACCAAAACAGTAAACACAAATTGAATTATCAAGTTAAAGATATTGGTTAAGAGATGGAATCCACCACTAGATTTATATGATTATGCCAACTTACATACCCTTTATACCAACATGATCAATTATGTTCTTATGCAATTGCGAGATAAATCCCATGTCTTCCTTAAGTTTTGCTTAATTCAGCAACCGCTCAAATCAAACCCTAACCATTAGTTATTTGTAAAGCAACCGCTCTTACACCTACCTAATGATTGCATTAAGAATTAGAAAACCAATCACACTAAGGTCTAATCACACACCGGGATTAAATTACTTAGATCATATGTTTCACTAGTCATACCACCGCAACCGCGCATAGCAATCCTAGTTTTACCACTCTCAAAATTTGGCAAGGATATAAAAACCTTTATATTGATTTAAGAACAGAAACATATGAATAAAAACATAATTGTATTGATATAAAGAAGTATGCAAGATTCACATAATCAAAACTAGAGTTTCATCTTCCCTTAACCAATCAAGAAGTTTAGCCACACATGGCAAATTCAAAATCACAAGAAAAATAGAAGAAAAACATAGTTCAGAACGAAAGTGCAAAAGAAAACTAAAGATCAAACTAGTTTCCAAAAGTTGGGGATGATCGATCTCTGATTGCTCGAACCCGAGACTCCAATCTTCGATCCAATCTCCCTTCCCCTTGGTCTTTGTGTTTCCCTCAGTTCCCTTGACGGCTCTCCCTGTCCAGACCTCTTTTAAGGACTCTAAGCAACCCTATTTATAGGTTTGGATACCTAATTTAACATTAAAATACGAATTTAACTTTCTGGTGCGACGACACGGGTCGTGTCATATGACACGGCCCATGCCCTGTACTTTTCTCGTCAGCCCAATTCCATGTATTTCACAAGTCGAGAAGAACACGGCCCAGTGCCCCGTAATTCGACACGGGCCGTGTCGTTTGACACGCCCACCCCTGTCAGTGACATGGGCCCCGTAATTTGACACGCCTGTGCCCCGTAATTTGACATGGGCCCCGTAATTTGACACCTTCATTTTCACCGGATTCTTTACAAATGCTTTTCTTTCATTGCTTCAAGAGGTGATATTGATCTCCTTAAGCATTCATCTCTCTCCTCAAATGGCCATCAAGCTTGGTTTGATGCTAATGGACTCAAACACTCAAAGATATCCCGAAAAACATAATTCATTTATGAGTGTTTATAACCGCATTTAGCATAGTTTCACAATAAACATCCAAAGACAACTCTAAATCAGAAACTTAGCTAAATGTCAACAATTGAGCACATATGGAGTCCAATTAAATCAATCATAAGGCATTTAAAGTATGAAAATAATCGACAGATCAAATACCCCCACACTTAGCCTTTTGCACTCCTGGGCAAAACATAAGGACAAACCAAGGAACAGGGAAAGCAAAACAAATTCAAAACCTAAAAATTTAAAGAACTCAATTTCCAATGATATTCAAGAGAGGTTTGTGAGCAAGAAGAGTAAGAAAAGAATCAAGGGATCAAAACATTCAAGAGATAACAATTCTTCACATTTCCAACCAACAAGCAAGGTATCTTCAATTTGAAAAGCATGAATTAAGAATGATAGATTCTCACAAGATACACTCTCAATCTTTCAAGTGTTTACAAGGTAAGTATTTCACTCAATTCAACCCATGAAAAATGCACTACCTTAAGCTTGCTTATCTTCTACTTCTCCACTACTCAAACACATGCACACACAAATCAAGAGGACTTTATTTAAGGTTGTAATGGGGCTAAGGTAAGGGAAGGAAATAATATGAGTATGGTAAGATGAGCACCCAAGAGAATGAAAGAATATTGGGGAGGAACTCAATTGACAAACATGAAATTTTTATCCCCTCAAATCTATATAATGCACATTCTCTTTACATATTCCTTTCCTTTTTCTTTCTTTTCTTTTACAACCTTTCTTGAATTTTTTTTTTTTCTTTTTCTTTGCATATTTTTTTCAACACCTTGCATATTACACATCAACTTGCACAACCCCACACTTGTCCTATTAAACACTTGCAAGCAAAAGAGCTCCTCCAAATGAAAATGAACCAATGCTCTCCCATTCCCTAAGGTAAGGTAAAATCATGATTTTTCATATAAGGCATAAAATGAGATAAGACAAAGAATAGGCAAATAGGCTCAAGGGTTAATCAAAGGGAAATAATGCAAGGTTGGCTATTTGGCCAAAGTAGTCAATCACAAAAGAATGCCTCAATCATGTTCATGTATGCAAGTGAAAATGTAGCCTCAAAAAGAATTAAAGCAAGTTCTAGAGTGATCAATATGACATGAGTGAAAATCACACAAGAAAGAAGAGAATGGTATAAATGTTAAATCCATCCATCAAAAGGCCCAAAATCTCACCAGGTATGTATCTATCAAACTCAATTCATCAATCAAACATCCAAAACCAAGCATGCCAAATTCAAGATGACAGAAGAAATTTATAAATCATAACCTTGAATTTCAATTGCTTCAAACTCATAGACTTCACAAATCTCAAAACATCATTGGAAATCAAATAAAAACACAATTTTTTTTTCAAAAACAGAAAATAGAAAATAAAAACAAAAATAAAACAGAAAACAAAATCTCAATTCCTCCCCCACACTTAAATTCTACATTGTCCTCAATGTAAACCTCAACAATAAACAATCATTAATAAATCTAGGACAAGTAAGATAAAAGAGAGGAAAGAAACATCCTTATCAACTGAAGTAACGGAGGAAGATGAAGAGATTTCCACCAGGATCCCATTGGCGAAAGCATAATAACCAATTTATGCTTGAAATAACATGAAAGCTTCCACCGGGGTCCCATTGGCTATAACGTAATGACCAAGTTATGGTTGAAACAGCATGAGGGCTTCCACCAGGGTCCCATTGGCCTTCCTTAATTGCCTTGACTTCACCACTGAAAAGTAATATGTGCACTTCATCAACTTCATATGCATAGTTTCTATTGGACCATGGCCCAAAAACAAAATCCACTTCAGCAGTGTCCGTCATCTGGTGCTCTTCACCCTTCACTGAAAACTCTTCACTAGCCTGCAATTCTATCTCTCCTTGTATCTTAGACCATGGAACTGCATCAAAAGCATTATTGATAGATCCTTCAACAACATTAGCTTTTGTATAAACAAATCATCACTCTCAAGAATGCAAAAATTTCAAAGACAAATAACACATATCATGTCACCATCACAATCGCACATGAGTTGCAATGAGTATAATTATTGAAACCAATAAAATCAGGAAATTCATCACACAACTCATCATACTGTCTCTCCACTACCTTAGGAAAGGGTTCAAGAATACTTACCTTGGGGGCCTTAGAGTTTCCCCCCTCCTCACTTACCTCTTCAAGCTCTGTTTCTTTCTCTTCAATGGTTTGTGAAGGAGAGGTGGGTTCATCTAATGTCTTCCCACTTCGTAGTGTGATAGCACTAGGATCTTCCTTCATATCCTCTTCGGGTTGTGAGGGAAGTCTCCCAGAAATTAGGCTCGACATCTTGCTGAATTCTGTGGCTAACTGCCCCAAAGAGTTTTGCAGGTCATCGCTCATGGCCTTTGTTTCTTGCTGAAACTGAATGTTATTAGTGGCCATTTGTCTTATTAGCTCCTCCAGTGAAGGTTCAGGTTGCCTAGGAGGTTGAACTTGTTGCTGCCCATGACTCAAGTTAGGAGGATCCCACCACCTTGGATAATATGTATTGGAGTAGGGGTTGTAGTTGTCGGACAGTTCAGAATATCCCCATACTGCCTCTACCTCCTCATTTGTGTCTAATAGGAAAGTGGGACACAAATCAGTGGGATGTCCAGATGATAAGCAAATCTCACAAGCTTCCATGATCAATGGATATCAACACCTACAAACACTCAGAAAGAAAGAATCAAAAATTAAAATAAAAAAAAATAAAAACAGAGTAAAAATAGGAAACAAATTAATAGCGCAATTGAAAAATTAGTTTCCCGCAAGAACGGCGCCAAAATTTGGTGTGGTGTGGATTGTGATTAAATATAATATCAAAAACAGTTGCCAAGTTCCACCAAAAATATAAAAACCTTGCAACCAGGTTGTAGTAAGCAAGGGTCGATCCACGAGAGAACCAATTCAATTAACACTATCAATCCAATTCCTAAATTAAACTCGATGAAAAATAAACAAGAAAAGTAAAAGGGGGTTTTGTTGATTAAAACTAAAAAGAGAAATTAAACTTAAACTAAAACAAGAAACACAAATTGAATTATCAAGTTAAAGATATTGGTTAAGAGATGGAATCCACCACTAGATTTATATGATTATGCCAACTTACATACCCTTTATACCAACATGATCAATTATGTTCTTATGCAATTGCGAGATAAATCCCATGTCTTCCTTAAGTTTTGCTTAATTCAGCAACCGCTCAAATCAAACCCTAACCATTAGTTATTTGTAAAGCAACCGCTCTTACACCTACCTAATGATTGCATTAAGAATTAGAAAACCAATCACACTAAGGTCTAATCACACACCGGGATTAAATTACTTAGATCATATGTTTCACTAGTCATACCACCGCAAATCACAAGCGCATAGCAATCCTAGTTTTACCACTCTCAAAATTTGGCAAGGATATAAAAACCTTTATATTGATTTAAGAACAGAAACATATGAATAAAAACATAATTGTATTGATATAAAGAAGTATGCAAGATTCACATAATCAAAACTAGAGTTTCATTTTCCCTTAACCAATCAAGAAGTTTAGCCACACATGGCAAATTCAAAATCACAAGAAAAATAGAAGAAAAACATAGTTCGGAACGAAAGTGCAAAAGAAAACTAAAGATCAAACTAGTTTCCAAAAGTTGGGGATGATCGATCTCGATTGCTCGAACCCGAGACTCCAATCTTCGATCCAATCTCCCTTCCCTTGGTCTTTGTGTTTCCCTCGCCTCCTTGACGGCTCTCCCCGTCCGGACCTCTTTTAAGGACTCTAAGCAACCCTATTTATAGGTTTGGATACCTAATTTAACATTAAAATACGAATTTAACTTTCTCAGTGCGACGACACGGGCCGTGTCATAT
The DNA here is from genome assembly GCA_029884595.1 of Ormosia semicastrata. Classification (NCBI taxonomy): domain Eukaryota; kingdom Viridiplantae; phylum Streptophyta; class Magnoliopsida; order Fabales; family Fabaceae; genus Ormosia; species Ormosia semicastrata. The sequence continues at coordinate 19,443,297 of JAQQTO010000057.1, read as the reverse complement.
GACACGCCTGTGCCCCGTACTTTTCTCGTCGGCCCATTCCATGTATTTCACAAGTCGAGAAGAACACGGCCCAGTGCCCCGTACTTCGACACGGCCGTGTCGTTTGACACGCCCACCCCTGTCAGGTGACATGGGCCCCGTAATTTGACACGCCTGTGCCCCGTAATTTGACATGGGCCCCGTAATTTGACACCTTCATTTTCAAATGGATTCTTTACAAATGCTTTTCTTTCATTGCTTGAAGAGTGATATTGATCTCCTTAAGCATTCATCTCTCTCCTCAAATGGCCATCAAACTTGGTTTGATGCTAATGGACTCAAACACTCAAAGATATCCTGAAAAACATAATTCATTTATGAGTGTTTATAACCGCATTTAGCATAGTTTCACAATAAACATCCAAAGACAACTCTAAATTAGAAACTTAGCTAAATGTCAACAATTGAGCACATATGGAGTCCAATTAAATCAATCATAAGGCATTTAAAGTATGAAAATAATCGACAGATCACGCCACAACATTGATATGCTTGCGCTGCAGCGTGAGTAGCTAAACTTCATACTTGGCTTTCTCTTAAGCTTTCTCATCTAATGTTGGTCCAAAGACTTGTTCCAATCTACTTGTTGGCAGCTATTACTGCAATAGAGAAATCACCAATTCAATAGCAATTGCAAATGTACTCGATTTATCAAAGATTTGGAGCTAATTTCTCAAAACCATAACAGAAGACATCAAGATTAAATCAGATAAATATTATGCTAAAGTTTTCTATTTATGCATAAAAATAAAGACTAAGTAATCAATATAGTACAGATATAAGGTACAAATAATTATATTTTGTAGAGTTATCAAACATATAATATAAGAAAATTTTTGAAGTTTTTTCCTAAAATATATTTGTTATGTACAAAAAAAATGTTGTACAATAAAATATTTACACCGCAACCATGAATTCGCTACTACTAGGACCACAACCTGTTGTACGATGAACTCATGCATTTACAGTGAAGTAGTAAGAACCCTCGAGTGGTGGATTGAGGTATGACTAACTATCCATTTATTTATTTATTTATTTTTACAATAGGATAGAAAAGTCAAACCATTACACCACATTAGTAAACTTGTATTAAATATTAATAAATAATTATCATCTTACTTTAAATAATATTTATATTCTTTTTAATATTACATTAAAGTTAGTTAATAAAATATAAATTATTAATTAATGAGTATATACAAATATGTAATTCTTTTAATCTGATCTCGTAAATCAATTTATATATGTCATTAATTATTTTTTTATTTTTTATTAATTAACTTTTACATACTTATTAACTAACTTTTCTTCATCATTAATTACAAATTTATACTTTATTAATTAATTTTATATGATGTAAAAAATAATATAATTAAAAATGAGTAAAATTATCAGAATTAAATATTAATTCATACATTTTTTAACCCTTTTCACACCATACCAAATTAAACCTAACGCCGGATCATGATTGCGCCACTAGATGTTGGAGATATCAGTGCACATGTGAGTTGGGTTTAAAAAAAAGGAGTTTTAATATATCTTCTTAAAAGTTATTCTTAATAATCTTTTTAATATTAAATAAAGAAAGTATTTAATAAAAAATAAATATATTTAATATCTTAAAAAATAAAAAGTATTTAATATTTTTTATTTAATAATTAAAAAATTAAAAAAAATTATGTAAAAAAATTTAAAATTATTCTAAAAAATGTGGGTGGAGACCCGCATGAATTTATGACCACCCAACTTCTTTGGGGTGGTCATAAAAATTGTACAGAGAAAAAAAAAAAAGTGGAGGGGGAAGGGGGATTGGATGGGGCGGGGGGATTGGAGTGGATATAAATGAGGTATTCCAACATTGGTTTGATAAGGAGAGGTAAGCTGGGAATAAGATCACTTGCAGTTCTAAAATGAACTACAGCATGTCCAGTTCGTAATCCAACGGTTGATAATTAATAACTAAAATTTTTCATTAATATTTTATTACAAAAAAATAAATTTCAATGATTAAAATTCTTTATAGTTTAAATACAACTGCTGAGGATTGAGGTCCGGAAAATTGGGAGGTATGCTTGTGTTTGTAATTTTTTAGTGGTCATTTGACTTTTAAAATTGAGTATGAAATTAAAATTAGATTTTTTAATTTTAATTTTATATTTGAAATGTTATTTAAAATTAAAATTATAATTCTATAAACTAATACTATAGAATTAAAAAAAAAACTAAGTTAAGTCTTTATTAATACTTAATTTATATTTTAAGAATTACTAATTTTATAACTTAAAAATAAAACACACTCTCTCTCCACTTTTATTTATGTATAATCATATTTATTGATATTTTATATTTATATAGAAAATTATTTTTATATTTATATAAAAATTATTTAATAGGTATTTATTTTTTAAAAAATTCATGAAAAATTTCTTTATTAAAAAATATGACTATTATATTATAAAAATATTATTATATGAATATTTTTATTAATTTTAATTTTATAAATATTTTTTGAATATTTTAGAACATATATTTAAATAATAAAATTATAAATTAATTTAAATTACAATTTCTTATCATAATTCTTTGATAACTCTAAATATAGAATTTAAGTTTTTGAACTAATTATAATTCTAAAATTGAAACATAAAATTTTAATTATAAATAAAATTCTATATTTCAATTCTAATTTCACTGTACAAATGGTTCGTTAGTAATTCTATTTTTTACCAACCTTGTCTATTTTTGTAATTTGATATGTAAAGGTAATTCTTTTCTTTTTTTCTGTTTTGGTAATAAGGAGGGCCAGTGGCCCAAAAAAGAAAGATTACATACTTATGAAGTACAGACACATACACGACACGGAGGGCATGATAGAGACACAAACACAGACACACTAAATTTAAAAATTGTAAAATACTGACACGACATATATATATATATATATAAAATTATAAAATTTAAGTAAAAAAATTCAAAATTCTTTAATATCATTTCTATAAGTTTAAAAATTTACAATATCTTAATATATGTTATATGTCACTAATATTTGTTACTTAATAAGTCATTCCTAAAAATATGGAACATAATTTCTAAAAATTTATTAAATCAACTTTTTCTAATAGAACTAACCAATGAACGAATACATATGCGTAAAAAAATTAACTAAAGAGAATATTAGTGTGAAGCAAGTTTCGGTGACGACGAAGTGGACGATTTAAGTACGAGTAAAGGTAGAAGGAAAGGATGAAAATAGTGGTGTGTGAAAAGATAAAACTTAAAAGTTTAACAATAATGTATGAAACGATAAAACTTAAAATACCAGTGTGAGAAAATAATAATTTGAGACGTTAGTTATGTGATTGAGCTTGGGTAGGTTACTTGAACTACTTAGTTGAACATTAATCATAAACTATTTAAATAAATAAATAAATATATATATATATATATATATATATATATATATTAATGGATCGTATCAAAGTCATATCCTAAATGGGTCCAAATGTGTTCAAAATATATCTAAGCGTGTCCGAGATGTGTCTAAATTAAAAAAAATAATTTTTTTAATTGGATACATTCTGATATATAGAACACGTGTGTCATATGAATGTTCCCATGTATCTGACATGGACACATGTTTGACATGTGAACACGCCTCAACAACGACTATGTCCGTGCTTCATAGTTACTCACTTGTTGGGGCAAGGAAGCCCCTGAAGTAACAAAATGGAAACTTCCGTGGGGGAAGAGTGGCATATGCGGCGCTCATGTTCCTGGTCGAAGGCTCTGTTGGCAATAGCATCATGCGAATCACTCTCCTCAACGACCGAGCTAATTCCAATCCATAAAAGGATGGCTAAAAGTTGATGATTAATAGCTGATGAGTTATCAATTCTGTAGGAAAATCCCATCAGCCACTTTCCAGCAGTGTCTCTAAAAGCTCCACCGCAACTGGCTTCTCATGGTGTGGGAGAGGTGATCCTGGATTTTGTGTTTCAATTGGGCAGGTTTAGTGCTTCCCTCATCAAACAACTCCTTATTTCTCCAATTCCAAATAATCCAGGTAGTAGTCATCAAAGTATCCTGCCACTTGAACGTGCCACCAATCCCAAAATCAGAGCTTAGGTTATTGAGGATCCAATTTTTCAAGTTATCAGTAAAGAATTGGGAGATCTTTTCAGGGTCAAGAACTTTAACCACACCCTTGAAGCTTCAGGACAGTCACGGATACTATTATGGCCAAGGAGCCACATAAACATCTTAACTCTTTCGCTACCCTTCCATTTTCAAACTCTGTCCCCTTCAATAGGTGTTTCATTGAGAAGATTGTAGGTCTCTTTAATGGTGAAGTTGCCATTTCTTGACGCATTCCACCCCAAGCAAAAATGTAAAGGTAATTCTACTTTACACTATCCAAGCAAAAATAATTCATGTAAAATTACTTTTTAAATATCATTACCAAATAGAAATGGGTTCTTCTAACATCAATTTTTTAGTTAAGTCTTTTAAAATCAACTAAAATCTAAGCCAAACATGTATAAAGATGAATAATATTACCTACATATATCAGATTACATTTATATTTTTTATTGTTTAATTATAGTTTATTTTATCTTATTTTTTATACATGTATATTTTGATTTTATCACATCCTTCACTATGTAAATGTAAGAAGTATGAGATATGAAGATGTAAAACTACTATTTTTCATTCCAAAATTATGAATAATATTATTTATATACACTTATATATATCACTTCATATTTATATAATTTTTATTATTTAATTACTAATCCTATCTTATTTTTTACGTACCTAAATTTTAATTTTACTAACTCAAATATAATATGACAATATGACGTGCTTGTGCTAATGTTCACCCATCATTATTCAAAGGCTATAAATAGTTATAAATCCGTATAAAGTCTCCAACATTAAACAACGGGCCGTTGCCGTTTTAGAGTCTCAAAATTTTGTATCAAGGAAGGCGTAGCAAACTTACAAAGTCGCGGTCCGAAAGGTGTGAGCAATTACATAAAATAATAATAATAAAATTGAAAAAACAAACAGACAAGAGGAATTGTTTATAGTTTTCTCCGGTGCACCCAAAAATCAAAGGCCACCGTTCCCTCATAATAAAAATAAAAAGAATTAAACAATAAAATAATGAGAATATCAGAAGAAATTAAATTAATGAGCAAAGAATTAATAAAAATGATAGAAGAAATTAATAAAAATATAATTATATTAATACAAAATACTAATAAAATTATAAATTGTACATGTGACAGAATATAAAATAGAATAAATGAAATAAATAATATAAGAGATACACTTAGCAACATAAATAAAGGAAAAGAAATTGATGAAAATAAAAATATTAAGCAAATCGAAGAAATCCTATTACAATTAAAAAATCTTTTAGAAGATGAACAAAATAATAGATATATAACAAAAAAGAATTTAGAAGATTTATTAAATATTGAATCAAAAGAATTAATTAAACAAATAAAATTAGTAGAACAAATAGAGCAAGAGCCATCAAAATTTCTAAAACCAGTAACCTCATGGAGAGGAAAAACGATGAATATATAGATCTGTTAAAGAAATCAAGTGATATTGAAGAAATTCAATAATTATTAGAACAATTAAAAATAATTGAAGAAGAAAATAAACAAATACAAGATATAAAACAAACAGAAACAAATAATGAAAATGAAAAAGTAATATTAAATTACAGTACTTCAGAATCTGAATCGGATTATGCTGAAATATTTATGGAAAAAGGAGAGTCAAGTGGAACAAAAACTAAAAAAATGAGAAGAATACTGAGGTAAATCTAACGAATACTGGGATAAATATGAAAGAGAAACAATGTATAATCAATGATATGCTAGAAAAGATGATAGATGGATTAAGATTCAAGAAGAATTTAAACCTCATTATGAAAATCTTAGAGTAGGAAATAAATTAAATATTGACTGTGCAAGAAATAAAGAAGAAGTACTTTTACAATGGGCCAATGAAATGATTTTATTAATTGCAACAAATGAAAGATTTAATGGATTAAACTTACTAAACATTAAAAACTTATTAATCTTCAAAACAGAAGGAAATGTACAAAAATTTCTTACAAGTATTAATGATGAGACATGGTTACAATATGCAAGGACTGTAGGAAATAATCAAGAATTTGCTAAAATAATTGTGGGATTAATTTGCCAGGAATTTATAGGATATACTTTTGAACATAGAGAAGAAGCAAACAGATTTTTACATGAAAAAGCAAAAACACATCTAAATAGGATGCAAATTTGTAATATGTGTGAAATTGAAAGCTTTATATGTAAATATCAAAAGTATTATTATCAATTAGACGTAAATACAAAACAAACATATATAGATATTTTTATAAATAAATTACCATATCCACTTAACATAAAAATAAGAACTATTTGGCAAACTCAACCAATGGAAATAGCTAATACACTAGGGGGAATTATACAAATACTTTATCATGAATTAAAAGAACAATGTATACAAAGAGAAGCAATTAGGCAATTAAATAAAGGAAGATATGCAATTTGTTATGATACACCAGAAATAGAAAATCTTGGAAATTATGGATGTAATCAAGCTACAAAAAAAAGAAAGTACTATAAAAGAAAATCTAGATTAAGAAAAACATACCCTAGAAAACAGGCTTATAAAAATACTAAGAGAAAATATTTTAGAAAGAAAAAACAAACCTCAAGAAAGTATTGCCTAAAAGGAAAGAAAAAATGTATATGTTGGATATGTAATGTTGAAGGATACTATGCAAATGAATGCCCTCAACGGAAAGAAAAAGAATTTAAAGAAAATTCAAAATTAATAAAAAAAGTTATATAAAATATATAATCTAGAACCATTAGAAGAAGAATTGAGTAATACCAAAGAAAGTATATATGAATACTCAAAAGATGAATTATCTTCAGAAGAAACAGAACCCGAATAGTACTTATATTAAAATTATTATTGAAAAAAGTAATAAAGAAACCGAAGCCTACATTGATACAGGCGCAAGTATTGTTTAGCAACAAAAGTATTATTTGAAAAATGGGAAAAACTAGAAAAACCATTAAAAATTTAAATTGCGGATGGATCAATACATTCTCTGTATTTAGTAGCAAAAAGAATTACCTTAAGGATTCAAAATAAATTATTTATTGTTCCAACTATATATTAACAAGAAATTGGACTAGATATAATCCTAGGAAATAATTTCTTACGTTTGTATTCACCCTTTTGCCAATATTTAGAATATATATCACTTAAAACACCATACATTAGATGAAAACAAATAAGAGAGATAATTGAAATTCCAATCATTCATTTTTCTGAATGTATTTTCTCCAAAAAATAATCAGAGTTTAGCAAGCTGAACCGTGATGAGATAGTTGAGGCAGTATGCTGAAAAATTCACCATGTATTAATTAATTTAGAACCAGGAAGAAAAATGTCAACCTATATTGAAGAACTTTTAGAAAAAACATGTAGTGAAAATCCATTAGGCCCAAAAATTAATAATAATAATATGGAACTAATTGAGGTAAAATTAAAAGACCCAACAAAAGAAATAAAATATAAGCCTATGATCTATACAAAATAAGATAGAGATGAATTTACTAAGGATATTAAGGAAATGGAAGATAAAGGACTAATAAGACTGTCAAAAAGTAAACACTCAGCACCAGCATTTTATATGAAAAATCGTAATGAAATAAAAAGAGGTAAAAGACGAATGGTAATTAATTATAAACAGATAAATAATGCCATGAAAGGAGATGCATATTATCTTCCAATAAAGGATTTAATCATCGAACAAATAAGAAATATGAATTGGTTCAGTACTTTTGACTATAACTCAGGTTTTTATCAAATTCGACTACAGAAGAATCCAAAGCATTAACAGCGTTTAGTTGTCTTCAAGGACAATATGAATGGAATGTACTTTCAATGGGGATGAAACAATTACCAGGTATTTTCCAATGAAGAATGGATTCAATTCTTCGAGGATTTAAAATTTTTTGTCTTATTTATATTGATGATATACTAGTCTTTACTAATAAAAATTTAAATGATCATTTTAAAAAGGTTGAATTAGTACTTAAAAAATGTATAGAACATGGAGTGGTATTAAGTAAGAAAAAAGCTTTTTTAGCTCTGAATAGAATTAATTATTTAGGATTAGAAATTGAAAAAGGAAAAATAATAATGCAAAAGCATGTGTTAGAAAAACTTCAGAATTTTCCAACTAAATTAAAGGATTAAAAAGATTTACAAAGATTCCTTGGTTTACTAACATATATTTCAAATGAAGGTTTTATAAAAAATCTTACTGCAGAAAGGAAAGCGCTTCAGCAAAAACTAAAAAAGGATGCCCTCTGGTCTTGGACAGAGGAAGATGAAGCAATTATTTCAAAATTAAAGTACTTATGCCAGGATCTTCCAGAGCTATATCATCCTTTGGATGATGACTTAATTATTATTGAAACTAACGCATTTAATGAACACTGGGGTGGCATAATGAAAGCAAGGCCTCCTGGACAAAAGAAAGAATTACTATGTCGATACATGTCTGAAACATTTTCAAATAATGAAATTAATTATCCTACTCATGAAAAAGAAACATTGGCACTAATTCGAATGTTAGAGAAACATCGGATTTATGTGTTTGATAAAGAATTTATTATCAGATCAGACTCTACTTATGTTACAGGTTTTAAAAATATTAATAAAAAAGGAACATATAAGCAAGGAAGACTGATCAGATGGCAAATGAAGCTTGCTGAATATAATTACTCAATTTCTCATATCAAAGGCGAGAAGAACGTTCTTGCAGATGTATTATCCAGAGAATGGAGCGAAGTACATTAGAAATGATCAACCAGCAACTGGAACTAAAGAAGCATTAAAAGCCCAAAAGCTAAAAGAATTAGAACTTATTGAAGTAGATATTAAAGTCTTGAATTTACAACTTAAAGCAGAAGGATTTCTTGCAGAAGTACTTCAACAAGAAGAGAAAAAGATCAACAAATGGTACGTAGTATTCAATGGACCATTTCCAGGAATTTACGATGAATGGTTCAAAGTAGCACCCTACTGCCAGAAGATCTCAGGAGTATTACACAAATCATATCCGAACAAAGAAGAAGCAGAGAAAGCATTCAAGGAATATTCAGAAAAAGGAAAAGAGAAAGAATTTTATCTTGGACCAAGAACTTTCTCAGAAGCAATAAAAAATCTACCAATTAAACTGTCATCACTTAAAATTCTAGAAAAAATTCATTCTTCTCTAGATAATTTTCAAATCACTTCCAGAAAAGAACACGAATTACAAGTACAATTCTCAGAGAAAAATTTTTGAGAAAATTTCAAAAGACTGGTTAATTAGAGTGACAAGGAAAAACTTAACTGTTTCTATATGGTTGACCGAAAGCTTTTCGGAATCAAAGCAATTATCCTTCCTGGAGCACCATCAATACTGGCATTCAATATATTCCAATTTGGATTTATTGATTGTCTTTACTTAAGTTTGAATTTAGAAGAAATTAACCTGTTTTCTCATAATTTTAAAGATGCAATCCAAATGTTCAAGAAAAACATAGCAAAGGAGCGAAGTATTTTCTAGAAGTTCTACTTAGCCTACCCAGGCTTCATCACTAAACAACAGGCCAAGCACTTAGTCTATGCGGGAGTAAGCAACAATAATTTTTAACTTAAGGATGAACCAACTGGTGTAGTCTTAGAAGAAGACCAAATTACTATCATTCTAACAAACTAGCCTGCAAGCATTTACTCGCAATATCAGAACATTGGAAAGGAATCATTTATCTAGACAATGTATAAAGCACCGACAACTTTATTACTCAGCAAAACAAGTGGTAAAGTAATAAAGGAGAAAGATATGAATTTCCTGACAAGTTTCGAATTTCTTTTTTATGCATTCCAAGGACCACTGATGGAGTATAGACCTGCTATCCTCAATGGCTTATGCGCAATGATTAAAGAAAGTGGGAACAACGCATGTGAAAGATGTGCAAAAAGCAAAGGAGTGACCGACACAATTAAAGAAGACGTTTCATCAGACGAAGCAATTATAGAGGAGTAATATAAGCCCTTACGTCATTATGTAAATTATTAGGCATCTGATGTAAGCACTTACATTTGTAAGGATATTTTTATAAATAGTATAAACTATCTTGAGTCTATAAATAAGTCCTCTTATGCTGAGGCAAAGCAGAGTTTTTAGAAACTGAAAATTCTCAGGTTTTGAGAACGTTTTCCTTAGGAAAACTTTGTGCTAGTCTCTCATGAGATCTAGTCGGACACTTGAGAGTGTGTCCAATATCTTGTACTTAGAAATTACTTATCAATAAATAAAAATCCTTATCCTTACTAAATTCTCTTGAACACTTTACCCTACTCAAATTAACAAAACAACTCGATCATGGAAGTAGTAGTGGGCTTGAAGAAGTTTTAGACTAACAGATTAAAGCAGTGGATACAAAATAATTTATAATCTCAGATAAGGTATGTTTATTAAACTCATCTCAGATAATTATTATCAATATCATGTACTAGGAAGAGTAAATGAAATTATTATGTCTGTACTTATTGATATTGGGTCATGTCTTAGTTATGTAAGTAAAGACCTAACAAGTAAAATAGAAAAAACAATACCTAGAACAATTGTACAATTTAATCAAGAAGAAAATATATTTAAAGAAAAAACAAGCATAAAAATTTATTTCAACTCAGATATAAAAATTCAAACTGAATTATATGTTTCAAATCAAGTAAATACTAAACTGTTATTAGGAATAGATTTTCTTGAAGCAGTGAAACCATATGAAATTAAATTTGAAGAATTAATTATATCTTTAAAAGACATAAAGATAGGAATTCCAAGAATAAATTTAAGTATTCATACTATAAAAGCTTATTTAAATAAAATAATATAGATGAAAATAGAAAAAGTAGATGATATAGAACATTTACATACTACTTTGAAGAAGAAGGAAATTATGAAGAAAGTGTTTTAATAAATAAATCTCTTTTTAGAAAAATACAAAAAGAAGAATTAGATTTAACAAAGGATGCGAATATGAAAGGAAAAGAAAGACTTGGAGGAATATTAAAAAGATTTAATCAAAGGAAAAATATTATTTATTATGAAAAAATAAATAATGAAACACCAATGGATATAATCGACACTCAAGGAAATGTGTCTACAATTATTAAACAAGAAAAAGCTTATGGAATTAAAAGGAAAATAAGAAAGGAAGAAGATAGAAGAAAAATTAGATATATTCATATATAGGAGCGATCAAGTATTAATTAAATTAACTTTTCAAAAAGAAATTAATTCACCAATAGAAGTGATTTTAAAAAATGACAGAATTAATGATTCGAAAAATAAAATATTAGGAATAATAGAAAGAAATTTAGCTTATAAAAAACTAAAATTTGAAGTACGACCAAACATTGGAATACCGCTAAATACTCAAATATTAGAACAAACTTTAACATTAGAACATAAATTTTTAAGGAAAAATTTAATGAGACCAAGAGATAAAATTTTCTCAGTGACTTATTGAGTTAGTTATGCATTAACAAATTCACATCATAGTATTACATTTAAAGAAAATGATAAAATAGATATTCCATACCTATTTACAGATATAGGAGAAATTATTATCCCAAGAAAAATGTGATAACAGAATTAAGAATTTTTTCAAATAAACCAAAATTATTAGAATTTAAAGAAAAATAAATTCTAAAACCAATCAGATTTAATGAAATAGAAAAAACAAAAGAAGAAAATAAAATTAATAAATTAGCAATATAAGTAAATGATTTATCTCAATATTTGAAACAAAGAATATGAATAAGCTAGCAAAAGATAGCAGCAAAAAATTGAATAAGAATTTTTGGTATCGATCAGAGCTAAATACTAATGAAAAATATAAGAAAACAAATAGAGTTAGAAATACAAATTCAATGTACTACAAGTAAACTTTGTGAACTAGGAAAAAATTAAGATATTATGTAGAAACAAAAAGATTAACTCAATAGCAAAAAAGAGAGATAAAAAGAATAAGTTATTATATGGAGAAAATAGATAATATGTTACATAAACAAAAATCAGAATTAAGGCAAATAAAAGAAATATATAGAGAAGTTAAATAAATAATAATAATAATAATAATAAATAATTTTTGAAGCCACCGATGGACACATATATTGTATTTCGCGGAGGTGTTGTTTATATCATATCATTTGTTAATGGTGAATGGTGATTGGTTGAAAAGGTTTCGATTTCAGAGGCTGAAGACAAAAGAACATCTCTTGTTGAGAATAAGAGTGACAAGAGGAAGCAACGGCGCATGTGCTTTTGCATATTTACATAATTACCTCAAGTGGCTTCATTCATAATTATAATTAGGGGTGCTCCTGATTGGTTTTTTTTAATTCGATCCGACTCAAAGTTATTTAGAATAAATTTGAATTTTAAAAATTAAATTTGATAAATTTTTGTGTAAGTTCAGATTATACTTAAAGTAATTTTAACTCGATATGATATTTTAAATTATTTTAAAATTGATATTTTTTTATAATTAATTATAAATAATAATATTTTTAATTTAAATTAATAATTTTTATATAACATGATAATATATTTATATTAATATTATTTATTTTTAAATATATATTATAAAATATACTTTATTTTTAAGTTCACACTTTTATAATTGAAAATGATGTTCATACATCATTTTTTTAATATTATTTTTTATATTATTTTTAAATAATTGTGATTAAGTGAGATGAAGTGATGGAGAGAAAGTAATATAGTCAATGATATGAAAAATAGTGTAAAAAATGATATGAAAAAAAATGATGTAAAAAAATCAAAGTTATTTATAATTTTATGACTTAACTATACATAATGTTCAAATTTATACATTATATCTATATATCAAATTAACCCAATTTAGACCTAATCATTATCATGTTATAATCAGATCAAATTTGAGTCAATAAAAATAATTCAATCAAAATTCCGAGTCAAATTCGGACAATGCGAAACCCATCCTAACTCGTACTGTATACATCTCTAATAATAATCTTTACAATCTTGTTAAATCTGTGATTCGCTCGTCATTTAGTATACACTACAATACACTTGCTTATATATGATATATTATATGGCATCATAGGTACATCAACGAATCATAACTTGTGAAAAGTACCAATATCACTAAATAATAAAAAAAATTAAATAAAGAAATATAAAAAAAAATTAGTTATTCACACAAATTTAACTAAGGAAATAGTATTAATTAAAAATATTTAGAATGGAAGTTTATGTCACTTAAGATAATTATATTATTATATGTAAAAGAAAATGAGTTAAAAATAAAATAAAAAGTGTTCTAAAAACCTAACCTGGTGTGCAAATACTAAATCATAAATTAAAACTGTTCAATTAATTAATTTTAATTTATATATACATTTAGAGTGTGTTTAGTTTTTACATTTGAGCGAAGAAGCCTGTAAGAAGTCTTAAAGTGAAAAAATGGTATATAAATTGTGTGTTCCGAATAGCATAATTGTAAAAAGAAAATGAAAGGTGACAGGTAGTTTAGTTGAGAAAGTTTTTTGCTTATGAATGTAAAGACTTGAAATCTAATATCATTTTTATCTTTTTCCGTTTTGTGTGTGTAAAATGTTATTTATTAGTTGAAATTTATAAAGTTTCGTAAATTTAAATTATTTATATAAAAAAATCATAAATCCAAAGTGATGATTGCACACAAATAAATAGAAAATAATTTTTACAAACTATCTCTTTTTGTTACACTCCATTAAAAAAGAAAAAATATTTTTTGAAAATTATAGTTATCTTATTTTATTATCTTAAAAAAATAATGGAAGAAGTTAATAATGTCCAAACAGCATCATCCTAATATATATATATAAGAAAAGTCCTAATGCGTGTGGCCATGGAAAACGGTGGTTGATTGCAAGATTGCCTTGCCTTCACAATTCTTCATTGCCTCCAAGATGAATGATGATGATCCTCTCAATTTTTTTTAAGTAGTCAATTATAAGGGAAAAAATACAAAAAAAATGTTTAATGAGACCTAATTATATATGTAAAAATTTTTTTATAACATTTGTGTCTTATTTTCTCTTATAATTGACTACTTAAGAGGAAAAAAATTGAAAAGATCTTGATTCTAAGATGAATGTATATAAACTAGTAGGAGACTCGTGCGAATGCATTTAATTTATTTTGTGTGTATTTGTTATTTTAATAATTGAGATTATTTTAATTATAATTACTATGAATCATCTTTAATTATGAAAATTAGACTGTTCAAATTAATAGATTTAGAATATATAAAATGATAGATAAACTTTTTTTTGATAAAGTATATTTAAAAAATAAACATGAAAAAATTTACACGCTACATAAATACAAAAATTGATTTTAACTTTATCTGATCAACCACAAAAACTTATCGTTAGAAAAAAAAATGGGATGGTAATGAGCAACACATAAATAAAAAGTAATGTCCTGCTGGAAGTAGTATGTTGGTGAGGGCTTCTCTTAATCGTGACCCAGTCTAAGAGATTATGCTTCATTGTCTAACTTTTTCTACAGAAAAAATAAATAAAAAGTAGTTTTTGTAATGACTAATTAAGTCAAAACATAAATGAATTATAAAAAAATAAAAATAATTAGTCCAAGTACAAAATACTCTTCCAAAGAACCAACATACATGAGATCTTTGTACAAAATCCACAATTGAAGAAGAAAATTGTAACTAGACATAGAGTTTTAAGTATAAAAATATAAAAGATTATATAACCAGTTGCATAACTCTATCTGGTTCACACTTCTTTACAAAAATATGCACATGTGTGCTTCTTAGTAATATAGGAAACATCTTTTAAGATTAAAATAAACCTTTTTTTGTTAGAAAATACTAAATACTAAATAATGAAAATAAACAACAATATCAAACCATAAAACTTAAAAACATCTTCATTTACATCCGTTTCTGCTACTCTAATCGTTAATTTCTACCCTCTAATGTCCACATAAACACCAAAAATTTCAAATCCATTGAAAAAATAGACTACAAAATCACTAAAACACCAAAAGCCAAACCAAATTAGTTAAAATAGTACCTCGTCATGCAAAACTTAAGAAGCTTATTGCAAATATATGATCTCCAAATCAACATAGAGAATAAGTTTTTTTAAAAATATGTTTTTGATTTCAAAAATAGATTTTGAAAAAAAAAATAGGAAGAAAGAATATGGAAGAGAAAAAACTTAATAATGTATTGTGAAAGCTTAAAAAGCTTGTTACATCAATCGAACCCTGGTTTCATTAATATGCAGGAATCACAAAATTTGATAATGATATATTAGTAATATGAGATATGAATCCTTTTATGTCACTTTTTTCTCATGTTCTCATGAGGTATAGAAAGAGTTAAACAAAAGGTATAAAAAAAAGTTCATAAATTTTAACTGGACATCACAAATATTTTTTTTGTATCTATCTCAATACTCCTTATAATCATATAAAAGAAAAAATAATATAAGAAAATCTAAATTCATTAAAATTAGTATTCATTTCCCATACAAAAAGATAGCTAACTGTTTATATGCTTGACATATTAGGCATATTAAATTGATAAAAAATAATAATAATAATAGTTAAATAATAATAAATTGGGCAAAACTGATTTGATGCATTTTTATAATTGGGCAAAACGTTAATAATAATATATTAATGATAAAAATGTTAATTTGATAGCTAATTGTTTGATATCTCAATTGGGCAAAACCGATTGGATGCCTTTTTTTTAATGTAACATCTAATAATATTTTTATACTCACTAATTTAGACTGAGCATAAGCTCTGGGATGAAATGTTGAATACCATTGGCATCTGACATACGCATTACGTATAATAGTTTGTAGCCATATTTTTTGGGAAGTAGAGGTGTGAAGAAAAATTAGTTAATACAAAATAGTGCGAATAATTAGATTGACATTAGAATCATATTAAAATCGATTGAGCAAAGCTTGCAATTGAGTGGGTCTAGTTTATTTGAGAAAATAAAATTAGATTGATATTAGAATACTATTTACATAATTTAATCCATTTTTTGTAGTTGGGTATAGAATAAAAGT
Organism: Ormosia semicastrata; assembly: GCA_029884595.1. Lineage (NCBI taxonomy): Eukaryota > Viridiplantae > Streptophyta > Magnoliopsida > Fabales > Fabaceae > Ormosia > Ormosia semicastrata. Next base: position 19,426,995 of record JAQQTO010000057.1, on the reverse strand, counting down.
AAAAGGGGGCAAAAATTGACTCCCTTAAATATTTTTTCCTGTCAGAAAAAAAGGGAGTAAAAATTTAAGGGCAACAAAACATTTTTCTAATGGTAATATTTTATTTATGAGGCAAATGATGGAATCTGTTTTGCATTCAAGAGTTATAATAATGGCCAACATCAAATAGTATAACCATGTTCTTTCAAATTTATAATTATTAAGTATAACAAATGCAATGGACATTAACATGTCAAATACATTTTTCTAATTTTGTTGTTTAACATGAAATAGTAGCACACTTAGCTGAAATTCACACAACATAATAGATGGTCTGATTTCTTAATAAGTATATAAAGTTAATACAAAAGCACTGTCATAGTTTAAAAACCAAATATTGTCGTTACACAGTGGCAACATTAATTAAATAAGCAAAATCTTAGAAACCAACTTTTTAAGTTGAAATACTTGTTGGTATAAGTCAGCTGATACATAGTTTTCATCCAAACCATTAAGCATTCTTCAAATAATAAATATAGGGGCCAGAAGTCTAACAACGTGGTGATGAAGACATTGTGTCTGACGTAAATTAGGAAGAAAATGGTTGTCAAAAAGATCTTTCTGCATTGAAAGTTAAGTATTAAGCTAGATTGAAATAAAAAATGATCTGGAGACAGTAGTGCATACAATCCACCAATCTTTCAATGCTAAAAAATTATAGTAAAATTATGGCAGTATATTGAAGAACTCTAAAGTCTAAACAACAAACCCCAGCTTTCTTCAAAATGACAAAACCTGATCTCTGAGCCAGGTAAAACAGGTTGCGGATTGATAAAACATGCTCACTCTTATTTTTTAGAATCAAATAGGACAATGAATACCATGGAACAAAAGTTAAGAGACCAACCCTGTCAAACTGTTAGAAGTCAAAAGACTTTTTCATTATTTACCTCTGATATAAGGGAATTCCCCATTTTCGCTCAAATGTAACCATTGCCGCCAACTCACCTCGACTAATCATTAAGGTTAAACCCAAAGTAAGTAAAACCATTCATTTTAACTAAACTCTCATAATGCTCTATTTCACATTGTTCCCAAAAGAAAACAAACACTGAGCATTTATCACCTTATCATGAGTTGCAAAAGACATGCATCCCTGGAAAAAGCTGTTTCAAGTCATCATCCACCTTAATGGGAACTCTAGGATCATTATGGTAAGCAATGTCTTCCTGTAAGTCGAAGTTGGATAGGAGCCATATATGCATTGCAGCTTTCAAAGCCCAGAAATCGTTAGCTTCATAAGGTCTTATTCCATGAGAAACCAATTATTTAACTAAGTTTTGAATTAAAAATCCATGGCAGAGAATAAATGTTACACATGAACTGAAGGAACTAAACTGAATTAATGTTATAGAAGTTCGATGCAAAAACAATTCAATGGAGAAGAAAAACAAATACCTCAGTTACACAAAGATCATGACAGCAATCATACTATAGCACAATGTCCAAGAGGGATCATAACATCATAACGCTATCATTGAAAGAAAAACAATACCTCACTTACACATTCACTCAAATAGCTTGTAGGCATGTGAAAGAACTCACCATAATTAGATTCTATTATGCCAATGGAACTTTTTTCTTCCTTCTTACTCTCATCAAAACCATGCTCATCCCTGGCATGTAACTCCTTTTTCTTATCCTCATTCTACCCCTCTCCAGTTCAAATTTTCATCAGAACCCCAAATTCAAAACCCAATTTTTAAAAAATAAAGCTTTGTCCACTCAAGATTCAAGAACTCCAATTAAGATTAGAAACCCAAATATAAAAATTAATTTAAAATTTCAAATATCTAATTAACATATGAAATGCTCTAAAAAATTAATTAAATGTGGCAAAGACAAAAGAAAATGGGACTTACACGAATATCTCTGGATGGCTTCATAAATCTACTTCCTGTGCCGAATGAGATAGTAAAAAGTTAAGATAGCTCTTCCAAAAAATAATTGAAAGTGAGATATTAAGCAAGTACCTTAGTGAACCTGAGTGGCTTTTCTATGACAAATGAGAGGAACTAATTTCTTCTTGTTTTGCCCCTTGAAAAGACTCGCCTTCTCCCCAAGTATTTTACATTATCATAACCGAAAAAAGACAGACCCACTAATGCACCACCGATGCAACTCCCCGATCAACCATCAGCTTATTCCCTATAAAACAATTGCAGACCCCTCCCCTCCCATATAAAGCCACCCCGAGTTGAAAACTTGAAATGCATAATCCTCAACGACTCCTCCTGGTCCAAGGCCTTCAGCCCCTGCAACTCTATCTCCATCATGAACTATGATACCAATAGTAAATCAACCTCATTCCTTCACCCAATATGGGACCTAACTACTATGGCAATTGGAAGTGCAGAAAAAAGACATGATAATGAGAAAGTAACAATAAAAATAACATTTTATAGGATTGTGCAAGGAATCTAAATAATCAAACTATAAAATTTAGACCTGGAGATTAAAAGTGCATAGGATCAATGGATTATGCACAACCTAAAGCCACCAAATTCCTAGAACTACCTTCTATTTGAAGTGATTAACCTAATTCCATAATGTAAAAGGAAAAATACAAATAATAAGTATCAATTCACTAGAACAATAGATTTGATATCACTAGTTACAAAATTCATGTCTTCTTCAAAGCTCATCTTGACAAGAGTCAACTTAACTTGGGAACATTCAACAACAACTTCCAGACAACTATCACTGGTAGTTATCTAAGACATGAAACCATGCAAATGCCAAAATTCAGTAATAAAATATGAATGAAATAATTCAAGAGCATAATAGCAAAACAAATTAGGGGATGTTGAAACAGACTTGGTGTCAACTTTGAAAAGAAGTTTCTTTCCAACCAACAGCTTGAAGACATCAGGGGATAAGTGGATCCACTTACAGACTAACAGTTAAATAATAAATCAGTTTAGCTTACTTGATAGATTAATTACAAAAGAATCATTACACTAAATCAAATAAGCATGGATAGCTACATCAAAAAATAAGTATGACATATATACTATCAGACATTCTTTATTTCAATTATCATATCACCACACAACCTCTTCAACAAGTATTGAGCATCACAGTCAAAGATCACATACATAGCAGATTTAGTTTCATCCTCCACCATAACTTTAATCCTAAATAGGGAGCTGGGGACCAAACATATAACTTGTAAGAAGGAAGTGAATTCTATGAACAATAACCAATAAAGTATTATTGTAAGGATTACAAAATAGAGCCATAAGAGAGAAACACAAAAGAAACATAGTAAAGTCAATATTAGTAAAATAACATAATACCCTTTTGCCAAAGCTCTCCCTTTCTTGATATTCCAAGACATCTCAATATTTAAGACCTACATAAGGTAACAATCAATCAATCCCCAAAATAGTTGTTTATTTTTCCTAATTGAAACAAAAAAAACCATATTTTAGACTTCAGAAAAATGATTTAAGCTTATATATTCAATTGAACATAAACAGACTTCAAATCACTTCGATATAGAAAGATTGTATAAAAAAGATCCTGAAGTAGCTACAAACTATCAAAGAATGATATGTAATGCATTATCACCAATAATGCTAAATCGATTAGCAAGTTCTTAAATCTATCTAAGTCCATATGACATAAATATATGAAAAAGGATCAATAACACTGATAATCCTGCGAATTATCTATTTTTACCTATGCTTTTTGATTGATTTTAGCCATTTGCATCTAGCCTTTAACTTTGTTTTGCCTCATTTAAATCTTATTTTGACCATGATGACATAAGATGATTACTTTGATGAATCCCATGGAGTTTGGTTGTATTTTGAAATGTTTTGGATCTCATTTGTGTTATCTTATTTACATTGAAGGTTAAAGGAGGATGAAGGTCGGAACTATGAAGAATGAGGTCAAATGGAAGAGCTTGCAATGTCATTGAACTGTAATACATGCAATTTGGACTCCAGTAGCTCAGAAAAGCAAAAGAAAAGAAAGGTGCATAAAAAGCCAGGCCGGGCGGCCAGCTGGCTGCTGGGCGGTGGGAAGTTAGAATGCCACGAAACAAGCAGAAACTAGGCTGCCGGGCGGCCAAATGGCTGCTGGGCGATGAGTGTGACGCAGGCCCATTTACATTTTGGCCCAATTCACGTCAAGAGGGCATTTTTAGCTGAGGGAAGAGGTCTTTGAAGGGGCAGACGAAGAGGGATGAAAAACTGGACCTAATTTGGAAAACTTGGAGGTGGACTTGAAGAGAAGAAGAGTGGGAGCTCATATTTTCTTGAATCTTCCATGGAGTTTTACTTCTTCTTCTCTATTGTTTTAATTTCTGTATTTGTTTTTATGTCTAGCTAAACTCTCCATTATTGGGGTTGAGTGGATTTTGATGGATTTTGCTTGTATTTAACTTGAGTTTCAGTTATGCTTAATGAATACTTTTATTTTGAGTTTATAATCTCAATTCTTAAAGCTTTCTAGGGTTTGATCATCCTTAGAATGATTTTTTTTAGGTTTATGCATTGGATAGAAATTTGATGTGTGAACTATGCTTGAGATTGCGAACCTTGTGATTCGTTGTACTAGGAATAGTCGATGAATGCTTGTTATCTTGTTGGATTCTTAATCTTAATGCTTTTTCCCTTTTAGAATGACCTAAGGAATTAGGGATTTTAATTAGGATTTAAGGTTCTTGTGCCTAAGGAATTAGGACTTGGATATTTTAGAGAATTCGATAACAAAATAGAAGTAGAAATTTGTTTTAACTCCAAGTTAATATGCAGCAAATGAAATCAAATGAAATCAAATGAAACTTGATCTCAACTCTTTTTTATCTCTGAATTCCTATCTCTTTTATGTTCTAAGTGTTTGTTAAATTGTCAAAGCCAAAATACCAAAAAGAATCTTTTACTTTAATTTAATTTCTTTCATGCTTAATTGTTTACAATTGAGCTCCCTTTGAACCAAAGTTCTGTTTGAAAAGTAGCTAAGTTCGTGAATTGGTAATTGGTTATTGATCCCTGAGAACGATATACGATTTTCTCACCATTTTTATTACTTGACGATCCGGTACACTTGCCGTGGTCTCATCAAACACTAATGATTTTTCCTATACAATTTCTTCCTTGAAATGGAATTTTGAATCAAAATAACCTTTTGCCCTTGTGGGTCTAATGGTGTCTATTTCCCTTTAATAATGCAAAGTTTAGGTTAAATTACATATTCATAGGCTAGCATATGAGCACATAATAGTGTGTGAACTAAATTGAATAATTGGAGAGGAAAAAAAAGAATTGAAAAACCTTGCCTTAATTGTAATCTTCTTTGAATCAAATATAAAAAAACTGAAAAAAAAAATTATAGCAGAACATTTATACCATTCAGGAAAAGGATGTTAATTGGAACTATGTTAATTGAAACATACTAAAATTAGTTTGCAATATAATAAGGATAAAAATGACTTTCAAAAGCATTTATTTGGAATTGCTACACCTTGGAAGAGTTAAAATGGCTAGCTGTTTAGGTGCTTTAACAATGGTGATAAGTAGGTTTATTGTGAAATTCATTGGAAAGCTCAAGAAACTCACAGCCTAGCTGACGATTAGGCTCAACAACATCCCCTGTTGGATGAGTTCCATGCTTATTTTTAAGTTCTATAAACTCCCATTACACAGAAATTTGCAAGGTGATCCCTTGCCTTGGAGGCAGTATTTCTGCCTTGTAATTTATTTGCATATTTTCTACACAAAAAGAAAGAAACTGGATCATAATGAGCCATAGTTTAAAATTGGCAAAATCTTACATCTGCATGGTCAGAGACTACAAAAACTATTTGCACAAAAGAGGACACCAAAAGATTCTGGTTTCCCCAAAAGGAATGTGGATTACATCACAAAAATGGCACTATGAACTCTAAAATAACCTAATTGCCTGTGGACTCTTAATTCAAATAACTTGTGACATAAATTGTGCAAAGATTGAAGTATGGAGACAAATCATGTTGAGCAGCAAGGTAACAAAAAAAACTAATAGAAGAAAAATTGACCTGGGTAGCCAAGATTGGGAAACAGAAACACTGGAAGCATGCTTCTGAACTCTAAATAACCTAATTGCCTGTGGACTCTAAATTCAAATAACCTATGACATAAATTGTGTAGAGATTGAAGTGTGGAAACAAATCATGTTGAGCAGCAGGGAAAATATTAGATTGACCTGCTAGAGCAAATATTAGATTTATTTATCTTTAGTAAAGGCACATTGCCATGTAAAACAAAACTCATACTTTTATGAAGTACCCTTTGTTGATACCCAATTTTGTCCATAAAATTTTTACACTTAATTACAATATTTTGAACATATACTGTGAGTACTCAATTTGGAACGGGCTACCAATTTCTTTTACTCTTCTTTTTGGCCCAATTGTAAGCCCACTAAAAAGGGAACACTGATCTCGTTTTAAAAGAAAATTTTTAAAAGGGGGGCATTGCATTTAATACCTTATGCCTGCACACGTAAAGAAGAAGGCATTAAATGCATTGAGCGACAAGCGAGAAAAAAGGGGGGCTAAAAGATGGAAAGAAAAGAAAAAGGTTCTGATAAAGGAGGAGATGGGGGGCTCAACGTAGGAGGCTCACGCAAAGGAAAAAAGAAGGAAATGTCAGGGGAGAAATGATGAAAGGGTGGAGGTATTTAAAAGAGAAGAGCATCAGAAAAAGGGGGATCTGTTTTTCACACATTTTTTCACCTTCAAGAACCAGAAAAACACCTTCCATTTTCATCGCCCTCATCACCAAAAACAGCACCTTCACCCATTCTCCACTGTGACCATCGTCTTTATCAATCCTTCATCACCATAAACTTCCAAGAGCACAGCCATCACAAGGGAGGCAGAGAGAAGGGAACAAGAAGGAGACAGAAGCCTTGCTGAGGAATAGCATTCACGTCAACTGTTCCACCTTGAACTCCACAGGTAACCTTCTGCATTTATGTCATGTAGCTCATTTCTGCTAACTATTCTCACTTGCACACAACCCCTGAATCCCTCTGCACTCAACCTGAAATGAATACTACATATCCACTCAAGCCTCCCTGACTGAAACCCAATATCCACTCTCCAACCGTGAATCCATCTCCCTTTTATTACTTTCATCTTCAACTACCCCCATCCAAACCTTCACACCATCACAAACACCATCATATCCTCACCTCCCATTCGACCGTCGAACTCCCCGCACCGGCCTTCAACCAACTTCACAAACACCATCATATCCTCACCTCCCATTCGACCGTCGAACTCCCCACCGGCCTTCGACCAACTTCACCGACACCCTCACCGACAACCCATCCAAACCTTCACACCATCAACCAAACTCCGTCCCATCCGACCGTCGGACCCCCAAACTCCATCATATTCGACTGTCGAACCATCCAATCTCCCTAAACCGACCGTCGAACCTCACCAACACCAGTTACCATCATCTCACCGACCATCTCACCGACACCCTCACCGACCGTCGAAACCCAAGAAGCCAGATCCTTCCCTTCAACCAACCGACCGTCGGACCCCTGAATCCCTCTGCACCGACCATCGAACCAATGACCATCATGCCCCGCCGACCGTCGAATCCCCATATATCAACCTTCACCATCCCCTCTCACTATTGTTGTGAACCCACCCACACTAGCCAAAATCCAATAAAAGTGCCTCCATAACCTCTCCCGAAAACCACAGAACCTAACCAGAACCGACCGTCGGACCAGGAACCAGAAACCAGACCCGTCGAACCTCAAATTGGAACCCTACCAAAACCGACCGAAATCATATCCCTCTCCGCACTCGACCGTCGAACTTCCAGCTCCCTCTCCGCACTCGACCGTCGAACTTCCAGATCCCTCTCCGCACTCGACCGTCGAATTTCCAGATCCATCTCCGCACTCGACCGTCGGATCTCACCAGATCTTTCTCTGCATCCGACCGTCAAATTTCAGAAACTAAATTCTTCCACACCGACCGTCGAATCTCAGGGTCCAAACCCCTCCCCAAACGTCCTCTGGTATGTGCTCTGATATTGTTACCCAAGTTTTCAAGCTCTCTTTCCTTTAAATTGAATTGTTGACTGCCTATTGAGGTTTGAGTTTGAATCACGTGGGCTGCTGCCCATTTCGTATTAATGCAATAATGATACTATTTTTTTTTGGCAAAAAAAAAAGGGTAAAAGAATATAAAAATAGTAAATAAAAAAAAATCTTTTAATCCATGCAATGACCAATGATGATGATTGAATAGCGGATGCTATCTTCATTATCTTTTGGATCATAAGGGTTTATTGAGTAGCCTAGTGCTAACTTGAATCCTGTGCAAAAAAAATGGATTCACTTTCAAATAAAATCTTTTTTTAAAAAAAAATCAACCAACCCACACTTATTTTATAAAGAACTACGTGACTTTGAGTTCCTCATTGCACCCGAGGATACGTAGGAGCGAGAATCTCTATTCACAAGCCAAAAAAATAAATTTTCATGATCTATTTGTTTCTTTTATTTCTTTCCAAAAAATGAGAAAAATAAAAAATAATTACAAAGTCTTTTGTTTAAAGGGGTAAAAATAAATATATTTGAGATTATTAAATTTTGCACAACTAACATAAGGTACTGTTCTTGGAACAGGCGATATAAGTGCTAACACCTTCCCTATCCGTAATCGACTCCGGACTCAAACTCATTTTCAAAAGACCGCTTTTCCTAATTAAAGGGTTTTTCGATGTTTTCCCAATTTAAATAAACATTGGTGGCGACTCCATTGATTTTATATTTTTCTACCGTCGTCCGTCGCGATCCGGTTGCATGCAAAATGGCGACTCCACCTGGGATTTTCGAGAGTCGGGCTGTTGTTGTTAGTTGTTAGCAAATTTTTAATAATCTTTTATTTATTTATTTTACCCTCTTTGTCTTTGTTCTTGTTTTCTTATTTGTTTGTAAATGTACTTTATTTAGTACTTTTATGTAAATATCGATAGGATTATTTCATGTATATTGTGGCTTGTATATATATTTTGTACTTTATTGTTAAAACCCTAGGGTAGATGATTGCTGGCTGACTGTTGTATATATGTTTTGTTGGTTAGGGGTATTTTTGTCTTTTAAGTTTTTGTACAGGTTTTTTATGCTCATTCACACATGTCACTAATCACCTACCTCACACACTTTTTGGCTCTATACCCGAGTCTGTGCGAACCCGAGGAGTAGGAGGGTCTCGACTTTTGTTATTGAGGAGCCTTGGCTCACTTGACATTTGTTGAGACACCACTCAGATTGTTACCAGTATCATGGACTAGACATATTGAGAGGGTTCATCTCTACTTGTGATTAATTCATGAATTGGGTCCTTATCTTTTGAGATGAGGGCAATCTGGGGACCATGACTTTTTAGAAGATAGATCTGTCCTAAAAACCTTGCACTAGTGGATTGAACATAATGACATAAAAATTTTAGAGTCATCTATCTCCTTAGGTTACACCTGATTAGGACACAAATGGAGCATACTTTTCTTTTTATCTGTCTTTTCCCCATGTCATTCATCTTTGCATTCTTTTTGGCAAAAAAAAAAATCAACAAAAAATGATACATCATATAGCATTTTCATTTTTCATCTATCTCTCATGTCATTCATTCTCACTTAAAAAAAAAAGATATATCATTTCGCATTTTCATTACATTCTTAGCATTCATAAAAAAGAAAAGAAAAAACATCATTTTATATTTTCATGACAATCCTAGCATCAAAAAAGCAAAAAATATCATCTTGCATTTTCATAACATTCTTAACAAAAAAACATCATCCTGTATTTTCATAGCATTCTTAGCATTCAAAAACAAAAGAAAAATATACATTATCTTGCATTTTCATAGCATTCTTAGCATAAAAAAGAGATACATTATCTTGCATTTGCATTACATCCCCATAAAAAATATCATCTTACATTTTCATCGCATTCCTAACTCTAAAAAAAGGAAAAGAAAGAAAAAGATACATCATTTTACATTACCATGACATTCATAGCATTCTTTTTAAAAATAAAAAATAAAAATAAAATAAAAAATTTTCATTTGCATAATACTTTACATGCATGCATGTTGCCAATTTTGTTCAGTCAATGTTGATAATTGCATATTCACATCATGTTTCACCAAGAGAAAAATGGGCACTATAACGAAAAATTGTTTCCGCGACACCCTTACAGGATCATTCCCAGGCTAGGATCATGGATGAAAAAGATCAAATTCAAGAGTTGAAGGATGAGGTGAATCAGCACAAAGAGCAAGTGTCCAAGATGATGGAGGTGCTTCAGTCTATGAAAAATAGAAGGAGCACAAATGGGAATCCCTCAGTGGCAAACAAGGGGCATCCGACCACACCTCCTCACCTGTCTGGTTTCTCTCCAACCCCTTTGCAATACCAAGGCTTCAATCCTCAAGGAGTTGTGATGTCAATCACTACTCAACCCTCAGTCACCAGTTCTCAAGAAATCCAAGTGCCGCCCTTCCCTCCTTATGGCTTCCATCCCAGCTATGTACCATCATTAACCACCAATCCCCCTGGTAATAGCATGCCAACAGTGACACCGAATTCAAACCTGTTGAACTTTACCCAAACTCAAGTCACTCGGTGAATGCTAATGGAACCCCGCCAATACAAAGACCCATTCCCTTTCTTCATCCCACCATATGGCTTCCTTCCACTTCGTAGCACCATGGGTTGCTAATTCCCTTGACAGTGGCATGCCTGCTTCGAACTCATTGAGCACAATCCAACCATATGCCCATTACCCAGGTACCAGTGGAACTCCACCAGTACAACATTTTGTCCCCACTGTCATGCCTCAATACCCATTGAATTCTTTTCTTTGAAAATCCTAGTTCAAAAAGAGGTTTGAAACTTTGGAAGAGAGAATACGGGTCATTGAAAGAGCAGGTTGTTATGGCCTCAAGGATGCTACTGAGCTTTGTCTTGTCCCTGACGTTGTCATTCCCCAAAGTTTAAGGTCCCAGATTTTGATAAATATAAGGGGATTACTTGTCCAAAGAATCACTTGACAATGTACATTCGCAAGATGGCTTCACAAGCTCACGATGATAAACTGTTAATCCATTTCTTTCAAGACAGTTTAATTGGGGCAGCTTTGAATTGGTACACACATCTTGAGCGTGCCCATATAAGGAGTTTCAAGGATTTAGCTGATGCCTTTGTAAAGCAGTATAAGTACAATATGGACATGGCACCAGATAGAATGCAATTACGAAGCATGTCTAAGAAAGATGTTGAGACCTTCAAGGAATATGCTCAGAGGTGGAGGGAAATGGCTGCGCAAGTAGAACCCCCTTTGTCAGATAAAGAGATGGTTGCTATGTTCACTGATACACTATATGCGCCATTCTATGATCATATGATTGGAAGTGTGTCAGTGAATTTTTCAGACATCGTGGTAATTGGTGAAATGATTGAAAGGGAAATGAAAAAGGGAAGACTGCACCAAATGAATGACGGACAGGCAAGTATGAAGAATGTTGAACCAACTGAGGGTGGACTTCAAGTCGAATGAGTTAAATGGGACTTCAGAAAAACTCATGGACTACAACGGTTACCTAAATCACCAAGCATTGTCGAGGGTTTCTACACATCCGCAATAGGAACGAATGTTTACAATGGTTGATCAGGGGTAACCTTAGAAAGTTTGACAAAGTGGTGATTCATTTTTTCTAATCGTCAAGAATGAACTGTACCCTAGAGTTCTTCAGCACTGGGGAATTCCTGAGCGATTGACATTCGATTTGTTTACTAAGTTGTTACCATGAAATGATGGTTTGATTGTACTGACCCCATGCTTGTTCAATCATTAAAACCATTCGGGTTTCTGAATTTATGTAAACTTGCTTGAAGCATTAATGTGATGAATTTGTGTGGATCTCAGTTTACCTTGTTTCCTTTTCCTATGTTCTTGACACTCATGTTCTTTCCAGATCTTCTTGTCATTTTCTTTCTTCTCTTTACTTGCTTTCTTTTGGTTCGAATCTCATAGGACTCTCATTCTGGAAAGTTTTTGTGGTCGTAAGACCCATGAGTGCAGGTGTTTTTTGCACACAAAAAAAAAACAAACAAAAAACAAAAAATCAAAAAAAAAAGAGCAAATAAATACTCACTTGGTGGGTATTATCATTTTGTCTCAAATTTAAAATTTTTGAAAATGAGCAATCAAGATTTGAAATGAAGATTGGCCATATTTCTATCCTCCACAAGAATTCATCTTTTTATTATCCCTCATTGTCCCATTTTGAGCTTGGGAGTTTTCTTCAATCGACCCTGGACAAGGATCACTCCTACAGTAAAGGAAAGAACAAAACAAATGTTGATTGTCATGGTGACTATTTTGAAGCATAATGAAAAAGGGAAAATGAAGAAAAGTGAAAGGGGCGGAAAGTAAAAGCAGAAAATTTGACAAAGTTCAAGTTTGAACAATGATGGAGAACAAAAAAGAGGGAGAGCAATAAGAGAAAAGTGTGCTTGAATGCGTAAAAGCAATTGGCAAAGTTTAAGTTTGAATAAGGATCCTTGGTCCCACTTAACCTTTAAACACTTATTTGAGCCTTATATCTTTCATTTCATAAACCCTAACCTTGGCTACGTTACAAGCCTTAAAAAGTCCATTCGATCAATGAAAGGTTGTTTTCATTTTCATCAACTTTAATTTTGAGACAAAAGTTTATGCACCTTGAATTTTCAATCCTTGCTCTTAAAAAAAAAAAAAAAAAACAAAATTGTTAAATTTGAAAACCCGCAAGGCAGCCTAAAAAAAAAAAAAAAAAGGGACTTACATTAGGGCAAATTGTTGTCGTGTTCAAGCTGGCTCTACACTGGGGCATGTTTTCTTTTGGTTCAATCTGGCTTTACATTGGGGCAAGTCTCTACCCTGCTCAATTCGGCCCTACACTGAGGCAAATCTTTTGGTTCAACTGGCTCTACATGGGGGCAAGTCTCTACCCTGTTCAATTTGGCCTTACACTGGGGCAAATCTTCTAGTTTAACTGGCTCTACATTGGGACAAGTCTCTACCATGTTCAATTCAGTTCTAAACTGGGACAGTTTGCTTTGTCTTATTTGGGCCTTACAAAAAAATTCCCTCACTGGGCAAATGGCCTACACTGGGGCATCTTTGTTCTCAAAGGACATACCTTGAGTCAAATTCATTTGATACCATACACAGGGGCATATTCTTGTAGATACCTGATAAAACAATGGTCATGATGTCCAATTGTCAAGTAAAGATCAATCACATCCAAACTGGGTCAAAAAAAAAAAAAACCTCTTGACTTTTGTACTATTCCACTAGTGTTTTTATCCTTTGTAAATGTCCTTCGTGTAGTCATGCTCCCGAAATCGGTCAAAAAAGGTCACTCGAGTAGTAAATCTCTTTCATGTTGTACTTTTGAATCCATGCATATCTGGTACATGATGCTTCAAGTTGGTGAACATGAACACAATAGTACAATTCAACCATCTAATGGTAGCTTCTTGTTGAACAACTCAAGTCAAAGGAACTCTAAAGTTTCATTGATGAAGAGAATGACATCCTCAATGGATAATTCAGATTGAAGTATGTCCGTTGGGAATAAGAACCTTTGGGGAAAGAAGGTCACAAGCTTCTACACAAGCCATATTTAATGATGAAAAATTCAACAATGATCCATTTTGAATATGAGTTTGGTTGGTCAAAATTTTCCGAGAAGCGTTTGGTTCCTCAAGTTCATTCACTTCTTTGGCTCATTGCCCATTGTACAAATTCTTGGGCTCAAGGCCCACTTCATGAGTTTTTAGGCTAAAGGCCCATTGCATAAAGTTTTCTGGCTCGAGGCCCTTTAAGTGTTGATGAGAAAAAAAGAATGACCAGACAAATCATAAGGCCAATCAACGAATTTTGCTGTTCAATCGCAATCCTGCTGTGGGAAAAAGTCCTTAAGGGTTGCGGAACCAAAGCTCCGATGTGAAAAAAAAAAAACTAAAAAACTAAAAAAACAAAAAAGGGAAAAAAAAAAAAGACAAGATTTGCTTATTCAATTTGTTCATGAGAATCCCTACAGTAGGGCATTCAGGGCATCCATTGCATCATGCATCATTTTCTGGCATCACATGCATTGCCCTCAAGCATCACATCCATTGTATCATCATGCATCCATTGCATCATGCCCATCTCTGCCATCACATGCATTTACAAAGTCAACACATTGTCTTTTAGTTCCCGGGTCCCCGCACCCATTGTCTTTTAGTTTCTGGGTCCCCGCACCCATTGTCTTTTAGTTTACCCATTGTCTTTTAGTTTCTGGGTCCCCGTTCCCATTGTCTTTTAGTTTCCGGGTCCCCGCACTCATTGTCTTTTAGTTTCTGGGTCCCCGCACCCATTGTCTTTTAGTTTCTGGGTCCCCGCACCCATTGTCTTTAGTTTACGGGTCCCCGTACCCATTGTCTTTTAGTTTCTGGGTCCCCGCACCCATTGTCTTTTAGTTTCTGGGTCCCCGCACCCATTGTCTTTAAGTTTCTCGGGTCCCCGCACCCATTGTCTTTTCATTTTCGGGTCCCCGCACCCTTTGTCTTTTAATTTTCAGGTCCCCGCACCCGTTGTCTTTCTTTTCTGGGTCCCCGCACCCATTGTCTTTTAGTTTACGGGTCCCCCGCACCCATTGTCTTTTAGTTTCCGGGTCCCCGTACCCATTGTCTTTTAGTTTCCGGGTCCCCATACCCATTGTTTTTTAATTTTCGGGTCCCCGCACCCATTGTCTTTTAGTTTTCGGGTCCCCGCACCCATTATCTTTTAGTTTCTGGGTCCCCGCACCTCTTGTCTTTTAATTTTTGGGTCCCCGCACCCATTGTCTTTTAATTCCTGGTCCCCGCACCCATTGTCTTTTAGTTTAGGTCCCCGTACCCATTGTCTTTTAGTTTCCGGGTCCCCATACCCATTGTCTTTTAGTTTCCAGGTCCCCGCACCCATTTGCCTTTAGTTTCTGGGTCCCCGCACCCATTGTCTTTTAGTTTCCGGGTTCCCGCACCCATTGTCTTTTAGTTTCTGGGTCCCCGCACCCATTGTCTTTCAGTTTCCGGGTCTCCGCACCCATTGTCTTTTAATTCCGGGTCCCCGCACCCATTGCTTTTTAGTTTTTGAGTCCTCGTACCCATCGCTTCCAAAGCAAGCAGGGGCCTTGTGCCCGTCACCTTTTTCATTTCTATCAAGTTTCAGCGGGTACCTGACTCCGCGAACTTTCTACCTCATTTAATGTCCATTCTTTTTGCGTCAATATGCTTTCCAATTAAAAAAAAAAAGAAAGAAAGAAAATAAAAAAGGAAGTGAAAATTTTCATGGACAAAATTAAATCAATTCCTTTGCTTCCCATTTATGTTAAATGTAAAGCAAATGGGGGCAACTGTTGATACCCAATTTTGTCCATAAAATTTTTACACTTAATTACAATATTTTGAACATATACTGTGAGTACTCAATTTGGAACGGGCTACCAATTTCTTTTACTCTTCTTTTTGGCCCAATTGTAAGCCCACTAAAAAGGGAACACTGATCTCATTTTAAAAGAAAATTTTTAAAAGGGAGGCATTGCATTTAATACCTTATGCCTGCACACGTAAAGAAGAAGGCATTAAATGCATTGAGGCAGCAAGCAGAAAAAAAGGGGGGGCTAAAAGATGGAAAGAAAAGAAAAAGGTTCTGATAAAGGAGGAGATGGGGGGCTCAACGTAGGAGGCTCACGCAAAGGAAAAAAGAAGGAAATGTCAGGGGAGAAATGATGAAAGGGTGGAGGTATTTAAAAGAGAAGAGCATCAGAAAAGGGGGATCTGTTTTTCACACATTTTTCACCTTCAAGAACCGAGAAAAACACCTTCCATTTTCATCGCCCTCATCACCAAAAACAGCACCTTCACCCATTCTCCACTGTGACCATCGTCTTTATCAATCCTTCATCACCATAAACTTCCAAGAGCACAGCCATCACAAGGGAGGCGGAGAGAAGGGAACAAGAAGGAGACAAGCCTCTTGAGGAATAGCATTCACGTCAACCGTTCCACCTTGAACTCCACAGGGTAACCTTCTGCGCATTTATGTCATGTAACTCATTTCTCGCTAACTATTCTCACTTGCACACAACCCCGAATCCCTCTCGCACTCAACCCGAAATGAATACTACATATCCACTCAAGCCTCCTTGACTGAAACCCAATATCCACTCTCCAACCGTGAATCCATCTCCCTTTTATTACTTTCATCTTCAACTACCCCCATCCAAACCTTCACACCATCACAAACACCATCATATCCTCACCTCCCATTCGACCGTCGAACTCCCGCACCGGCCTTCAACCAACTTCACAAACACCATCATATCCTCACCTCCCATTCAACCGTCGAACTCCCCGCACCGGCCTTCACCAACTTCACCGACACCCTCACCGACAACCCATCCAAACCTTCACACCATCAACCAAACTCCGTCCCATCCGACCGTCGGACCCCCCAAACTCCATCATATTCGACCGTCGAACCATCCAATCTCCCTAAACCGACCGTCGAACCTCACCAACACCAGGTTACCATCATCTCACCGACCATCTCACCGACACCCTCACCGACCGTCGAAACCCAAGAGCCGGATCCTTCCCTTCAACCAACCGACCGTCGGACCCCCGAATCCTCTCCGCACCGACCATCGAACCAATGACCATCATGCCCCGCCGACCGTCGAATCCCCATATATCAACCTTCACCATCCCCTCTCACTATTGTTGTGAACCCACCACACTAGCCAAAATCCAATAAAAGTGCCTCCATAACCTCTCCCGAAAACCACGAGAACCTAACCGAACCGACCGTCGGACCAGAACCGAAACCGGACCGTCGAACCTTAAATTGGAACCCTACCAAAGCCGACCGAAATCATATCCCTCTCCGCACTCGACCGTCGAACTTCCAGCTCCTTCTCCGCACTCGACCGTCGAACTTCCAGCTTCTTCTCCGCACTCGACCGTCGAACTTCCAGCTCCCTCTCCGCACTCGACCGTCAAACTTCCAGATCCCTCTCCGCACTCGACCGTCGAATTTCCAGATCCCTCTCCGCACTCGACCGTCGGATCTCACCAGATCTTTCTCTGCATCCGACCGTCAAATTTCAGAAACTAAATTCTTCCACACCGACCGTCGAATCTCAGGGTCCAAACCCCTCCCCAAACGTCCTCTGGTATGTGCTCTGATATTGTTACCCAAGTTTTCAAGCTCTCTTTCCTTTAAATTGAATTGTTGACTGCCTATTGAGGTTTGAGTTTGAATCACGTGGGCTGCTGTCCATTTCGTATTAAGGCAATAATGATACTATTTTTTTTTGGCAAAAAAAAAAGGGGTAAAAGAATATAAAAATAGCAAATAAAAAAAAATCTTTTAATCCATGCAATGACCAATGATGATGATTGAATAGCGGATGCTATCTTCATTATCTTTTGGATCATAAGGGTTTATTGAGTAGCCTAGTGCTAACTTGAATCCTGTGCAAAAAAAATGGATTCGCTTTCAAATAAAATCTTTTTTTAAAAAAAAATCAACCAACCCACACTTATTTTATAAAGAACTACGTGACTTTGAGTTCCTCATTGCACCCGAGGATACGTAGGAGCAGAATCTCTATTCTGTCAAGCCAAAAAAATAAATTTTCATGATCTGTTTGTTTCTTTTATTTCTTTCCAAAAAAATGAGAAAAATAAAAAATAATTACAAAGTCTTTTGTTTAAAGGGGTAAAAATAAATATATTTGAGATTATTAAATTTTGCACAACTAACATAAGGTACCGTTCTTGGAACGGGCAGTATAGGGTGCTAACACCTTCCCATCTCATAATCGACTCCTGGACTCAAACTCATTTTCAAAAGACCAGTTTTCCTAATTAAAGGGTTTTTCTGATGTTTTCCCAATTTAAATAAACATTGGTGGCGACTCCATTGATTTTATATTTTTCGGTCGTCCCGTCGCGATCCCGGTTGCGACACCCTTACTTTTATGATCAGTAAAACTCCATTTGAGCAACAGATTAAATAAAGATCTTGAGTTAGGTGGTTGACTCTCTTCCTATGAATATATAAGTCGGGAGAAAGTAGAAATCTTCCTCAAAGATCTTATGCTATTGAGAACTAACTTTCTAAAAGGATTAAAACAACATAATAGACATAGAATCAGAATCATGAAGTGCATATATTTATGTTTATATACTAATGAAAAGGTAATAAATAACTAAAACAATATATTTATATCACAAATAATTTATAAAGAAGTACAATCAAATTTATGCAAAAGTCAAGCTTATTAAAAGGTTTTCAACTGGAGCACACTTAAGTAATTGGAAAATGACATTCTAATTCATAGTTGTCTGACCTTTTTCTTTAGTTCAATTAATCAAATAAAAGAAATCTAATTACAAATAACATGTTGTTCAACAAAAAGAATAAACAAATATAGATCTGCATCTATGCCCAAAAGAAAGAGAACGTGATACACCATCTCTGTGTGGGAGAAAATAATTATGCATCTCTCTCCTTCCTCATAGGCTCACTAATCTTTCTCTGTAGACCTCTTCTTTCAAGCAAAGAAAAACTCAAAGAAAGAAAAGATTAACGTCTTATTGGAGACTACAGCACTCAAACACTTCAAGTGAAAACCTCTACCTAACACCTATTATATCATCCCCACATTTTATTCAATATAAAAATTCAAGACAATAAGTGAATAAGAGCCATACACATGTGGGACACAAAAGAACCCACATCTGCACACAACTCTCAATAAATGATAAATTAATAAAAGCAATTATAGGGTGACACATAGAATTGTAACAATAATTGCACAGTAGAATAGAAACGTCTGTAGAGAAACTAATTTAACAAACTGCTCTTTCATTATCAAACATTTTTGTTACTTACAATTCTTCATCTTAACAAAGTAATAGTATTGATCATGTCCAAAATCCAAAATAAGTGAATCTTTGACTATTTCCCTAATTCTCTAACCATGTACAATTCACCTACAAAAAATCCAAAAGACCAAAAAATAAAAGTATGATATGTGCAAGCACCTAGTCGCCAGTCACTATCTACACCTTAGTAGTTACTATTATATGCTAGATCAAAAGAAGAGACCAAAAAAAATCTTGCAACATCCTAAGTCTAGCTATTAACGTATTCCCCAACATAGGGGTCAATCCTTTTCAATCTTGACAGCCTTCAGTGCAGGACTAGTAAAGCCATCTTTGTTTGCCTCGAGGGTGCCATAGAGTTTCCTTTTTGCAGGGGTTGCTTTACCCCCAGAAAAGCTACTATCAGATGCTAATGGAGTAGGGCTCACAATCACTTGAGAAACAAATGGCTACACAAATAAGTTAAAAATAGATATATCAATTATAACAATTGAAAAAAATATAACAATATATTAATCTCTCATTTTTTATCTTTCTCATGTTAAAAATAATAATTATAAATGAATAATCTAAAAAACATTAATGTTAGAAACAAGTGAGAATTATATCCTACCTGGCTAGCAGTGATTTCAACATCTAGCACATCATCTCTAAGATTTGAAGTGATTAGGAAAGGTGGATTGAAAATAGCCTTCAAAAAATAAAGAATCCCATGTTAGACGATGGGCAACAAAAGTAATAAAAAAATAATATGAGATATAGACCTTTGTAAAGGTGTTATCAGTGCCTTCAAGCATGAACATACTCACGATATGTTCATCATTACATACCCTCCTTACATAGAATGAGTCATCATAATGAGAAGATGAGGATGATTTTGTCTAAACCTTAAAAAGAATTTTATGCCCAACCAAGCTAGAAATAATCTGTGGCAAATAACAACCACATTCCAACAATAAAAACAAACATGGGTGGCGCAAAAAAAGTAAACCATGGTCAAATATGAGAAACTGAGGTAAGTTATATTTATTTTAAAATTAAAGATTAAAATAACATAACAACCACAAGTGAAACTTGAAAGCTAAAATAAAACCTTGTCACACTCACCCAACAACTGAGCACATGATGTCTGATAACTCCTTATAATGCAGTTATTTGGACCTTATCTCTGTGCTAAAATAAATGCTAAATCCTTGTTTAAATGTATATTTGGAGGATTTTGTGCTTATATTTGTCATATTCTGATTCTAAGCCTTTCTGATGTGTTAATGTGCAAAACTGTGTTTAATTGTCATTTATTAAGTAGATTTATATATGATACTGATTTGGTGTTTTCTTTATGTTAGGAAGAACTCCAAACAAGGTCAAATATGGAGCAATTGAGCTTAAAGAGGAAGAAGAAGCCAAATTGGCACTTAAGTGGTCAACGCCGCGGCGCAAGGTGTTGCGTGTCGCGGCTCTAAGAGGATTTTCAGCATGCCATACTTGGACCTGAGGCAAGAGCGCCGCGACCCAGATGAAGTGGGCGCCGCGGCGTAAGTAAACCGACCCACTAGGTGCCGCGACGCGCATATGTGGGCGCCGCGGCGCTAAGGCGGCCAGCTGAGCCTATAAATAGATTTTACTCATTTTTCTCTGGGAGCTGGCCATTTTTGGGCCATTTCCATTTTCTCCCTTTTTAGGTTTTGTAGTTTAAGTTAGTTTTAGGTTAGATAGTTTGGCTAAATCTTCATTTCTGGTGGATTGGAGGCAAGGATCAAAGGATTGAAGGAGGATTCAAGCTTCAGAGACAAATCAATGAGCTTCTTTATCTCTTTTCCCTTTCTCTCTTCTCTTCCTTATCTGTTGTGTAGCTAAACTTTGTTTAGGAATATTTTGGGTCCTTTTATATATATTAATGATGTGTTCTTCTCTGAGTTTATGTGGATGTTTGATTATTGTTTAATCATTATCTGTGTTTAATGCTTGTGGTTGGATGATCGCTAATTGCATGATCCTAATATTGGCAAATGAACTAGACATAGGGATTTGTTGGTATGGATATGGTATGATTGATGCATGTTCGGCGAGTTCAATTGGCTTGGATGAGTTAATTCGTTAATAGGATAAAAATATACCTATTAGCCATGTATAGTGTGTGATTAAGAATAGATCGTTCATGAGTGGAAGTTGAGCTGACTCTCAAGAAAACTTAGTAAGTTGGGCAATTGAAACTAGGGTTGATTGACCTAGACATAGACTTTTGACTACATCAGATTCTCAAGCTAACCTAATCAATGCATTTGTGTTTATGAGGAGAATTGCATGTTGTTGGTAGATGTAAGGGGTGAAGGAGGATTTCCTGAAACCTAACCGTGTTTATGTTTATTGCTTTGGTAGATTAGGATTAGTTTAGTTTATTATTTTCCTATTTTTATGTCCTTGACTAGAATGAATTAAGCTATTGGTTGGTATTTAGCTTTATATCGTAATATCCTCGTGGGAACGAACTTTTACTCTGTATCTGTATTACTTGAGCGATCCGTGCACTTGCGGTAGCAATCAAGTTTTTGGCGCCGTTGCCGGGGATAGTTTTTATATTGCTAATATCAACAATGAGTTTGATTAGTTCTAATTCAAGTTGTATATAAGTTGTATATAATCTATGTTTCGTTTTTGTTTTGTTTTAGTTTCAAATAAGAAGCCGGGTGATTTCAATCATACGAAGCCCTTGAGGGAAGTCGCGAATCCTGAAAGGATAACCCTTAGATCAAATTCTTGAGGACTACTCATCCGTAGCACTTCAATTTTGGTGACAAAGTCTGGCTAAGACTATAAACTAGGTCCTTCTTGGGGAGGAAATCCCAAGTTTATGTTTATTTATTGTTCTTACTTTATGCATAAATAGTTAGTATGCTGTGTTTTGTATTTGTATATATATGTTCATGTTGATGTTAATGTATGTTTAGTTAATATGTTTGTGTATATAAGTGTTAGTATGTTAGTTTAGTATTTTATAGTTTTTGTTAGTTGTTATGTCCTAGTTATGTTTGTGATTGTTTATTTATGGTTTTAAGTGTTGTTTGTGTTAGTTTTTATATAGGTTAATATCTTGATTAGGTTAGTTTATTGATTTTGTTTGTTTTTAAGTTTTAAGTTTGTTTAGGTTTTTATATAGGTTAAAGTGTTGTTTTTGTGTTTTGTTAAGTTTAGGTTGTAAATTTTGTAATTTAACTTTTTGAACAAGTTTTGTTGCAGCTAGAGACCCATATGAGTTAAATCCAGCAGCAAAACTGTGTTTGCAGGTAGTGTGCGCTGTGGCGCATGTGGCATTTTTCTGCAGAATTTTGCAGCTTTTTGTGAGCGTCGCGGCCCAGGTATAGGGGCGCCGCGGCGCTGACCCCTGTTTTTTGTTTTTTTTCTATTATTTTCTCTATTTTTTAATATTTAATAATGCTCAGTACTAGTCTCAGGTTCCCTATAGACCATGTTCTTTGAGGATACATTTTACTTAGGTTTGGGGGGAGTATCTTTATATGTTTTGTTACTTTTATGCTGAATGTTAACATGTATTGGTATTTTGAGTATGCAGTGGTTGTAGTCATTATATTTTCATGATTATATCTTGTTTTGACTATCACTGATGTGCTGTTGACAAGATTTTCAATTTTTAACTTTATGCAAATGATGTTATGCATGCTTGAATTAAAAGTTGAATCTATTTGAATACATGACATATTGCAAGAATCTAGTGTTGTTTTGGTTGTTCATGATGTGAAAGGTTGCTATTGGCCCCATTTTCAGTGAAACCTTATGTGATCTTGATGCATGTGAAATAATTTATTTACTTTTGATGTATGATTTACATCTCACTTAGATGCAAGTGTAACTTTGAAAATGATAAGAGTGCATGTTTTGAGAATGTTTATGGATGTACATGTAGAATTTTGATTATCCTAGAAATTATTTTTGAACTCTCTTGAGGTGAAATCCTAGGTTATGCATGATTGAGGAAATGATTAGGGCATTGTTTGGACCGATTGAGTCCTAAAAAGCTTACCCTGATATGATGATATCCCTAGGTCCCATTTTGAAGCCTTATACTATTTGGCTTTATTTGTTTTTCATCACCATTGTGTTCGTTCACCTGTTACCCATTCAAATGCATGTGAAAGCATGTCATTTTCTTCCTACCCTTATTGTTTGTTGAGTACATAGTATGTTATTTCCTGAAATGAGTTTGATGATTAGGGGTTAATGAATATTCAATTCAAAATGAGCCTGAATGAACTAGATGCAAAACAAAGAAAAGAAAAAGCAATGCTTTGCAAAATAAAGAAAATCAAAAGAAAAATGAAAAAGAAAAGCAAAGCTTAAGTGAAGAAAAGTTTGATAAGCATCAAAAATGGTTTTGGCAAGTTTTATGATCTTACAATTGAATATCCTGCTGATATCAAATGTTTTGACTCAAATCTTGAAATAGTATGTTGTGTGTCTCAATGTTTGTACTGTATCATTTCCCTTCATTTCTGTTACCCACACCATTGACCTAACATTATAAGCTGATAAAGTCCCTTTTGATCCTCAATCTTGTGTGATTTACATTAGTGGAGAGACAGTTGATTTACAATCTTGTGGATTCTGTGAATCATATGCATGTATGCTTATAAACTTTTCTGAATGTGTATGACTTGATTAAGATAAGTTTATCTTACATGTTTGTGATAAATGTGAATTGCATGAAGAGTGTTTGGATTGATAGCATGTTAAGGTTATGTTTGTGTTGAACTGTTTACGGGGCATTTGCACTTTTTGAGGATTGATGCAGTCATTACACACTAGTATTTGTTTTTAAATGAAATAAGAAGGTTGAAATAATATTTGCTAAATGAATCTTTGTTTTTAATGTTTAAATGATTTACTTAGTTCTATTTTGTTTTGCTCGAGAACTAACAAAATGTAAGTTTGAGGGTGTGATAACTCCTTATAATGCAGTTATTTGGACCCTATCTCTATTTCTGTGCTAAAATGAATGCTAAGTCCTTGTTTAAATGCATATTTAGAGGGTTTTGTGCTTATATTTGTCATATTCTGATTCTAAGCCTTTCTGATATGTTAATGTGCAAAACTGTGTTTAATTGTCATTTATTAAGTAGATTTATATATGATACTGATTTGATGTTTTCTCTATGTTAGGAAGGGCTCCAAACAAGGTTAAATATGGAGTAATTGAGCTTAAAGAAGAAGAAGAAGCCAAATTGACAATTAAGTGGTCAACGCCGCGGCGCAAGGTGTTGCGCGCCGCGGCTCTAAGAGGATTTTCAGCATGCCATACTTGGACCCGAGACAAGAGCGCCGCGACCCAGATGAAGTGGGTGCCGCGGCGTAAGTAAACTGACCGATTGGACGCCGCGACGCACGTATGTGGGCGCCGCAGCGCTAAGGTGGCTAGCTGAGCTTATAAATAGATTTTACTCGTTTTTCTTTGGGAGCTGGCCATTTTTGGGCCATTTCCATTTTCTCCCTTTTTAGGTTTTGTAGTTTAGGTTAGTTTTAGGTTAGATAGTTTGGCTAAATCTTCATTTCTGGTGGATTGGAGGCAAGGATCAAAGGATTGAAGGAGGATTCAAGCTTCAGAGACAAATCAATGAGCTTCTTTCTCTCTTTTCACTTTCTCTCTTCTCTTCCTTATCTGTTGTATAGCTAAGCTTTGTTTAGGAATATTTTGGGCCCTTTTATATATATTAATGATGTGTTCTTCTCCGAGTTTGTGTGGATGTTTGATTATTGTTCAATCATTATCTGTGTTTAATGCTTGTGGTTGGCTGATCACTAATTGCATAATCCTAATATTGGTAAATGAACTAGATATAGGGATTTGTTGGTATGGATATGGTATGATTGATGCATGTTCGGTGAGTTCAATTGGCTTCGATGAGTTGATTCGTTAATAGGATAAAAATATACCTATTAGTCATGTATAGTGTGTGATTGAGAATAGATCGTTCATGAGTGGAAGTTGAGCTAGCTCTCAAGGAAACTTAGTGAATTGGGCAATTGAAACCAGGGTTGATTGACCTAGACATAGGCTTTTGACTACATCAGATTTTCAAGCTAACCTAATCGATGCATTTGTGTTTATGAGGAGAATTGCATGTTGTTGGTAGATGTAAGGGGTGAAGGAGGATTTCTTGAAACCTAACCGTGTTTATGTTTATTGCTTTGGTAGATTAGGATTAGTTTAGTTTATTATTTTCCTATTTTTATGTCCTTGACTAGAATGAATTAAGCTATTGGTTGGTATTTAGCTTTATATCGTAATATCCTCGTGGGAACGAACTTTTATTCTGTATCTGTATTACTTGAGCGATCCGTGCACTTGCGGTAACGATCAATGTCTTCAGTAAAGTTTGTGCATCACGGTCAAAAAGCACGGAGACAACAGTACCACTTCCATAATAAATCTTTAACTTTATTTGACACCTTTGTTATTAGCCAAAAAAATAACTTTATATAAATAACATTGGTCATTGCAAAAGCAAATTGGAAAACCAATGACATAATGAACACAGGGAGATGTACCTTAGTGTCATAGAGATCACATGACAAAGAAATACATCACAATAGTACATGCTAGAGTCTGAAGAAACAAACCTTTGGCATCTGTAGACACTATACCACTAATCATCATCCTCTACAATTGCCTTTACAGTTTCCAAAACTATGAAGAATCCATCCTTCCAATAAAAATCAAATAACAATAGATGTAAATGTAACTTAAATGATAAAGAAATAAATTTCAAAAATATATGTAGATAATGAGTTGTAGTCAATAGATATTAATAATAAAATCAAATAATCAATTTGATTAGTCAAAAATCTTATTTTCTTTGAGAAACAAAATGAAAAGAAGAAAAAGAAAAAATAATAGCAAGTTTTAGAATACCCGTAAAGCCTAAGCCACAAACAACAGACAATGGACAAATGAAATATTCATTAATAACAATTGAAAGAAAGTAGATGAATAGTCATATGAGTTAACCACACAACTGAGCAGATTTATCATTTGCCTATGCCAAAAGACAAACTATAAATGAGCACAAGCATTAACCTTTAATGGGTCAAATGAAATATCAATAGGACTTATGAAGGTTGCAACATATATCTGTTTTTAAATAATTGAACATAATAAAGAAAAAAAAGACCACTTGGTCAATAAATAATTAATATCCCATGAACAAATAACATGTTCCCATGGCTCAATATGCAATAACCTTTAACAGATGTAATATGCAATATGCAATAACCTTTAATGGATTAAATGAAATAAATTTTAACAAAAAGGATGTAAGGTAATTGTTTGAACAAACTGGATTTTGAAAAAAAAAATTAACCAAGAGTGAAAATATGTATGTTAAAAAATATGTTCAAAAAGTAATTAGCAAGTTAAGTAAGATACTCCAAACAACAAAACAAGATCATCAGCAAACCTTTTTACACTCAGTGATCTGATCTATAGATTTTTTTTCATGAAGTTTCATGAAGTCATCTTCCATAAAAGTTGTATGGACACCAGGCATAACAGCTAATGTTTGAGCCGATTGGACTATCTTCAGCAAGCCTATTGACAAAAATAGCAAACACACATCAACTAAGTAAAATGTTTGACAGAACTAAATACCTGTATAGCTGAATCTACACACAAGAACTTTATATACAATAACTTCAAACACAAAGCACACCTCTTTCTAAAAGCAATGACCTCAACAATAGGAGGATTGAACATTATTTTGGATGTATGCATGACGGTTTGGATAACAATTTTTCCTTAGTAAAAAAAGATGAATAAATGAACAAAAACATAAACGAACAAAAAGATTAGTGAACTAAATAAAGGAAATATAGAAGAAAAGGAAAAAAGAAATAAAGTAGTCATACGTATGGAGCTCAGGATGAACAAAAGAAAACAACAACAATTTGAAAAAATAAAAGACAAATGATTAGCTCTGAAAAGCTTAACTTTAGCAAGCTGGATGACAACAACAGGAAAGTCAGCATTACCTTCTTTTCATGAAGTTTCATGAAGTCATCTTCCATAGAAGTTGTATGGACACCAGGAATAACAGCTAATGTTTGAGACCCGATTGGACTATCTTCAGCAAGTCTATTGACAAAAATAGCAAACACACATCAGCTAAGTAAAATGTTTGACAAAACTAAATACCTGTATAGATGAATCTACACACAATAACTTTATATACAATAACTTCAAACACAAAACACACCTCTTTCTAAAAGCAATGACCTCAACAATAGGAGGATTGAACATTATTTTGGATGCATGCATGACGGTTTGGATAACAATTTTTCCTTAGTAAAAAAGATGAATAAATGAACAAAAACATAAACGAACAAAAAGATTAGTGAACTAAATAAAGGAAATATAGAAAAAAAAAGGAAAAAAGAAATAAAGTAGTCACACATATGGAGCTCAGGATGAACAGAAGAAAACAACAACAATTTGAAAAAATAAAAGACAAATGATTGGCTCTGAAAAGCTTAACTTTAGCAAGCTGGATGACAACAACAAGAAAGTCAGCATTACCTTCTTTTCATGAAGTTTCATGAAGTCATCTTCCATAGAAGTTGTATGGACACCACCAGGAATAACAGCTAATGTTTGAGACCCGATTGGACTATCTTCAGCAAGCCTATTGACAAAAATAGCAAACACACATAAGCTAAGTAAAATGTTTGACAAAACTAAATACATATATAGCTGAATCTACACACAAGATCTTTATATACAATAACTTCAAACACAAAACACACCTTTTTCTAAAAGCAATGACCTCAACAATAGGAGGATTGAACATTATTTTGGATGCATGCATGACAGTTTGGATAACAGTTTTTCCTTAGTAAAAAAAGATGAATAAATGAACAAAAACATAAATGAACAAAAAGATTAGTGAACTAAATAAAGGAAATATAGAAAAAAAGGGAAAAAAGAAATAAAGTAGTCACACGTATGGAGCTCAAGATGAACAGAAGAAAACAACAACAATTTAAAAAAATAAAAGACAAATGATTAGCTCTGAAAAGCTTAACTTTAGCAAGCTGGATGACAACAACAAGAAAGTCAATATTACCTTCTTTTCATGAAGTTTCATGAAGTCATCTTCCATAGAAGTTGTATGGACACCAGGAATAACAACTAATGTTTGAAACCCGATTGGACTATCTTCAGCAAGCCTATTGACAAAAATAGCAAACACACATCAGTTAAGTAAAATGTTTGACAGAACTAAATACCTGTATAGCTGAATCTACACACAAGAACTTTATATACAATAACTTCAAACATAAAACACACCTCTTTCTAAAAGCAATGACCTCAACAATAGGAGGATTGAACATTATTTTGGATGCATGCATGACGGTTTGGATAACAATTTTTCCTTAGTAAAAAAAGATGAATAAATGAACAAAAACATAAACGAACAAAAAGATTAGTGAACTAAATAAAGGAAATATAGAAAAAAAAGGAAAAAAGAAATAAAGTAGTCACACATATGGAGCTCAGGATGAGCAGAAGAAAACAACAACAATTTAAAAAAAATAAAAGACAAATGATTAGCTCTGAAAAGCTTAACTTTAGCAAGCTGGATGACAACAACAGGAAAGTCAGCATTACCTTCTTTTCATGAAGTTTCATGAAGTCATCTTCCATAGAAGTTGTATGGACACCAGGAATAACAGCTAATGTTTGAGACCCGATTGGACTATCTTCAGCAAGCCTATTGACAAAAATAGCAAACACACATCAACTAAGTAAAATGTTTGACAGAACTAAATACCTGTATAGCTGAATCTACGCACAAGAACTTTATATACAATAACTTCAAACACAAAACACACCTCTTTTTAAAAGCAATGACTTCAATAATAGGAGGATTGAACATTATTTTGGATGTATGCATGACGGTTTGGATAACAATTTTTCCTTAGTAAAAAAAGATGAATAAATGAACAAAAACATAAACGAACAAAAAGATTAGTGAACTAAATAAAAGAAATATAGAAAAAAAGGGAAAAAAGAAATAAAGTAGTCACACGTATGGAGCTCAAGATGAACAGAAGAAAACAACAACAATTTAAAAAAATAAAAGACAAATGATTAGCTCTGAAAAGCTTAACTTTAGCGAGCTGGATGACAACAACAGGAAAGTTAGCATTACCTTCTACTAGAAAAGCATTCAATTGATCCATATATTCATCAAACAAAGCACACTCAAGCTTGAGAATGTCAAAAGGAAGAAAACATGTTATTCACATGTGAAAAATGAATAAGAAAGAATAAAGAAAGTTGTACAGAAAATGAATGAATTTTAAAAAGCATGTAGAAGGCTATGTATTGGGAAAATAGAGCACCAACTTGCAATTAGAAAGCTCTATAATAGCCATTTTAGTTGGCTTTTCATCTCAGTCATATTCTTTTTGGCTAGAAGTACCCACCAACAAACTCATGACATCTGTAAAGAGAAGAATATATAAGTAAACAAACAAATTTGAAAAAAACAAAAAATAAATCTGAAAATAAAAGAAAAAGTTGAGAAAAGTTGAACCAATAAGGAAGTCAGAATCTCCTTAATTTCCCAATACATCACCAAATGGTACAAATGACAACCCATATTGTGGAGTAATCATATAATCAGAAGGAGCAACCGTAGTCCTAAACTGAAAAATAATACGAAATTCATGGGCTATAGGATGATAGACTCCAAGGTTTGGAATCACAGTAAAGTAACACATCTTATAGACACTGCCATCTGTAAGGACATTTAAGAACTTGTAGACCAAAGTTTTTCTCACACTTGCTTGAATCTTACCACCCTAACAACAAAATCATAATTGGAAAGATAAAAAAAAATTAGAAGAAGAAATCAAATTTAGCACAGGATGAACACTTGAATAAAATCAATATGAATATGATTTTCTTGCAAACTCATCCAACAACAACATCTCAATGGAGCTTGGAAGTTTGGAGTTGTTGAATGTAAGCACCTTCCAAAGCCTCAAAATCCTCACCCTAATCCTCCAAGCCTCTCTCTCAAGAACAATTTTGCTCAAGGCATCAGACAATGGAGCCATAGGTAATAGGTAATAGCACCCAATAAGAAATTCACACAATCAGGGAAAAGAAACGAATAAGTGAAGATGTTTCACGATCAGCAATGAACAATTGAAGAATGCAATGACAGCCATATAAATAAGGACTAGAGAGTCACAATTTAAATTTCAAAATCATAAAAATGGGAGGGAAAAAGAAGGGAAAATAGACCCAAATCAACCACGAAATCCCTAATTTTACACATCGTCCATGCCAATACCCATACTAATCAGAAAATGGGAGAAGAGAATGTTTTCATCACCTGGTGGGGTAGGCATATGGGCTACTGATTTATAGACCCCACTCCTATCACAGTTTGATCGAACAATGCTACTGGCTTCCATACGCACACATTACCTTCACGACAGCACCACCCCTTTTGCATTGTATCAACTCTCCATTCCCTCTGTTGATGACACAACAGAAAATGGGTTGCGTCCGAGAAGTCCACCTATTTGCGTTGATTTGAGGATACCAACCCTCTGCTGTAAAAAATCTCCACCATCTAAAGTAATATTTTAATGATAAAATATTGAACAAAAATATGACCAAGTGAACTCTAGCCGTTAAATCTCAACTGCACCATTTGTAGTTCTTTTCTGAACCAACCTTGATTTTTCTGAACAAAAATATGATGTGTATCGTGTATAGATGAAGAAGTCTATATCGGCATAGAGAAGAAGGAGAGAATGAGAGAGAAAGATGAAAGAAGAAGGAGAAAGATGAAAGAAAGAGAAATGAATTGTACGTGAAATGATTAAACCACCCTCATTCTTATGGATGACATATGTTCACCAAACAAAAAACAAAGACAAAAGTGTAAATAAAAAAAATCTTAAATAAATAAATATTAATGAAAAGATCAATCTATCATCTATTCAACTAATCACATTTTATTATAATAAAAAGTTTTGAACAAAATGATAATTTCACTAGAATAGAAAGATTCTTACCAAAAGAACACAACACGTGGATATGAACAATAAACACAGTATTAATAGCACAACACGTGGATATGAACATTAAACACACAGTATCAATAACCATTCTACATTTGCATCTTGTATTGATTGATTGATGATTGACATGCCATCGTTTTCTACCCTCACCTCACCTATATGCAAATCAACACCATGACAATGGGTCTGATGGGTTGGAGGACTGAAAACAGGGCCACTCTGTCTCCACCACAAATACGCTTGTTCTGTATTTATCTTATTTTATTATCTTAAAAAAAATTAATGTAAGAAGTTAATAATGTCCAAACAGCATCACTCTAAAAAAAATGTAAGTCCTAATGCGTATGGTCATGGAAAACAGGGGTTGACTGCAAGAACTAATGCTTGTCTGGTCTGCTAGTCAACTTGCCTTGCCTCCACAATCCTTCGTTGCCTCCAAGATGAATGTATATAAATTGATATGCCATTGTTTTCTATCCTCACCTCACCTATACGCTCATCAACACTATGACAATGGGTATGATGGGTTGGAGGACTGAAAACAGAGCCACTCTGTCTCCACCACCAATACCCTTCTTCTGTATCTGTCTTTGTGTCATCTTTTACTACGCTGTGGCAGATTCATCATCAGAAGTAACTGAAGCAGTTGGTTATGGCTACACTATCTCAAGTGTGAACCATGATCCCTCAGGACAGTCTTTGACTGCTAACCTTAACCTCATCAAGTTGTCCTCAGTTTTCGGACCTGACATCCCACATCTCAACCTCGCTGCCAGGTAACAACACCAACAAGAAGCAACTAACACATTAAGATTCATTTATTCTTCTTGTCACATGAACTATTTATATATACATACATACGATACGTGTACTCTCTCTCTCTACATATATAATTGGTTTTTCTGAATTGCAGTTTTGAGACCAAGGATAGGTTAAGAGTAAGAATCACTGACTCCAACAACCAAAGATGGGAAATCCCCCAAGAAGTGATTCCTAGAGGCTCCTCTCATTACCCTCTTCGCTCCCTCAATACCAAGCAAGGTTGCCACTATCTCAATCAGTCAAAATACTTTTTCACCACTCCAAACTCTGATCTCATCTTCACCCTCCACAACACCACCCCATTTGGCTTCACCATCTCTCGCAAATCCAACAACGATGTCCTCTTCAACGCTGCCCCAGACCCTTCAAACCCTGCAACGTTTCTTATCTTCAAAGACCAGTACCTGCAGCTCTCTTCCTCCCTCCCCATACATAGGTCCTCCTTGTACGGCCTTGGGGAGCACACCAAGAGCTCCTTCAAGCTGCAACCCAACCAAACCTTCACTTTGTGGAATGCAGACATTGCTAGTGCCAACGTTGACTTGAACCTTTATGGGTCTCACCCGTTTTACTTGGACGTGAGATCGGCGTCCCCAGATGGAAGAGTGAAGGCTGGAACCACAAATGGGGTTCTGCTGCTCAACAGCAATGGAATGGACGTTGTGTATGGTGGTGATCGTGTTACTTATAAGGTGATTGGTGGGATATTTGATCTGTATTTCTTTGCTGGATCCTCTCCAGAACTGGTGGTGGAGCAGTACACTGAACTCATTGGCAGGCCTGCTCCTATACCTTATTGGTCATTTGGTAAGTCATAGGCAACATAGTACTTTGATTACTTTTTGTCTTATAGTTTCCATAATATACCATGATTTGTGTTACTGTTAAAAACATTTATAGGATTACCTTTAACATGTAGTTTTTAGGATAATTGGTAAATGACATGGTAACAAAGAAGTTAGCTAAGCCTTTGGTATAGTTGTCACCTCAAACTGAACGTTGGTTCTCATATTGTAAGATACATATACCTATGGCAGATTCTTAAAGGTAGAGGAACAACAAAATACAAAAGTGCCATGCAATTAATCAAAGAAAGTTATTTATGTGTTTTCTTGACTTGAATACGTGGGGCTAGTAAATATTAGCAAGATTCCTTTTTTGACAAAAGTAAATATATCAGGTGGTAAAGCTAAATAGCTTTATTATTATTATTATTTTCCTTCTAGAAAGGTTTTAGAACCAACTATTATATTCTTACCACAAACAATACATACACTCTTTTTCACACCTCATTTAATACCATTCATTATATTTATTTTTTTATCACTTTTTCTTTCTCAATCACACACCCTTAAAAAGGGTCTGTACAGTGCCTACACCTCTAAAAGAAGTGTAGGATGATTATTTTCCTTTAGAACCGATAAGCACAGTTGATAAATCATCACAATTTTTATTTGATGGTGATGAATCTTGCTACTCTGTTTCTTCCAAGGACAAATGCGTGGTTCATTGCCTCATTGAATTAAAGATGTGTTGGTGCACAATATACGAATTGAATCTGTCTGTCTATTCATGCCGATCCATAATATCTACTTCCCAAATCCCATGCTAATCCACATCGTTATTATCTCTTCTGTGAAGGTTTTCATCAGTGTCGATGGGGCTACAAGAATGTAAGTGATGTGCAGGGTGTGGTTGCCAACTATGCAAAAGCGGGTATACCCCTTGAAGTTATGTGGACCGATATTGATTACATGGATGCATATAAAGATTTCACACTGGATCCTATCAACTTTCCACTGAATAAGATGAGAAGCTTTGTTAACACTCTTCACCAAAATGGTCAGAAATATGTGCTGATCTTGGACCCTGGTACCTAATTCTGACACCATCAATATCTTTCAACCAAAACATACTCTTCTCTTAATGTTTGTGGAAGCATATATTGATTTGAGGCAAATTTTGTAAACAGGTATCAGTGTGAATAAGACATACGCAACCTATGTTAGAGGTTTGCAGGCTGATGTCTACATAAAGAGAAATGGAGTCAATTATCTAGGTGAAGTTTGGCCTGGACCAGTTTACTACCCTGATTTTCTAAATCCACACAGCCAAGCATTTTGGGTTGGGGAAATCAAATTATTTCGGGACCTTCTCCCTTTCGATGGTCTTTGGCTTGACATGAATGAATTATCTAATTTCATAACTTCTCCTCCCATTCCATTTTCTAATCTTGATAACCCTCCCTACAAAATTAACAATGCTGGAGTTCTACAACCCATTAACAACAAGACAATCCCAGCAACATCTTTACACTTTGGTAATATCACTGAGTATAATGCTCACAATTTGTATGGACTCCTAGAATGCAAAGCAACTAACAAGGCTTTAACGGATATAACTGGTAGAAGGCCATTCATTCTCAGTAGATCAACTTTTGTAAGCTCTGGTAAGTATACAGCCCATTGGACAGGAGATAATGCTGCTACATGGAATGATTTGGCATACTCAATCCCATCCATATTAAACTTTGGAATCTTTGGAATTCCAATGGTTGGAGCAGATATATGTGGTTTCTCAGGTGATACAACTGAAGAACTTTGCCGGCGCTGGATCCAGGTAGAATTGACCCTCAAATGCAGTAGTATGGGATAATTTTTTCACTGCTGAAAAACATGGTAGAGAGAAGAGAAATGAGAGAATTCGGAAACTGAAAATTTAGTAAATGAGTAAAAGTGTGTGATACAAGCCTAATACATGGCTTATATAGACTAGAGATAGTAGCTAACTATTAACAAATCATATATCTATCTAACTAATCATTAATCAACTCAACTAACCACATGTGTGGTAATATTCACTGTGAATGTTATTGAGTATTCACATACTTGCCTTAAAACTACCGAAGTTACAAAAATTACATGTGGAAAGTGCTATGATTTTTGTTTTGTGGAAAATATGCATGAACAAACTGTGAAATGAAATGCATAGTATACATATCTAATTCTTTTTGTTTTCCTCAATGTAGTTGGGGGCTTTTTACCCATTTGCGAGAGATCATTCAGAAAAAAATTCCATCCGGCAAGAGCTTTACCTTTGGGATTCAGTTGCTGCATCAGCTAGGAAAGCGCTTGGCCTCCGATATCGTCTTCTACCTTATCTCTACACACTAATGTATGAAGCACATGCTAAAGGGACACCTATTGCACGACCCCTTTTCTTTTCATTCCCTGAGGATGTCACAACATATGAAATAAATTCGCAGTTTCTACTAGGCAAAGGGGTTCTGGTATCACCTGTACTAAAATCAGAGGCAATCACTGTTGATGCATACTTTCCAGCCGGAAGCTGGTTTGACCTCTTCAATATCTCAAAATCAGTGATTGCAAAATCAGGCAAGTATGTTACTCTTGATGCACCATCTGATCACATAAATGTGCATGTTGGGGAAGGTAATATTCTGGCCTTGCAAGGAGAAGCAATGACAACTGAAGCCGCCCGCAAGACTGCATTTGAACTTGTGGTGGTTGTTAGTAGCAGCAGAAACAGTTATGGACAAGTCTATTTGGATGATGGGGAGGCACTTGACATAGCAGGAGGGAAAGAGCAGTGGACATTGGTAACATTTTATGGCGCATTACACAACAATAGCGTTTTTGTTACATCTAAGGTCACTAATGGAAGATTTGCTCTGGACCAAAGGTGGATCATAGATAAGGTAACTTTCTTGGGGATACCTAAGCATAAGAGTTTTAATACAATGGATTATCCAGGGACTGAGAATATTGTGAATGGAACGAACTCAATGAGGAAGACAGTTGTGAAGACACAATTTGACAACTCCTCGCAGTTTGTTATTATAGAAGTTTCAAAATTGTCGCAGCTTATTGGAGAGGAATTTAAACTGGAAACTGAAATCAGGTAGAAGGGAACTTTAAGAAAGCAAATTCCCACTGAGAATCTGTGTCTTCCTGAAGGGATTTCTTCATAGTTGCAATTCTTTGTAGAGTCCCTTCTTTTACCCCAGCTAAGGTTACTATTAGGGATAGCACTTTCCCAAGCCAGAACACCAACATTCATAAAATGTCATCTTTTGTATGAGAAATAAATATTGCAGAATACTGTCAACATGGCTATGAAGCTCAAGTATGAACTTATCTATCAATAATAGGGGAAAGTACTACCTAGTACGGGTAGTCGCTTATATTTTATGCCCTCAATTTAGCAGTACCTATATGATTTGGTTTCGTGAGTCCTGCCCTTACAACTCTATCGTGCGGACTAGTATTCAGAAAACCTTATGGGATCAATGGATCCTGCCCACAAGAGCATCCTCAAATGACTCTATTTTTTAAAGTAAAAATGATACTAAGAACATACACTCCAAGAATAAGCCAACCTGTATATATTGATAATTATATTTGATGAATTCTTAAATGATTTGAAATGTAAAATGCGTAAAACGTATAAGAACATTAAGACTTTAGAGCTATACGTTTTGCACAAATGAGATACCTAATGACATATATAACATGATAATCATTACAACATATATGCAAGTCTAACACTCTCCTTCTAATCGAACATTTCTAGAGATAACTATAAGCAACAAGCCACATAAAAATGCAAACCATGATTCATGAAAACCGACAATGATTTGATGATTAGATGTGCAATTTAAATCCAAATTTACTTCATGAATTCTCTCTTATAACTAAAAACGTAGTCCCATGTTATTATTTAATCAAGATGCTTAATTATAAGATTCTAAAATTCTTTGGTCCCAACTTTTTGAGGTTTTATCACATATAATATAACAACTCTTAAAATGGACATTATTAAAAAGCCCAACTAGTTAGAGTAGATTAAGATTTGGCAGTTATAAGTTGAGATCATAACTCTCTAAATGGCTCATCATTGATAAAAAAATTCTATAAAAAAAAACAATTAAGTCGATGCTGTAATTTATATATTTATAAAGCCTAACTCTTAATTTTTTAGTTTTAAAATCAATAACTGTCTATAAAGAAAGTGCACCTCACAATGTAGACAGCTAAATGCCTAAATCCACTTGAGTGGAATGGAAACAAAAGCACTAAACGGTGCGCTACTACGCAAAACCCTTGAATACGCAGGGCGGGGTTTAAGACCACACCCTTTGTGTTAACAGTGTTGTTCAGCAGAGTAGAGTAGCCTCCTTCAACTTCAACCTGAACAGTTAAACTATGTTTACTCGCAGGCTTCCTCTCATTTCTCTCGCCTCCAAAGGTACTCTATCTGATTCTCTCTCTCTTTCGCTTTCTCTTTCTTTTTGAGTTAACTAACCGAGTTTCTATTTGGCGATTCCGAATCAAGTATGGGCTCCTCCACTCGATTCCCTCTACTCCACGCACATTGTTGGTGATGAGCCCATTCTGGTAAGATAACGAATCCATATTCTCCTCTATCTTTGGGATTCTAAGTGATACCTACGCCTATGCCTATGCGTATTTCCGGTATTGATTCGTGCAATTGTTGAGCAGGTTCGGGATTTTATTCATTCTGCATTGTACCATCCACTACATGGCTACTTCTCCCAAAGGTCGCGCTCTGTTGGTGTTCTTCCCAATAGTATTAAATTCAATCAACTTAAAGGTGCTGTATGCATTTTTTTTTTTTTTAGTTTACTTCACTTACTTAGCGGTTCATAGTTTGAGTGGTTTGAAATGGTGGAAAATTACTACTCTATGTTTAGTTTTAATGACCCTTTTTTTTTACTGTTGCTTACAAATCATTAGTTTGGGAAGTTAACTTTTCAATGTTCTGCTTTTGGATGATTTCAGTTCAAACAGTTTTCTCAATTCTCTGGATTATAGCATGGAACTATTCAGAATTCCCAAACTATTATCAAATCAGTTCTAATGCTTGTTGTCAATCTAAGAAGTTGGAAACTCTATTTATTATTGATTATACTTTTTCAATAATTTGTCCTAATGTAGTAGGGTGGTGACATATTTCAGGCCGAAAAGCTTATATGAGATACATGGATAATATTTACAAGCAGAGTGACATATCATGGTTTACACCAGTGGAGCTTTTTAAGGTACACTCTCTATGGGATAGATATTTTCTAGTCCTCAATATATAGAATAATATGACTCAAACTTATGTGATTTTAATAATTCTCAGTTTGGTAAGGCAGAAATTGTTATATTTTTGTCAAAATCATTTATTGAATCAAGAATTTAATTTTTCTGAATTGTCATGAACATTCAACCTTTAAGAGGTATTGTTGTGGTCACGTTCAACTTTTTGTCAAGAGGGGGTTGCAAGTAATAGAAATTGGTTTAAGGATTCAATTGGTGTCTGTTTCAGGGCTCTGAAAAATACCTACGAATTTGGGGTGTTAAGACTGATTGGTCTAGGGAAAATTCAAGCAAGAATCAACTAGAGTTTCAAGAGAATGAATTTTTATTCTGTCTGGCAAGAGAATGAGATATTGGCAGGTTAGAAAATTAAAGAAAACCTAGTTTAAATTGAGAACAAGAAGAAAATCAACCTAGGCATCACATAAACAAGAATAACCAATTTGCTGAATTAACTTATAAGGTTGATCATTCATCTAAAAGATAACTTTTTGGCCATTGAAATAAGTCCCAGTGACATCCAAATAACATAAACCCAAGTCTGAATACACAGCCCATAATCAAGGCAAGAAAAATTTACTAAATTCCCCTGAAATTCAAATATAAAATTAATTTAATTAATGATTTTTGAATCTTAATACCATTAAATAATTATAATATTATTTGGAATATTACTTTGAGCCCCATTATCATAAATAAGACAAGATGCTTCAACAGTTTGATCTTTTAGGCTTTCTTGATGCTAGTGTGTCATGTGTGTGGGGTTTTCTCATGTAGCATGCTTAAAGCACAGGTGGAGAGGGAGTTTCAATAGAATAACAAAGCATTGTTACACCTAAAAGATCTAGCTGTTAGATGTGAGGCTTTTATTCTCTAACACCTTAGTGTCCTCATCATATCATCATCTCTGTGGAGTGTGGACTGATATAGAAGTCTTTTTGATTGGTTTATGCTACGTCAGCTGTTTGTATTGCATTAATATTAACAATAGAAGGAATGGAACTTAATTCTATTCAAATTTCTGTTAAGAAATTTAAACACGGACTGTACCTTGTTGCTTCTCATTGGTATTCTTCATAATCTTCTGCTTGGGTCACTTATGAGTTTTCTCTACCTGCCCTATTTTTTAATAGAAATTAGTAGGAAAATAGTGAAGTAGTTCTTAAAAGAGTATTAAATTTTGGCTGGGAAGGTTAGGTGATTGGTAGTTTGGTACACACCTTAGACCAAGAATTACTGGTGCCCCTAAATTGATATAATGCACAAATACGGTTTTTGAAATACAATATAATGTGTTTCTTTCTGTTTATTGAAAACTATACTTGGTAAAATTTTCATGGATTGAAAAGATAATATTAAAATATTTTCCTTTTCTTTTGATTTAAATAATTTGTGGGACTGTATAACTTGGTCCTAGGGATATTCAAGTTTATCCTTTATGTAGGGTGGAATTGATCATTGGAATTTAAATGCAAAGTCAAGAACATATTGGACATGAGAGCTAGGGGATGCAATTTTTCAGTATTTGTATATGTATTTTCTTGGGTATTATTAAAATATGGGGTAATTGCATTGACTTTCCCTGAGTTTAGTACTTATTACATATGACACCCCTCTTGTTTGGAAAATTCCACCTGCATCCCTTACTTTATGTACTGTTCTTACACCCTGACATCCCTCTTTATTTGAAAAATTACACCTACCGCCCTTACTTTATGTGTGGTAGCTATGCCATTTTTCCTTGTAAATAACAAAGTAAGGGAGGTAGGTATAATTTCTCAAACAAGAGGGGTGTCGGGTGTAATAAGTGCTAACCTCAAGGGACTGAAGGGAGGTTAGTAATTACCCCTTCCATTTAATGAAATTAATTTCTGGTGCTTTAAACAGCTGTGGAATCTTAGATAGTATACATGCGCGCGTGTGTGTGTGTTTCTAAATTCTTTAATGAATATGGTAATACAGCGTTTTAGCTCTTGTGTTCTGAAATTTGCTTTTCTTGTAGCCTTGGTATGCCCATGCAATTGCTGAAGCCATCATGCGCACTGCAAACTTCTCTGTTCCTCTAAAAGTAAGCTCACTGCTATTTTTTTGCATGTGATCATTGTTTCTTAGTCTAGGTTCATCTGGCCATTTACCCCCATCTAAATTTCTTTGAACAAACGTTTCTTAATATTAGTAGACTGCTGTACATGCTGATGTGCATTTGCATTTTGTTTCTGAGTTTTTATTTTCTAATTTTTGTTCTGAATGAAATCTTTCTCAGACCAGAAAGGAAAAAGAAAAGGAAAAAAAATATATGAAGAATCTTTTGACTGGTTGTAAGTGCCGAAATATCATAGCTCAAAACTGATGCCTAAGAACCAGGAACAATTTCTTTCTTGGAGGGAGAGGTAACCTTATTTTGTTGTATCATGTATACAAGTCAGTTCCCATGGATTCAAACAGCAAAATAGTTCAGACAAGTTGAGATCCTTTGTAAAGGTGTCTGCAAGTTATTCTTCAATCTACACGTGTCTACTCTTAAGAGCTTTACCATAACCAAACCTAATAATATCTAAATTTCCCAAATTCCCTCAGTTTCTTGCAAATCTACTGTTAAGATCCCAAGAAGACACCGTATCTCTTAGTCCAGCAGGTGGACTGTGAGGGCCCTGCATCATGCTGCTATTCTGCACTTAACCATTAATTAGATAATGTTTCAGTTCTATATAACTATGCTTCGCGCCTGTTTTCTATCTACAATTTATTTGATATTTTTCTTCTGTAAGCCTCATTTTCTTTTTGATAAAAATTTAGTAAGCATCCTAATTGTATCTCGTTTACACACAGTCTGTTACTTTTTATTACTTCAATCAGTAGTTGATACTATCCTCTAATTTGCAATCAGATATATGAAATTGGTGGTGGATCAGGAACTTGTGCCAAGGGTATAATGGATTACATAATGTTGAATGCTCCTGCAAAAGTTTATAACAGTATGACTTACATGTACGTGCCTTGATAGTTGGTATAATGTATATTTTATCACAAAACCAAATTATAATGTTAGAGCCAGTTTTTAGCTCTTTTGTTAAGATAGTGGGCTGTGCTTATATTTTCTGTACCTCTATTGTCTGTGTAATTCATGTCTCTATGTTGCATAATTCTCCCATTAGTAACTTATATTTAGGGTCATTCTTTAATTTGGGACTCTCACTTTCATTGAGATATGAATGACAGAGAAAGTGAGAAAATAACGAGCTACAGTCCCTTTTGGTTTTACTGGATTCTATTCTATTCTCAGCCAATTCAGACAGAAGGGTTTGGAGGACCTTGGATTCTGTTGGTAGTTTTCTTGTTCATTATTCTTTCAATTTCTAACTCACTCTCCTAACCTTAAAGGTTCCTTCTTGACAAATTCATTTGGAAGTCCAAAGTTCCTTCTACAGTCAAGTCGTATGTTTGGGCAGCAGTACTTAAACAGGATTAATGCAAGTGACGTGTTGCAGATTTGTAGATCTCATGCTGCTCTTTCTCCTGATATGTGTGTTATGTCTATAATTGATTATAAATTTGGTGATATGTCTTATTCATGTTTGTAGTAGTTGTCTATTAGTCATGTGAATATCCTATTGATTACTTGAGTCAATTGAATTGGAATAGTTGTTTACTGCTTTAGTAAATTTGTCTTGTGTACCTGGCTTTTTTTTGGAATCATATGATTCACATCCTGATTAATATCCTGTTTTTAACTACAGCTCAGTTGAGATTAGTCCTTCACTTGC
The DNA here is from genome assembly GCA_029884595.1 of Ormosia semicastrata. Taxonomy (NCBI): domain Eukaryota; kingdom Viridiplantae; phylum Streptophyta; class Magnoliopsida; order Fabales; family Fabaceae; genus Ormosia; species Ormosia semicastrata. Next base: position 19,385,142 of record JAQQTO010000057.1, on the reverse strand, counting down.
TGAGGTGCAAAGAGAAACTGTTGGTGAAGTGCGCAGCCATATACCGAAGTTCAGGGTAGAGTGTCGTGATGCTGCTGACCGGAGTGGATGGGGTAGGCTGCTATAATACTTATGCCTCAATTGAGTTACATAAATTTTGTTGTGGCTTCTAAAAGTGGTTAAGAATCTAAAGATTGAGCTACCCTGTAGCGGGGCCACTGATCCACTACTAACATAGGTTTTAAACAAAAAATGCTACAAACTAGGGGTTGGTGGAAGGCAATAATTTTTTACCTATAATGTCCAATCTCTCCTAACCATCTAAGAGTCCTTCTTGACAAAACCTATTTGGAGTTGAAAGCCCCCTCTAAGGTCTAGTCTTTCATTTGGACTGCTGTACCTACTACCTAATTGAAGTAGTCATCTTGCATTTTAGAGTGCATAATGAAATTAGAGTATACATATATATACCCACAAGTTAAATGTAATATAATGCAATTTTTTCTTAGGGAGATTTTTGCATGTTAGTTAAGTAATCTGACTTTCCATTGCATCATTTCCTTTTTCTTTTCTGTTTTTTGCTTAATTAATTATTGTATTTGCTATTACAAGATTTGTGTGTCTCAGTATTATTATTATTATTATTATTATTATTACAAAATGACAACAGCAATGGAAACAATAAATTCCTGCCTTTTATTGTCCACCGTGTCATACCATGAGTTTTACATGGATATTCCTATTTTTAGTGCATTTCTTCATCTCTATCATCTCTGTTCTGTACTTAATTCTCCTATTCTTCATCTGTCTAGTTTTCAGTGTCCCATTGTTTTATCAGTATTCACTTCATTAGGAATTTGAATGATAGAGAAATGCCTAAATTGGAATCTTAGTGCTTGCTTGTTTCTTCTCAAATGTTCTCTAGTTTGTATACGAGGGTCTGGGCTTTCGATTTTTCTTGGGGTACATTATTGTCTCTTTTTCTACCTTCTTACGCATTCTTTGAATATTCTTCCTTGATATTAAAGGGGGCTGGGGAGGGAGAGGAGGAGGGGGGGAGTGAGAGATAGTGGACATTGATAAGTTGAGTGGGTGACGTGCAGTTTGGGATGCTAGACAAGCTCAACATCCAGTGCTACAAAGCAGCTGCTGCCTTTTAAGATCCCCTTGATACCAGTTTTATAATATTGCTGTTCACACCAAGTCACCAAATGCCTGTTATAGCTCGATAGTATTAGCTTGGTACATGGAGCTTAATTGTATACTTATTTTGCCTTTAAAAGTTAAATTTCTTAAACTTTGGAGCTCCTTTTTTGGTAATGTATGGGTACTTCTATGTACTGTGTCATATAAAAGTTTATGAATAATGATAATATCATTGTTCCCTCGTTTACAGGACATGTGGAGCAACAACCATGTTGGGTAATAATGCTTGAGGTGTGTTCTATAATTGAGTTGCTTCTATTTCCTCCAGTTCAAATATTTTTTCTAATAAAGGACCTAAACTTGTCTTTGATGTAATTTCTAAGAAAACAAAATCCCTTGATGTGGATCTAGTTTTGTGATCTCATCTCAGTCACCAAGAAAGTTGTTAATGGTAGTGGCATGGTCAATTGCGGAGTGGCTGCTAGAGCGAAGAAAGCAGCTGCAATGAAAAAACTTCACATGTAAAAGACTTCTTGTTTTTAATATCCTTCAATTCTTCAAACTATTCCATTGCCATCCTATATCAATACTATCACCTGATGGCTTTACCATAGAAGAGGAAGAACTTCTTTGTGACTGTGCCGATGCCATAAGGAAAAGGACTGGGTCTGTTAAGGAAACTATGAAAAAAACTAGTAACAGGGGACTGAGAAGAGGAAAAAAGGGATATGGATTACATAACAAAACACTAGAAAAAAACAGATCAAGATTAACTAATTTATTATGAGCATAGTAGTAAAAACATATTTAGCAGTAGTCTAGTTATTACCAAGGCATGTTACAAAATAGTGATCCATGAACGCCAAGAGAGAAAGAAGAGAACAAAAAGAAGGAGAACAACATGTTACAGAGCTGCTGGAGACTACACCTTATTGGCTGAAGGAGAATGAGCTGCATGAGAAACTGGTTGAGGACTTGTTGAAGAGCAAGGTTGAAGGAGTGTTGAAGGGATATGAAAATGGTGCGTTACAGAGTAAGCCCTAAATTGGTTTCAACTATAGTAGTCAATGGTGGATAGCAGCGTGAAGCGGACTCTTCCAAAATTGCTATAGCACCATAGTGGGGAGCGGGATGTACGCTATAGAGAAGATAGTGGCTACAATAAAAAACTTAAAAAATTTGTAAAACACACATAATTATAATCCTAATAGTTATAAAACTTTATTATGAACAATAAACAGTTTCCAGACTCAAAACTCAGAGTCAACATGATTTAGATTGAAAAATAGAAAGACAATGGCTAAAAAAAGATAGAAAGACAGAAAAAAAGACAACTGAAAAAAAAAGAAGGACAAAGAGAGACAAAATAAAAAGACAATGGAAAAGAAAGACAAAGAGAAAGTTGCATGCAGAACAGTGGAAGCTGCAAAAGGGTGAGCTTGCTGGAAAAGGGGTGAGCTTGGCTGGAAAAAGGGTGGGTTTGGCTGGAAAATGCATGGGCTGCTGGGATTTGGTCTGAAAATGGATGGGTTGCAGAACAAAGATGTGCGAACAGAGAATAGCAACTGTTTCTCCCGCTATTCTGTCCGTGACTCACTCGCGATAGCGGCCGCGATGGACACAGTACTTAAATTCGACGCTACAGGAATTCTGGAGCGGCAGAGGGCTGCTACTCACTGCTCCGCCGCTAAGGGCGCTATTGACTAGTCTGGTTTCAACAGAGCAAGTTGCTGCACTCAACTGTGTGTGATGCACTTTCAAAGTGTTTTCAAATCCTTAAATTAGTTTGTAGACTAGATGTCAATGGACCTAAACGTCCCTAATTTGGTGCAGCCCGGTGGGTTTTGGTGAGGTTAACTTGAAACAGGGAATTTGGCTCCCTGTAAGTGTAGAATAGTGGCTGCTATGTCTGCTATTGCATCCTGCTACAACCTGGTATTTCATCCTGCTATTGTGGCGCTCTGCGCTGCTACATTGAAACGGTCTGCCACAAGCATTCAGGTGCAGCCAAGAGCCACTCCACATTTGTGTGATAACGGCCACTATTGGCAACCCTGCTCACCAGGCTTCAGCCTGTTCAAACAGGTGCCATTTGACTTAGACTTGTTGGCACTAAACATTCATGCTGCTAGTTCCCTTTTAGAAGCTGAGATCTGGTATTTGGCCATTGTCATTACAAATGCATCTTTAGAAATATGAAACAATTATGAGGGCTTTGCTGATAACCTAAAATGTTGCAGACTAAAAATTTTCTTCTGCTCCTGTTTTTTCTCTTGTTAATGTTATATTATATTATAATTATAATTATTATGATATCTCACGATGATTAATTCATTTCTTGTAGGTACTTGATAATCTTCCACATGATCTTATCTATTCAGAGAATCAAATTTCCTCATGGATGGAAGTCTGGGTTGAGAGGCAGCATGAACGGTATGCCTCAGCTTTGCATATGCATGCAGATCTTGCTGTTGCTGCATACACCATTACATGTATTTTAGTGCTTCGTTAGGCTGTAGCTACAAAAAAATAAAAAATAAAGTTGCTTCAAGAAATGTTTGCATTTATGTGATTATCAAATTGTAACATAATTCTGTGGCCTACTTTAATCAACCTATATGAGAATTTCACATCACCAACCACTTTTCCTCCTTTAATAGAGAAACACTCAGCGAGTTATACAAGCCGTTGCAAGACTCACTTATTACACGCTGTGTTGAGATCATGGACTTGGATAAAACCAAAACAACTCAAAGCACTGCAATATCTACACTAAAAGGCATTTGGTCTAAAGTTTACCCAAAACCACGTAGATGTTGGCTGCCAACTGGTTGCTTGGTAAGAGATTCTCCTAATCTGCCTTAAGTCTGATATACAAATGATTTTTGCATTTACCATACCTTCATTGTTTGCAGAAATTACTTGAGGTTCTCCATGAGGTGTTACCAAAGATGTCTTTAATTGCTTCTGATTTCAGCTACCTGCCAGATGTGAAAATACCTGGTGAAAGAGCTCCACTGGTTTCAACTAAAGTATGTTCTTGTTATATATTTCCTGAATAATACAGCTGTTGTCTGCTTTCTCATCTCATGAACTTTAGAGTGAAGTTCTCATGCAGTAGTCCTTAGAATGGAGTCTTTATCCACTTGCTTTGTGTATTAAGATCATTATTTCTACTCTGCACATGTGATATGATTGGGAAGCAATGTCCCAATAGTTGTGAGGAACTGCCACATTGGTACTTTACTTTGTTATGGCTAAGCTATTGCTATATTAGCCTATTGTACAATGGAGGAATATTCATATAGAAAACAGAGTATTTATGTTGTAAGTTGTAAGTTGTAAACTTAAATGTAAATACATGGTGATAATTCAGCTTCTGTCTCACGAATTATTTGTTAATGATTTGTATGGATGTGTATATGGATATTATAATTCGTTGTCATCTTTAGAAGTCACTTCTTTATGTTTTCCTTTAACAAATCAAACTGAAGGTTCTAACCTGTATTGATAATCTTAATTAACTGAGTTTTCCTTATGAATTGCAGAAAGATGGAAGCAGCTCAGATTACGAGAATTATATAGAGGCAAAGGTTTGGTTTACTACTTGCTTCATTCCTTTTCAATCTACTTTTCTCATTCTCACTCTCCTTCATTGTGTGTCTGTGTGGTGTTGTACATGATTAGCAGATACTGTGTTTGTAGCGTGAGACAATCTTGCTTAAATTTAACACTAGGTTTGAAGAGTTAATTAACAAATTATATTGAAGCATTCATGATTCAGTAACTGTAACAGCTGCAAAAGCTGTTGAACAATGGCAATTTGAACATCCCAATCGTGTTAAATTCAATAATTTTATTGCATAAAGTTGACTGGTATGTACTTGATTTTGTTGACATTTACAAACCATAGGACCCGGGAACTTTTTATTTGTGCTAGAAGTGAAGGGAGTTTGTATTGCTTATATTTGAGCAATCAAAGATATGTATGATGGGGTTAAAACTAGTATGTGAATATGTGGTGCGGTCTCAGAAGATTTTCCTATAACTATAGAATTATAATAAAGGTCAACTTTGAGCCCTTATCTTTTCACTTTGGTCTTAGATGTGCTTACTGAGCATATCCAATAGCCAGTGCCATAATGCATGTTTTTTGCAGATGATGTAGTCCTAGTAGGGGAATCGAGAGAGGGAATAAATGTTTAGCTATAGCTATGGAGACAAGTTTTGGAAGCACATGACTTCCAATTCAGTAGAAGTAAAACGGAGTATATGGAATGTAAGTTTAGTAAGAAGCGCACTAGCACTAACCTAGAGGTGAAAATTAGAGATCATACTATACCACAAGTCACATGATTTAGGTATCTAGAATCTATCATTTAAGATGATGGAGAGATAAAAGGAGATGTAAACCATAGGATTCAAGTGGGGTGGATGAAATGGAGAAGTGCTTCGGGTGTTATTTGAGATCGTAAGGTGCCCCTCAAGCTTGAAAGAAAATTTTACTGCACAGCTATAAGACCTGCGATGCTTTATGGTATTAAATGTTTGGCGATAAAGAGCCAACAAGAGCATAAGTTCAGTGTTGCATGGATGAGGATGTTGCGTTGGATGAGAAAGGGTAGCACCTATTGAGGAAAAGATGGTAGAATCTCATCTTAGGTGGTTTGGCCATGTGAGGAAAAGGCCTTTAGAAGCCCTAATAAGAAGAGTAGATCAGATGAGGATAGCCCAATAGTTAGAGGTAAAAGGGAGACCAAGAAAAACTATAGGAAAAACCATTAAAAAGGACTTAGATAGAACACAATGGTGTCATTTGATCTTTGTAGCTGACCCCACCTAGTGGGAAAAGGCTTTGGTTGTTGGTTGTGCTAGAAGCAAAAGTACATTTGAGGGAGGATAAGGAATTATCCAACAGCAAGCCAAAGTGGCTTAGAAGAACAACTGAGCTGCCTAATCCATTTGTTTATCAATGGTTGAAATTCCCTTGAAACGACTTTTATGCATTGTCACTTTACTCTAAAGGAATCAATTTTCTTTAGTCAAAATTTTCTTGTTAGAGTAATTTATTGGTATCAACCCACAGCCTTTTGTCAAGCACATCCTGAAAATTAAGTTACAAGTGATAAGGAATAATCTATATTACTAACATATATTTCCTTACAATAAACTATCAAAGCTGTTGAATCCCTCGGTAGTATAATAATGGAAAGAGGCTGTTGCATTGGGAGCATAAATGGCTTGGTATAAAGTAAAATTGCAATCCTACAATAATTTTCTTCGAAGTACTAGATTTTTTGTTTTCATATAATTTTTGTCCTGCAAGATGCACTGATGTTTTAACATTATCCGCTTGATTGAAATGATTGGCCTGTCTCTTTCTAATCCCGAGTGATTAAAAAGTTTAGAGTCATAATAGATAAGCATCTTGTCAATTATTTCATTATTCATTATTTCCAGGTCTTTTTGTTGCTTTCACTTACCGCAAGAAACTATTTAAGCTCAATCATTATTTGTAGTTACTTCATAGGAGTACAAAACGAATTATGCACGCTTTCTTATATAAGTGATCATCCTGTCATAAAACAATTTCTTCCTGAATTTAAAATGCATGCATGGTTGTATTAAAGTTTATCTCTTTAATTGCAGGGTGACGCTGATATCTTTTTCCCTACAGACTTTTGGCTTTTGGAACAAATTGATCATTATTCTGGGTGGCTGAAACTTCATGGTGATCATTCATCGAAAAAAGGAAAGAAAAGGAGAACAATTACGGTGAGTTCTATTGTCTTATTGTATAGAACATTATTATCACATCTCTGCATCCTAGGCCTCAAGCAAATGAGAGGCAAAAGTTGCATTGGTGGGTTTCAAAAGAAATCACTCAGCCAATGTATATTCCTTGATAGAACGCATAAAAGTCTATTTTTCATATCCTTATTATTGGTTTTAAAAAGTAATTGTTATAAACATAAGAATTTTATATAAAATAAGAGTCTTTTATATAAAAAAGAATTTTAAAAATTGTTTTCCATAATATATACAAAATTAAGATAATTCAATGTTACTCAATATACTGATTTTTTTTTAAAATCTTAAACTAGAATAATCTAGTTAATTATAAGTCATTGATATTTGTTTTCAAATATTTCGTTTCTATTTATCTTATGAAACAAACCCAGATATGCTTTCTTTCGAATTATTAGCAACTTTATGTACTCTAGCTAAATAGTTTATATTTGATGTAGCTGGAAACATCATCTTTCATGGAAGAGTTTGGTTTGCCCTCAAAAACGAGAACCAAGGATGGATACAACCCACTCTTGGATGACTTCAAGAATACCAAATTTTATCTTAGTGTCCCTACACACAATACTAAGTAGATGGTCATTACAAGTACTTGCACTCACAAGGACGTGTCACAGACATTTTGTTGAGTTTATGTTCTGTAAGTAACCTGGAGTTCATCATTTGATGGTCTATGAGCATAAATTATAGTTTAAAAAATAACAATGTGGCCATATACTGTCTCCTGGGTTCAAACCTGGATTGGCAATTTTCCCTTGGCATGTGGCCCCCTCCTCTCTGAAGCCCCAGAAATTGCATAATTTAATAGAAAAGATAGAACATTTTTATGTAGGTTAAAGAATAACACAAGTTGTGATGATCGTTTTAATCCTTTGTAAATGGGATGTATTTGTTAGTAGTTAGTATTGTACACTGCAAGTTGTTGCTATTAAATATAAAGTGTTGAGAGACATTAGCCAAAAGAATGAATGGAATGCAGTAACTTTATTTTAGTTAGGCTCCCTGAATATGTATTTATCCTAGAAGAAATATGTATTTAAAAGGAAAACGTGACAGACAACTGAATTCAAAGAAATAGAAAATGAAGGGCAAGTGGTACCACTCCCTACAACAGAGGTAGAGGATTAGGATCCTCTAATTGTAGTAAGTAACATGACAAGATCATGTCACAAGAAAGAAAGACATAAAAGTAAAATTAATGTACCCTACATCAATCCGAATGGCATCAACCCGTAAACCAACCATGAGATCACTTTCCGTGGCTGCCACGGTGTCGTCACCACCGTGGATCTCCAAAGGACATGCTTACCATTCTGTTGCTGTAATAGACTTCCTTACCAATCTCCCCACCCCATCTAATTCCATTGCAACTTCTTCCATACTTGACCGTTTTTAACTTTTCAGGTCTAAGCATCTATTTGCAAGAATAGCAACTGTAGTGATATGTTCTTCCTCCCCTTACTTCGTGACTTTTTTGTCAATGATATCAAAAAGACAATTTTCCTCCATCCAAATAACGAAACATGAAGCCAAACTTGTGGCTTCCTCGGGGGTTATCAAAGATATTGACTTTTGCCCAGTTAAAAGTTCAACAAGAACTACTCCAAAGTTGTACACACCATTCTTTTCTATAAAAGAAAATGACGTTCTTACATCATTTTTTGAAATACATCATTTTTTATTACATTTTTAATGGTTGTGATTAAGTGAGAGAAAGTGATAAGGAGAAGTGAAGTAATTAATAGTATGGAGAGTAATGTAAAAAATAATGTGAGAGAAAAATATGGTAAGAATATCATTGTTGTTCTATAAATTGATCAATACGAAAATATTCCAAGTATCCAAAAGTTCCTTTAACTAGTGTGGTCAGGTGAGTATCATTAATGAAAACCATTCTGGATGTTCCAAAGTCTGTCACTTTTGCCCTATACATCTCATCCAATAGTACATTTGTTGATTTCATGTCTCTCTGATAAATCGGCTGAGAAGTAGCTAAGTGTAAGTAAAATAGAGCTCGTACAACTTCAGTGGCAATTTTTAAACGCATATCCCATGTCATTGATAAGTCCTCATTTTGTTCATGCAAATATTCGAAAAGGGTACCATTGGAAATGAATTTATAAACAAGCAAAGGAATTTCTGTCTCCAAACAACATCCTAACAACTTAACCACATTTCTATGGTTAATTTGTGAAAGAATGACAAATTGATTGATGAATTCTTCAACCTTTCCATGAACCTTAAAACTTTTTTACTAAAACAATTTTACCAACTATTATTATTGCAAGATGAAAAACACATTTTATATAAAAAATGAAAAAAAAATGTTAACAGAATAATGTCAAATGGAACTAATTTATTTTTAATATAACGAAGAATTTCCAATTAATTTATTCAAAAAATAATTCTCCTTGATTTGAATTGACACATTTGAGGAATATCAATGAAAACACAATGAATTATGTTGGTTATGCATAACGGTTTAGAGATTGCAGCCTATTTTGATATTCTATCCTAATAGCCTTTATGAAAATACTTTATATAAATTACATATATGCATGTTTTTAACAATTCAAAATCATCAACAGTTTAATATCAGAATAGGCATAACCTCCGAGGAGCGAGTTCCCCTGCTATTTGATGTAAAATTGACGTGTAACACGTAGCAGCAAAATTTTTGGAGCGGACTATGTAAAAACAAAGTGACTCTAGCATTTTCAGCACAAATTTGATAAATCATTCTCGTTTTATCTTCTACATACACTGTCTAGTTTCTATATCTTATTTTTTGTTCAAGTAAGTGCAGAACTTGATGTCTTTATTCAAATTTTCTGGTACATGTGTAAATATATATGCTTCCATACATAAAAAAGATTAAAGAAAAAAAAATCTATAAGACAATTTCTATCGTGCCATGATGATATCAGAGAACATAACCACCATAAGCACGAGTCCCAAATTATTTTCTTTTACACGAGAGAAAATCAATTAAGAAAATTTACCAATTATTTGATAAGAAAAGGCATAACCTCCACGGCGGGTGTTCTGTTGTTTAGAGTTGGCCCTGTATTTGAAGCAGAATACGCAGCCCAAGGTTGGTAATCTTCAATTCCAGCAAGCTCAAATTCTCCATGATTTTGTTGTGCATTAGAATTCCTTTCCAACTTCCGGATCCCTTCTAATTCCATTGTGACTTCTTTCATAGTTGGCCGTTTTTTGCCATTCAACTCTAAGCATCTATTTGCAAGATTGGCAACTGCAATGATATGTTCTTTCTCCCCTTCCTTCATGACTCTTTCGTCAATAATATCAAACAGATGATCTTCCTCCATAGAGAGAACGAAATATGAAGCTAAACTTTTGGCTTCCCGGTGTCTTAATGAGGATATTGGCCTTTGCCCAGTTAGAAGTTCAACAAGGACCACTCCAAAACTGTAGACATCACTCTTTTCTGTAAATTGACTAGTATGGAAATATTCAGGGTCCAAGTATCCAAAAGTTCCTTGAACTACTGTAGTGAGGTGAGTAGCTTCAATGGAAACCATTCTTGATGTTCCAAAGTCTGCTACTTTTGCCTTATACTTCTCATCCAAAAGTATATTTGTTGATTTGATGTCTCTGTGATAAATGGGCTGAGAAGCAGCTGAGTGTAAGTAAAACAGAGCTCCTGCAACTTCAGTGGCAATTCTCAAACGCATATCCCATGTCATTGGTAAGTCTTCATTTTGGTCATGCAAATATTCATAAAGGTTACCATTTGGAATGAATTCATAAACAAGCAACGGAATTTCTGTCTCCAAACAACATCCTAACAACTTAACCACATTTCTATGGTTAATTTGTGATAGAATGACAAATTCATTGATGAATTCTTCAACATTTCCTTGTACTTTAAACTTCTTCACTGCAATAATTTTACCGTCTACTAGCATGCCCTTGTAAACAGTACCTTGGCCTCCCTTTCCAAGTACTCTGTTCATATTAAAGTGATCTGTGGCCTTCTCTAAGTCCTTTAAGCTGAAGAGTTTAGTTTTGTCAACATTAACTTCACCTGAAGACAATCTTTGTTCTAACAACAAACCTCCATTTTGTTTGAAGAACTTTTCTTTGCGTTTCTTTTCTATTTTTTTCCATACAACTTTAAACAACCACCATAAACCAAGGAGTAAAATGATGGATCCGAAGCTTGAGGAAATTCCTACACATTTGGCACATAACAAAATAAGAGATTACTTTGTCTAATACAAAAAATAGGTGCATGCACCTATATCAATATGTATTTATATAGATGCTGCCAAGAGGTATAGCTCAGTTGGTAAACTGAACTCTTTGTGGGTGAACTTATGTACAGTACTGTAGGAGTTCGAAACTCATTGAATGCATCTTGGATCAGGTCAAGCTAATAGCTAAAGATTAGTGCACCTCGTAGTCTTTTAAAAAAATGCACTTGGATGCATATTCACAAGGCAAAAGCAGTTTAGGATTCATGGAAGTATGAAGAAATTGTTTTTATTTTTAAATAATCTTCATTATATATCGATTGACAAAATATTTTGAGTAGGAAAATGTATTTTCGGAGGATGACAAGATTGTTGAATAAAAAATAATAATAATTTAAAGTTAATAGAGTTTTGTTAGTGTGATAGTTATTGTGAGTTATGAAAGTCATGAAAAAAAATGTTATAATAATGAAAAGAATTATGGTATAATTTATATGTCATTAAGAAGAAGAATTATTTTATTAGAGTTATAAAGTTATAAGATGTTATTTCATTAGTTAAAAAAATTATTATTAATTAATAAGAGTTATAAATTATGTAAAATTTTTCTTATTCTCTTAAAATTTATATAAATATCTTATATACTTTAAAATTTGTTTGAGTGAAAAAAATATCCACTGTTAGTTAGAGGAGTGGATGTGGTAACTTAGTAAGTAGCTCAGCGTGCTAAACAAAGATTGGAAACCTTTTCCCTGCGAGGAGCTTAAGCACATTATAGGATTTAGTTAATAAGACATTATTAGCAAACGTACAGCGGGTTTACATGGGTTCGGGTTGATTCTTTCATCTTTAATCCACCAGATATGAAAAAAATAGACAAAGAAGAAAAAATGGGTTAGAATATTTTCAACCCGAATACGTTTTAACTTTAATTATTAAATTTTTTTATTTACTTTACTTTTTTTGAATCATTGCATGTTATTTCAAATACTTTCTTCCATAAATTGTATGACATCAATAAGTTTATAAAGAAGTGGATTGGATTGAATGATTCAATTTTGAAGGAGATGACCATTTCCATGAAAATGAAGTTAGATAAATATTGGGATGACATTGATGGTCATCTAAATTACTTATTGTTTGTGGCTATTGTCCTTGATTTAAGGTATAAAATAGATAATGTTGAGTTTTGATTGGAAAAGATTCTGCAGTGTGAAAATTATGAAGAGGTTTGACGAGACTATTATTTGAACATTATCAACAAATGCATCATGTTCCTCTACTTTGATTCTAGACATCATCCGGGTGTGACTCGGTACATGATGATAATATTGAAGAACTTAAAAATCGAGTTTAAATTGAAAGTGAAAAAAAATAATGAATGAGCTTGACAAAAAATGCGAGGGGATGATGTTGATGGCTTTGATATTCTTAAGTGGAGAAAAAGACTTTTATCATGGTAATCTTAGACTTCATTTTTATTTTAGTGTGTTTTAGAATTAATTTATTTTATATTCTTTTTGCAAAACCACCGTTAATATTTGTACAAAATTAATTAAAAACCCATCCTGATATTGAAAAAAGTGATAGTTTTATATAAAACTAAATTTTTTTAATGAATATAATGATCTAAAATCAATATTATATGTGTAAATGGCAAACATGTATCACCTAATTAATGGTTGGCTTTCTAATTCATGAACTTATTATTTCATTATTAAGTTTAAATTTAGCCTTTGCAATTGTTTTATTGATTGTGGCTGCAAGGAAACAGAGCTAGGATCCTTGGTTAAAGTTTTCCTAAATACCCATGGGGCATTTTAAGATGTTTTCTCCTCATTTTTGGTCAGTTCCCAAGTTTGGAAAATATGTTACTCTGGATCTAAAGACTTCTTTCGATTAAAAAAATGTTGATATAAAGACTATGGATAAAATAGAGAGTACTAAATTTGAGATAATTCATATATAACACCGAGTTAATTTTTATAAGATTTTATTATTATTGATTAATTTATTAAAAATAAGTATGTTAATTTAAATGTTAATAATAATTTTAGTATATTTATATAGTTAAAGATAATTTGATAATTTTGATTTTAATTTTTTTCAAGATTTTTTTTATAAATGTCAATATTGTTTTTTTAAAAAAATAAAAAAATTTCTATGCTCGGTTAAAATAACGCTAAATACACCCAACTCAACCCACAAATACCTTTACATGGGTTATTGGTATCCATCATTATTAAGAGAAAAGAAGAAAAATTAAATACGTTTTCTTTAATCTTTATTTTTATTTCTTTAATTTCTAGTCCAAATCAATTAGAAGGACAATCCCTGAAACTTTGCCCAAGCAAAAGGAAGTTCTTCTGCAATTAGAAAATTAAAAGCAGTTGTTTACTTTGTTGATCATTGGGTACTTTTAATTTTGCAGTAATGCAGTTGATTTTCTCAATAAAACTTTAATTGGTAAGACTATTTTTTAGTGTTTTTGAATTAATTTATTTTATATTTAAAATAATATATATTAAAAGTTTTTAAAATATTTTCATAAAAATATATTTTTTCTAATATAATCAAAATCAAACATGGTAAATTTTTATCACCTATTAATTTTGCAGCAGCATCCAATGCAGTTGCAGTGGCATCACATCACCACGATTGCGATCGCAAATCGCATACATCAGTCTGCTTTAGCCTGCAACCTGATTGTGGCTGCAACATAGGTTAAAAAAAGTAAGTAATCATAATATTCACTCGAGAGACGACGCTTATTTCATCTTAACTATCTTAATTTTAATAACATTTAACACATGGAAAATCTAAAATGTCCTTAAAATGTAGTTTTATGTCGGTTTTTTTTGTTACGCTTGTTCCAATTTAAGTGCTTTAATTGTTTATCGGAAAATATACGTCCTTAGAATTTCTTTTGGAAATGTCTTGTTTAAAAAAATAACCGAGCAGTAGTTGATATGAAAAGTCTTACGTTTTTTTAAGTCGATTCCTAATTTCTTGTCCAAGTCATCCTTTTTATGATAAATCATTTTAAGATAATTTATTTTACACCCTTTGAATATTAGAAAAAAATTGGATGCTTTAAAGTTATATATTAAATTAAGTTTGGAAAATAGCTCTGGATCTAAAGACTTCTTTCGATTAAAGAAGTTGTATGACTTAAGTTACTAAATTTGAGAAGATATATGAGTTAATTTTTATAAGATTTGATTATTATTGATTATGTTAAAAATAGGTATGTAAAAATATTAATAAAATTTATATATTTAATAGTTAAAGATAGTGATAATGATAAATATATTTTATAATTATTTTTCAAAAAACTGATACAGTTTGGTGTCCGAAAATTAAGAAAGAAACTAACAATTTTTTTTTTTAATACATAAGTGTTTTTCAAAAGAAAATAACTTTTTGATACTGATAATTTTTAATTTCTAAATTGGTTCAATAAATTTAGATAGGTTTATATTATATTATATGTAATAAAAATTATATTTTTTACCTGTTATCATCAATACTTTTATCCAAATTTCTTTAAAATTAAATTTTTTCTATTACTCTTTAAAAACTATTACACAACTATAAGTGGATACATACTTTTTATGCAACCAACAAAAATAATTATCTCAAAATTTTCATTTTAACTATCTTAATTCTAATAACATTGAACACACGAGAGTAACATCCTTAGTGATATTTTCTTGTACGCTTCCAGATTTAAGTGCTTTAATTGTAATTACGTCCTTAGAATCTGTAACCAAGCAGTTGATATGAGAACTTACGTTGAGTCAATTCCTAGTTTTCTTGTTCATATCTTTTGCCAAGATTCATCCGGTTCTTAGTTTGTATTTAAGATAGTTAACAAAATTTAATTATTTTAATAATTAATTATTATATAAAATTCTTTTATTATAATTAATTATAAAAAAGGTTTTATATTTAAATATGTTAACTGAAAAGTAATTTTAAAATAATCTATTTTATTTGAATTGTATAAAAAAATTATTTTTATGTATTAAATTATCAAAATAGATATAAAATAATTAAAAAATATTTGATCAATTAAAAAAATTATTTAATTAAAGACAAATGATATTTATATTTCAAAACAAAAGTAATCTCAATTATTTTAACATAATGTTCAAAATGAAACTTTTTAAAAAAAAATATTGTCCGTAAAAAAATACTATCAACAACTTTTTGTGTTTTTATCCAAACATATTATATTCTTGGAACAACTTTTAACTGAAAAGACTCTTAGAAGACAAGAATTAGCCGAACTAAACATGTGTTTGATAAAGTTTTATTCTAACTTAAAAAATAGTTTTATTAATCATTTAATTTTTATATATTTAATTTTTTTAACTTATTCATAATTTATTTTGTATCTTATAAAAATATTATAATCATATACAATATAATTTAATATTTTTCTTATGTTAACATATAATATAAATATAATATATATATATTTTTAATGTACATAAAATATTTTCTAAAAAAATATACTATTTGATATCATTAATAACTCCTCAAAGCAATTTTACTTTTTATGAGTTGGGTTATCTAGTCTAACTTTCATTGACGACAGATATATGACTTGGATTCAAATTCAAAAATCCTTTATTGAACAGTAATTTTTAATTTCACTGTAAATTCAAATCCTCGTTAAAATTGATAGTGAAAGTGAGGAAGTGTCTAGTAGATCGAGTGCTATAGATGCAAGGATATGAATGAGGTTTTCAAGTAAATGTAGTCTTGTATTTCGGAAGAAGTTTTTTTGTACAAATGTTAATAATAGGAAGTAAAGTTTATTTTTCATATACTATTATTTTTTACTTAATATATATATAAGAAAAATTTATCATTAAAACATGCATGAATCACATATATATATATATATGTAAAAAAAAGCATACATCATTAATCAAATATTAGACTTTACTTAAAGATAAATGGAGTAGTATTGAATATGTTTTAAAATTTTTCTTTGACATATAAATCAGAATGGACATATAACTAGAAAAGAAACAATAATAATGATTGTAATTAATTAGAAGGAAATTATATTTATCAGTTTATACGCACCTGTAGCCAGCTTCGCTCTCGTTGTGTGATGCACAAAACTAGGAGCTGTACCTGTTGGCAATTACAATTCTGAAGGTTAAAAACTTGTATACCATTTTACTTTCAGCATTTTATTATAAAACAAAATAATTTCAAAGAATAAGATTTGGTGCAATTTTTAAAATAACTGCATACGATCCAAATCCCTCTTTGTGACGTAGTGGAACCTTGGCATAGCTAAAACGTCAAGAATCAAGTTAAATAAATTTTTTGAGCGAAAACTGAACTAAAAAAGAAAAGGGAGTGAAATTTAATTGAAGTTTTTATAATACAGATTTGGTTCCGATTAAATATTTTTAATTTCTTCAATGTTGGTTTATTTTTTTAGTTTTTATCTAAAGATACATCAATGCAATTGTCTTATTACTACTCTTATATAGCATCAGTAAATGAAAAAAAAATTGAATCTAACTCTTTTTTTCAATCTTTTTTTAATTTTTAATCCCTTTTTAATCATCTTCTATGTATTTATTAATTTAATTAAATAAAGTTAAAAATAACAAATAAAAATCTTCAATTTTTTCTTTTAATCTTTTTAATTATCTTCTATATATTCATTAATTTAATTAAATAAAATTAAAAAACAAATAAAAAATATTAAAGAGATTGAAAAGAAAAGCTAGAAGTGAAAGAATTGAACTCAAGTTTTGTTGCTAGTAAATATTTAAGTTGCAACAGGGAAGGGATCATACGGATACATCCTCCAGCAATGTAAGGATTGCCACTGAAGCCGTATCTGCAGTCACATCTCCGACCTGAGTGGCCGTTTTGTGAAGATGTAACATTAGTGTCATAGCATTCGGCATTGGCATCTGGAGGGAGTTCCAGGGTGGAATTCAGCATCTCGTTCAGAATCTCCCACTCCAATATCGCAGGAACATAATTCAAATCCTTTAATCTCCCGTGACCGTCGTGGTTTGGTAACCAATATTCTTCTACTACGATCAGCGCATAACTGCACATATCACTCACATGATTGTTTGTTAGATCTTGTAGTGTTGCGTTATATTCTGAAAGATACTTGGGCAGGGAAGTCTCGCAGCAGCGCTTGCCATGGCAACCATCGCTTGGAAGGTCGCCGTAATTGTGAACTTGTTCGTTGTCGTCACAAATGGACACACAACCACTAACTTCTGACCCATTTGTTGAGTGCAAAAAGGCAATACTATTGCAACCAATGGCCATAAATTTGTTATCCTCAGAGGAATACACGAAAGGGCTTCCTTTCAGGTCTTCGACTTGCCCACCGTTTTTGCCTCCACAGTTCCAACGGAAAACAGGATTCGTGATCTCAACCTTGCTAGACATTTCATTAATGAATGTCACCTCCAGATTTATAGATTTCAGGTAAGGTGTCTGAGTCAGATCACCTTGAGAAGTAATGTTTGTTCTGCATTCTATTTCAAACCACTTGTCTGCATAGCATTTTGGATCTTTCATTCCAAACGGGTAAGGGATGTCAACAGTTCCACATGTCGATTCACAACCAGGTTGTGCTATAGTAGTTGAATATTGTGCAGAGACCGATGGATATATGGGCCATATCATCATCATCAAAATGATATGAAATGCAAATTGCAGAATCATTTTCGCTAAAAAGGTTTGATCTCTCTTTTGGTGAGGGTTTCTGGGTGTGCGTCTATCTTTGTCAGAAGCTACATATTTATGCTCCGTGTTATAACTTGTAATATATTTACGCCAACATCACTCGTTTAAGGAGGCCGTAATAAGATCTACAAAGACACTAACTTTGAAGGAGAAGAAGACTAAAAAAAAGTTGAAATTGACGAAATTTCCTAATCACCCTATCGAAGTCATCAAGAAGCTAGATAACGACCAGACAAGACTTTTATCTAATGAATATTAATTATTAAATTAATATGCTAGAAAGTTTCGCAGGGGTGAAATGAAACAAGATGAGTGACGCTTAGGTTACTAGTTTTCTTTTTGTTTGTGGAAACGATTAGTTTGTCTTGATCTTTATTTTTTTAAACAAATGGAATAATATGCCGTTATGTTGCCAGAAGGTATCAATAATGCAATACAGGTTGCTTGAATACCGCCTCTTTTTAGCAAGAAGCATATACTGAAATAGATTTAAAATTCATTTTGGTCTCACTCAACCCAAATAAGCATCAAAAACCAAAAGCCTTTTGGGCGCACTTAATTTGGACCACCATAACACAGCATGTAATGAGGTTCCTCTGAGATATTGAAAAATCATCTCGATCTCTTTCTATTGTACGCAAGTCTTAGATTTGATTTGATATGAGCTGACCACCCAACAACATAACGTGTATATGGTCTTGTAACCATCACAGCATACAATAGACTACTGAATGCATTTTTCTAATTTTTTTTTTAATTTCCAAAATAAAAACTAGCCTGAAAAACTTCATTTTTAATCAGAAATTTTTTTGTTCTATTCAGCTTTAATTTATTTTTTTTACTGGTTCTTCACCCTTTACTAGCTAGTACGCTATATACAAAGTGCCTCTAACATTTTGAACACAACTTAGATAAATCATTCTCGTTTTTTCTTCTACATACACTGTTTTGTTTCCAGATCTTATTTTTTGTTCAAGTACGTACAGCACTCGAGGTCTTTATTCTAATTCTCTGATGCTCGTGTATATATATGCTTCCATGCATAAAAAAGATTTTGAAAAAAAGCTGTGAGAGTTTCTTTTGTGCCATGATAGTATCAGAGAACGTGTCCACCATGAGCACTAGTCCTCAGCCATGACGATACTCAACAACAATTATGCTTTGGAAGTTATGTGTCTCCAATCAAAATGATTTTCTTTTACACATGTGAAAACAAATTAAGAAAATTCACCAATTATTTTATATGAGAAATATTTTGACAAATGCACAAGGTAAGAAATTAGTGACTCAAAAAACTGACCATATAAAGAAAAAAAAGTAATATCTAATTAGTGTTAAAATGTAAATATTTCCTAAAATGAAAAGTGTTAAATTATTAATTAATGCTAGTGATGATAGGCTATAATTTTTCATCCTTACTCTTGCGCTAGGATATTGTGTAATCTCATTGTAATTGAGCCATGTGGTATTGTAGTTTCTTTATTCTACAATTCTCTTTTACACTATCTCATGTTGGTAGCTTAGTTAGTAATAATTGGTAAGAATAACAGAGTTTGATCCTTGCAAATGTTATTTATCACAATTTCCCTTCCCCTATCCCCTACTCCTTTCCCCATACTCTATTAAGGGGTCATATCATATTAAGAGTTAACCCAGATCCTCACTAGGAGGTCTTTTCGCCAAACTCACAAGGTGAGTCATAGGTCTTACTAAAAAAAAATCTCTTGTACTCTTGTATATATCAATAATATGCATCCATACAACAAAACAGCAGTGATACCCACCTCTTATAAGTATTTCTCAACAAAAATTTTGCTTTTAGAGGCTATATGTCTCTAACCAAAATGTTTTCTTGTTCACATGATAAAACAAATTGAAAAAATTCACCAATCATTTCCCCTTTTGGAGTTTATATGTCTCTAACCAAAATGATTTTCTTTTACACTTGAGAAAACAAATTAAGGAAATTCACCAATCATTTGATAAGAAATAGGCATAATTAACCTCCAGGGAGGGCTTTCAGTTTAGAGTTGGCCATGTATTTGACATGGAATATGCAGCCCAAAGTTAGTAGTCTTCAATTCCAGCAAGCTCAGTCTCTTCATGGTTTTGTTGTGCGTTAGACTTCCTTTCCAATCTCCCAATCCCACCTAATTCCATTGCGACTTCTTTCATACTTGGCTGGTTTTTACTTTTCAGGTCTAAGCACCTATTTGCAAGATTGGCAACTGCAATGATATGTTCTTTCTCTCCTTCCTTCGTGACTCTTTTGTCAATGATATCAAATAGACGATTTTCCTCCATACAAAGAACGAAACATGAAGTCAAACTTGTGGCTTCCTCAGGGGTTATCCAAGATATTGACTTTTGCCTGGTTAAAAGTTCAACAAGAACTACTCCAAAGCTGTACACATCACTCTTTTCTCTGTAAATTGACCAGTATGGAAATATTCAAGATCCAAGTATCCAAAATTTCCTTTAACTAGTGTGGTCAGGTGAGTATCTTTAATGGAAACCATTCTGGATGTTCCAAAGTCTGCCACTTTTGCCTTATACTTTTCATCCAATAATAAATTTGTTGATTTGATATCCCTGTGATAAATGGGCTGAGAAGCAGCTGAGTGTAAGTAAAATAGAGCTCCTACAACTTCAGTAACAATTCTTAAACGCATATCCCATGTCATTAGTAATTGGTAAGTCCTCATTTTGTTCATGCAAACATTCAAAAAAGGTACCATTGGGAATGAATTCATAAACAAGCAAAGGAATTTCTGTCTCCAAACAACATCCTAACAACTGAACCACATTTCTATGGTTAATTTGAGAAGGAATGACAAATTCATTGATGAATTTTTCAACCTTTTTTGGTACCTTAAACTTTTTTACTGAAACAATTTTACCAACTACTTTCATTGCAAGATGAAAAACACATTTTATATAAAAGAAAAAAAGAAAAAAAATGTTAACAGAACAATGCCAAATGGAACTAATTTATCTTTAATATAATGAAGAATTTCCAATTAATTTATTCAAAAAATAAATTTTCTTGATTTGTATTGACACATTTGAAGAATATCAATGAAAACACAATGAATTATGTTGGTTATGCATAACAGTTTAAGATTGCAACCTATTTTGATATTCTCTCCTAACAACCTTTATGAAAATACTTTATATAAATTACATATATGCATATTTTTAACAATTTAAAACCATCAACAGTTTAATATAAGAATAGGCATAACCTTTGAGGAGCGAGTTCCCCTGCTATTTGATGTAGAATTGACATGTAACGCGCAGCAGCAAAATTTTTGGAGCGGACTATGTGAAAACAAAGTGACTCTAGCATTTTGAGCACAAATTTGATAAATCATTCTCGTTTTATCTTCTACACACACTGTCTAGTTTCTATATCTTATTTTTTGTTCAAGTGCAGAACTTGATGTCTTTATTCAAATTTTCTAGTACATGTGTACATATATATGCTTCCATACACAAAAAAGATTAAAGAAAAAAATCTGTAAGACAATTTCTATCATGCCATGATGATATCAGAGAACATACCCACCATGAGCACGAGTCCCAAATTATTTTCTTTTACACAAGAGAAAATAAATTAAGAAAATTTACCAATTATTTGATAAGAAAAGGCATAACCTCCACGGCGGGTGTTCTGTTGTTTAGAGTTGGCCCTGTATTTGAAGCAGAATACGCAGCCCAAGGTTGGTGATCTTCAATTCCAGCAAGCTCAATTTCTTCATGATTTTGTTGTGCATTAGAATTCCTTTCCAATTTCCGAATCCCTTCTAATTCCATTGTGACTTCTTTCATAGTTGGGCGTTTTTTCCCATTCAACTCTAAGCATCTATTTGCAAGATTGGCAGCTGCAATGATATGTTTTTTCTCCCCCTCCTTCATGACTCTTTCGTCAATAATATCAAACAGACGATCTTCCTCCATAGAGAGAACGAAATATGAAGCTAAACTTTTGGCTTGCTGGGGTCTTAATGAGGATATTGGCCTTTGCCCAGTTAAAAGTTCAACAAGGACCACTCCAAAACTGTAAACATCACTCTTCTCTGTAAATTGACTAGTATGGAAATATTCAGGGTCCAAGTATCCAAAAGTTCCTTGAACTACTGTAGTGAGGTGAGTAGCTTCAATGGAAACCATTCTTGATGTTCCAAAGTCTGCTACTTTTGCCCTATACTTCTCATCCAAAAGTATATTTGTTGATTTGATGTCTCTGTGATAAATGGGCTGAGAAGCAGCTGAGTGTAAGTAAAACAGAGCTCCTGCAACTTCAATGACAATTCTCAAACGCATATCCCATGTCATTGGTAAGTCTTCATTTTGGTCATGCAAATATTCATAAAGGTTACCATTTGGAATGAATTCATATACAAGCAACGGAATTTCTGTCTCCAAACAACATCCTAACAACTTAACCACATTTCTATGGTTAATTTGTGATAGAATGACAAATTCATTGATGAATTCTTCAACATTTCCTTGTACTTTAAACTTCTTCACTGCAACAATTTTACCGTCCGCTAGCATGCCTTTGTAAACAGTACCTTGGCCTCCCTTTCCAAGTACTCTGTTCATATTAAAGTGATCTGTGGCCTTCTCTAAGTCCTTTAAGCTGAAGAGTTTAGTTTTGTCAACATTAACTTCACCTGAAGACAATCTTTGTTCTAACAACAAACCTCCATTTTGTTTGAAGAACTTTTCTTTGCGTTTCTTTTGTATTTTTTTCCTTACAACTTTGAACAACCGCCATAAACCAAGGAGTAAAATGATGGATCCGAAGCTTGAGGAAATTCCTACACATTTGGCACGTAACAAAATAAGAGATTACTTTTTCTAATACAAAAAATACGTGCATGCACCTATATCAATATGTATATAGATGCTGCCAAGAGTATGCTCAGTTGGTAAACTAAACTCTGTGGGTGAACTTATGTACGGTACTCTAATTGAATGCATCTTGGATCAGATCAAACCAATACCTGAAGAAAAGTGCACCTCGTAGTCTTTTGAAAAAAAAAAATGTACTTGGATGCATATTCACAAGGCAAAAGCACTTTAGGATTCTTGGAAGTATGAAAAAATTGTTTTTATTTTTAAATAATCTTCATTAAATATCCATTGACAAAATATTTTGAGTAGGAAAATGTATTTTCCGAGGATGACAATAAAAAATAATAATAATTTGAATTTAATAAAATTTTGTTGGTGTGATAGTTGAACAAGGATCGTCTAACGCGATTGATAGTTATTGTGAGTTATAAAGTTATGAAGAGTTATGGCAAAAAAAATTGTTATAATAGTAAAAAAGAATTATGTTGTGAGTTATATGTCATTAAGAAGAATTATTTCATTAACGTTATATTGTTATAAGATGTTAGTTCATTAGTTAGAAAAAAATTATTATTAATAATTAGTGAGAGTTATAAAATGTGTAAGATCATTTTTACTCTTTTAGAATTTATATAAATATCTTATATACTTTAAAATTTGTTAGACCAAAAAATAAAATGAAAAAAGAGTATGTAATTCTCTTAAACTTTAACCTTTTTGTAAATCAACCACCTAATTTTAAAACCTTTCTAATTAGTCCTTAAATTTTAATTAATGTCTCAATAAATTTTTTTTATTTAATTTGAATATATTAATTCATTAACGATGATATATGTAATAACATCTTATCTGTATTTGTAATGAAAAAATATATTTAAAATTAAATTTTAATAAATAAATTAATAAATAATTCTTAATTAATGTTAATATAAATAAAATAATATCATACAAGATTATCATTAGTGAATTAATGAATCCTAATTAAACATAAGAATCTATTGAGACATTAATTAAAATTTAAAGATTAATTAAAAAAATTTAAAATTTGTGATAATAATTTAAAAAAAATTAAAATTTTAAAAATTTCTATATTCTTTTCCTAAATAAAATTAGATAATACTCTTCTGTTATTTTTCTACTCTAACATAAGTATCCATCGTTAGTTAGAGCAGTGGACGTGGTAACTTAGTAGCTCAGCGTGCTAAACAAAGACTGGAAACCTTTTCCCTGCGAAGAGCTTAAGCACATCATAGGACTTAGTGTGTGTTTGGAAAAGATGAAATTGTTGAGTTTCAGCTATTTTGGGAGTAATAAGTGGTTTTGTGAATAATTTATTATGTTTGGTAGATAGCTTATTTTTTAAAAAAGCTTTTTAACCCAAATTTAAGTTGTTTTATACCATCATTATTGCTTGACAGTTTGATGAATTGGTTTTAGATTATTCACAAGCAATTTTTGTAATTCCCGTAATATCCTCCCCCAACGGTCCTTCTTCACCAAAATATTAATGTCACTTTCTACTGTAATAACACCTTCACATTCCTCAACCAAAGCTCATCAATGTTTAATCTTCCTTCATCTTTCATACCTTCCACCAAACACTACCGAAGGCACGCGTAGGAATGGTTGCTGCTTCCCTTTGTCTGTGATTGCCGCTTGGCTGCTCCTGGTCCGTCGTGCTTGCCGTCGCCACCGTCGTCGTCTGGGGTTCGGTCATTGTGCTCTTGTCGTCGCTACCAACCAGGTGGGTGGATCTGACTTCTTCTATTTTCTTTCCTTAGTTTTTCTCTTTTTCCTGTATTTTTTTCTTCTCCCCTATATGCTAGATCTATGGTTTGTTTATTCTCCCCTACATGTTTATGGATCTGTGATTTGCCTTGTTCTATTTTTTTTTCTTAGTTTTTTTTCCTTATTTTTCATTTGGGTGTACATCTTTTGATAATTGCTGCTATTTAGGTGAAACTATACACCCCTCACTTGCAAAAATGGTGGAAAGAGAGAAAGGAATGGAGAAGAATCGGCCTCATTGATGAAAAGGTCCCCAAAACAGAGAGAAACTCCCCCTCAGTCGTCCACGCACGTGCATGAACTCTTCGCGCACATGCGTAAGTTTTTCTAACCCAAAACAGAGACTGTCACACACGTGCGTGAATTCCTCGCGCATATGCGTAAGTTTTTCTGATCCAAAACAGAGACTGTTACGCACGTGCGTGAATTCCTCGCGCATATGCGTGATTCTTCTTGTTCCAATTATTTTGCACAGAGACTGTCACGTACATGCGTAGAACCTTCACGCACATGCGTGGATGTCTATTTTTAATTCTTCTTTTCTAAAGTTATTGTTATCCTTTTTTAATAAATAGATAAAATTTTAATGACAAGATATAAAAAAATCTAATGTTAAAAGAAAAATAAATATTATAAACAAATAACTTCATATCTTTTTTCGTAATTTATTATAAAAAAATAATTATTTTTATATCACTAAAATAAAATAAATTATCTTAAAATTATTTTTTAGTAAATATATCTAAACAAAAATTAATTCTAATTATAATTGATTATCATAATAATTAATTATTTAAAAATAAATTATCAACATAATTTTTTTTTTAACTTTCCCAAACAAATAAAAAAAAGAAGAAAAAGAAGAAAAAGAGATGTATCGATTATTTGAAAATAGATGTATCTATTAGTTGATAAGACATTATTAGCACAAGTACAGCGTACATGGTGGGTTACTTGATCTATCCACCAGATATGAAAAGATACAAAGAAGAAAAAGCATTAGATTACGTTTTCTTTAATCTTTATTTTTATTTCTTTAGAGCCTTTCTAGTCCAAATCCAATAAGAAAGGACAATCGCTGGAAACTAAGAAACTTGCCCAAGCAAAAGCAAGTTTGTCTTCTGCAATTGGGAAGGGAGACTTAAAAGCAGTTGTTTACTTTGTTGATCATTGGGTGTGACTCGGTAGAAGAACTTAAAAAGTTTTGCAGTAATGCGGTTGACAAAAAAAAAAAGGGTTAAGTTCTCAAGTAGAAGCTTTAATTGGTAACACTCATGTGCTTTGAATTAATTTATTTTATATTCAAAATAATATATAATTAAAAGTTCCTTAAATGGTTTTAAAAAATAATAATTTTCTCTAATATAATCAAAATCAAACATGGTGTAAATAACAAAATATATCACCTAATTAACGGCTCTATTATTCATCTAATTAAAGTATTTTAATTTTTTTAACTCTTTTATAAATTTATTTTATATTTCATAAAAATATTATAATTACATATAATTTAATTTAATATTTTATATATAAATATATAATATAAATATAATATGCGTATTTTAAATATAATAAAAATATTTCCCCCTAATTAATGCGGTTGCAGCAGCACCCAATGCAGTTGCAGCGGCATCACATCAACACGATTGCGATTGCAAACCGCATACATCAGCCTGCTTTAGCCTGCAACTTGATTGTGGCCCCCACAACAAACAGCTAGGATCCTTGGTAAATATTTAGGGGATTACCTGATCAGTTCCCAAATTTGGAAAATAGCTCGGGATCTAAAATTAGAGAAATTATATGACTCAGATCTTTAGATTAGAGAAAGTATGAGTTAACTTATATAAAATATGACTATCATCAATTGTGCGAAAAAACCTTCTTTGGATTAGAAAAATTATATGATTCAGATCTTTAGGTTAAAGAAGTCATATGAGTTGATTTTTATATGATTTAATTATTATTAATTGTATAAAAAGATATGTAAAAATGTTGATAAAATTTTTATATTTAATAATTAAAGATAATAATAATAATAATT
The DNA here is from genome assembly GCA_029884595.1 of Ormosia semicastrata. Lineage (NCBI taxonomy): Eukaryota > Viridiplantae > Streptophyta > Magnoliopsida > Fabales > Fabaceae > Ormosia > Ormosia semicastrata. The sequence goes on along the minus strand of JAQQTO010000057.1, from coordinate 19,358,547 downwards.
GATATATTTCATAATAAATATTATTTTTGAAAAAATTATACTTTTTAAATTGTATTAAATAAGGTTGATATCCTAAATTATTAGAAGAGAAATTAATACAAAATTTTTTAAATACACAAGTGCGATTGACTCAAGAACTCAAAAGAAAAAATTTTTTTAATACAATACTCTTAATTTTAGATTGATTCGATAAATTTAAACAATCTTTTTTGAGTTCATATTGTATTAATTATATGTAATAAGAAAATATATATATTTTCACTTATCATTATTAATACTCTTATTTAAATTCTTTTGAGATTAAATTTTTTTATTACTTTTTAAAAATCTTTATACGACTGTAATAAGACACATATTTTCTAAGCCAACAACAAAGATAATTATCTTGAAATTACTCTCTCAACTATTCTATTTCTAATAACATTAAACACACAATGGCAACATCCTTAGTGATATTTTCTTGTACGCTTCCTGATTTAAGTGCTTTAATTGTAATTACATCCCTAGAATCTATAACCGAGCAGTTGATATGGTGGCTCACTCTGCTAGGGAGTGTGACTCGAGAACTTACGTTGAGCCACCTCCTGATTTCCTTGTTCCTATCCTTTTGCTGGATTCATCCAATTATTAATAAAGTTTTATTCTAGCTTAAAAAAAATACTATTGATATCATTAATAGCTCCTCAAAGCAATTTTATTTTTTGAGTTAGGTTATTTAGTTTAAGTTTCACTCATGACATCAATATAACTTAGACTTAAATTCAACAATTCTTTACTGAACAGTGATTTTTAATCTGACTATAAATTCAAATCCTCACTGAAATTGATAGTGAAGGGAAGTAAGTGTTTAGTAGAGTGCTAGAGATGTAAGGATATGAATGAAGTTTCTAAGTATAGTCTTGTATTACAAACTAAGGAAGAAGTTTTTTTGTACAAATGTTAGTAATAGGAAGTAAAGTTTATTTTTAATACTTACTCATTCTTTACTTAACATATAGTCGAGAGAAAAAATCTGACCATTAAAACAAACATGAATCATATCAAGAAAAAAAAAAGCATGCATCATTAATCAAATATTAGACCCTACTTAAAGATAAATGGAGTAGTATTGAATATGTTTTAAAATTTTTCTTTGACATATAAATCAGAATGGACATATAACTAGAAAAGAAACAATAATAATGATTGTAATTAATTAGAAGGAAATTATATTTATCAGTTTATACGCACCTGTAGCCAGCTTCACTCTCGTTGTAGGATCCACAATACTAGGAGTTGTGTCACCTGTTGGCAATTACAAATCTGAAGGTTAAAAACTTGTATACCATTTTACTTTCAGCATTTTATTATAAAACAAAATAATTTCAAAGAATAAGATTTGGTGCAATTTTTAAAATAACTGCATACGATCCAAATCCCTCTTTGTGACGTAGTGGAACCTTTGCTTAGCTAAAACGTCAAGAATCAAGTTAAATATATTTTTTGAGCGAAAACTGAACTAAAAAAGAAAAAAAGGGAATGAAATTTAATTAAAGTTTTTATAATACATATCTGGTTCCGGTTGAATATTTTTAATTTCTTCAATGTTGGCTTGTTTTTTTAGTTTTTATATAAAGATACATCGAAGCCATTGTCCTATTACTACTCCCATATACCATTAGTAAATATTTAAGTTGCAGCAGGGAAGGGATCATACCGATACATCCTCCAGCAATGTAAGGATTGCCACTGGAGCCGCCTGTGCAGTCACATCTTCGACCTGAGTGCCCGTTTTGTGAAGATGTAACATTAGTGTAATAGCATATGGCATAGGCATCTGAAGGGAGTTCCCGGGTCGAATTCAGCATCTTGTTCAGAATCTCCCACTCCAATATCGCAGCAACATGATTCAAATCCTTTAATCTCCTATGACTGTAGTACTGTGGTAATCTCCCATGACTGTAGTACTGGGGAAATCTCCCATAACCGTCGTGGTATGGTAACCAATTTTCTTCTACGATCAGCGCATAACTGCACATATCACTCACATGATTGTTTCTTATATCTTGTAGTGTTGCGTTATATTCTGAAAGATACTTGGGCAGGGAAGTCTCGCAGCAGCGCTTGCCATGGCAACCATCGGGTGGAAGGTCGTCGTAATCGTTAACTTGTTCGTTGTCTTCACAAATGGACACACAACCTGTAACTTCTGACCCATTTGAGTGCAAAAAGGCAATACTATTGCAACCAATGGCCATAAATTTGTTATCCTCTAAGGAATACACGAAAGGGCTTCCTTTCAGGTCTACGACTTGCGGGCCATATTTGCCTCCGCAGTTCGAACGGAAAACAGGATTCATGATCTCAACCTTGCTTAACATTACATCAATGTATGTCACCTCCAGATTTATAGATTTCAGGTAAGGTGTCTGAGTCTGAGTCAGACCACCTTGAGAAGTAGTGTTTGTTCTGCATTCTATTTCAAACCACTTGGCTGCATAGCATTTTGGATCTTTCATTCCAAACGGGTAAGGGATGTCAACAGTTCCACATATCGAATCACAACCAGGTTGTGCTATAATTGGATACTCATACTGTACAGATGCCGATGCATATATGGGCCATATCATCATCAAAATGATGATATGAAATGCAAATTGCAGAACCATTGAGGCTTGAGGAGTGATCCCAATTTTGAGGAGGGTGTGCTTCTATTTAAGTTAGAAGAAGGATATTTATGCTCAACATCACTCGTCTAAGTAATCTCTTGTATGGGCATTCAAACTTTACTACCACTAGTAGTAGGAAGACTTGTGGCAACTTGATGACCCCATGTAAAGTGTCACATTTGAATAATTCACCATTCCTAGTTTCCTGGAAGCTAGAGGAAATTCTACAAAGACTGACTAATTTGGACGTGTAGAAGACTACACTAAAATTTAATGAAATTTCCCCATCACCCTGTTGAAATAGTCAATTAGATAACGACATACAAGACTTTCATATGCACACTCAAGGAGGAAGCAAAATTGTATACGCAATTAGGGGTGGTTTTGCTTAATTCTCATTGGTTCAAGAGAATTAAGCCAATCAAGGTGGGTATGTTACCTTTACAAAGAGAATGGTTTAAGAGAGATTCTTTTGATGCCAGGATAGGAGAAATTTTGTGATATGTTCTATTCAATGTTTATCATTTGAGTAATAATATTAAAAATGTAGAAAGCATAATATTTCTGTTGCTCTAACAACACTTAAATTTTTTTTATGATTTAAAATCACTTCTCAATCTTTGTTACACCAGTTTGTGGATCTGCGTGATCCGTCTTATTTTGGTTATGCTTTTTCGTAGGATGCCTAATGGATTTTGGATAACTGGTTGGATAAAGATCATTGTCTCTATTTTTTGTTCATTTTTTTATTTTTTCACTTAAATTTTAATAAATATTTTAAATATAATTATATATATTTTTTTACTTAATTTATTTTACACAAAATAAGAAAGAAAACAGGTATTTCCATCCTAACTGATTAAGAGTTACTCTCCAAGATATATATATAAAAGGTTCAACCAACGGCACGATTAGCATTGCTTTAACTAATTATATCGCGTTATGTGGTGCAGAACAGGACTACTTAGCTTGTGAAAAAATTCTAAAATTTTGTCAAATCTTTTATATCATTAATTATGAAATTTTCTCAATTTATCTTTAAAATATGAATAAAGATCAAGTTATATTAGTATAAATTAAAATTATTTTTATATTATTAAATAATTTTTTATTAAATAAATTTAAAATTAAATTTATTATTAGATTAAAAATTTATATTATATAAATCATATTTATATAATTTATATTAATTTAAAATTAATTAATAATTTATTAATATATATTAAGATTAATGTAATATATACTTTTAAAATATATAAAAATAAAATTACTTAATTATATTCTTATCAATATTTAATTTCTTTTAAGATTTAATATTCATAATTAAATGTTAAATAATTATAATTTAACAATTAAATTAATAAAAAATTTATTTTATAAAAAGTTATTAAAAAATATAAATATATTAAATTTTATATTAATATAATTTGATCCTTCTCTTTCAAATATTTAAGATATAATATACTTTTTTATTTTTAATACATTTTTTTTTTTCACTTTTTTGGTTTTATGCACGACGCTTCGTGTCATGTAATGCATAACGTGTTTGATACGCTATAATCCAATCATATCATATCACGCAGATGGGGGCTAATCATATCTTGTCAATTGTCAAGTGGCGGAAAACGGAGCTAGTTTAAGTAATTTCTTAGTATTTTCTTGTATCTGAACTCGATCTTTACTAGTACTCGTTGTAGGAAGACTTGTGGCGACTTGACCCGTGTAATTGGACACATTTGAATAATTCAACACCCCTAGCACCCTGCTTGGTAGAGAAAATTCTACAAAGACACGCTAACTAATTTGGACGTGTAGAAGAAAATTCTAGGAAGGATAAAATCGAACGAAACTTCCCCAGATGAATATTATGCTAGAAAGGTACCACATGAATGATAATCCAGGAAAACGCGTGTCATTAATTATGTGAAAACCAGATGAATGACAATCGAAAAGGGTCCAATCATGCCATACATTTGAGGCCGTGGGCTAATATACATTTTTTAAATGATGGTGTATGGTACAATACTTAGTCTAAATCATTAATTTAATTATAAAAATAATTAATAACTTAGATTAAGTATAGAAATTTTGTTAAATAAGTTTTTTTAGTTTTATGTATTTTTTATACACCACCAACATTACTATTGTCATCAGTCGACCATCATATATCGCTTGTTGGCCACTGTATGCTACTGGTTGCTAACCATTTGTCATCACTAACCATTTTAATTTTTTAGGTTATATAATTATATAAATATTATTAGTTAAAATTTATAAAAAAAATTTACATACACAGTTATGATCTTAGGGAAAAGATAATATTTTTTAAAAATATTATTGTATATAAATATTACCAATAAAAATTTGATAATATATTTTTTTACCTGTTAAAATTTGTAATATTATCGGTTAAAAAATATATATTTTTAAAAATTCCTTTCACAATCATACAAAGAAAATTGTAAGAATTTTTTTTTAAAAAATATTATTGTGTGTAAATATTACTAGTTAAAATCTGTTAAATTTTTAATATGTATAATTTTTTATGAAAAAGTATAAGAACTGATATAGTTTTGTCAGTGTGAGTTCGTAAGAGATTTTTTTAAAAAAATCCTATAGATTTTAACTACTATTATTTACCAAGTTGTGTAACTTAAAAAAAATAGTACAACCTGAAAAAAAGTGATGGTGGACGGCGCAGCTGATGACCGATGGTCGGAGGTTGGCATGTGGTTTCCAGAATTTTGTCGGCAGTGGTCGGAGAATGGCCAGCGATTACCAAAGGTTGGCCATTGGTGGCCGGAGGTTGGCCAACGGTGGCACACTTATGTAAAAAAAAATATAAAACAAAAAAAATTGTAAAAAATAACATGCAATAGCAAGTAAAAAAGAGAGTGTATGGTACATCCTAATTTAGCAGGATGTATCATAGCAACCGCCTACATTTGAGATATGAAAGAAGTTGGTTGTTTTATTTTAGAAGCAAAAAGAACCAGAAAATATGGAAGGATTATGGTCGATAACATACTTGTTAAGTTGAATGAAATTGAAAATCTCAATCTCTTTTTAAAGATTGCTTTTATGTTTTTCGATTTTGTTTAACCATTGTAAGCATGATCGATTATTTTGAAGGCCAAAACTATGAAAAACTGTCAAATTTAGGAAAATAATCAGTCCTAATCGTGTTTTGAGAGACTATGATTGATTCACTCTCTAAACTTGGAAAGAAAGAAGAAACAAAAGAAAGTTCATCTAAGGGTACAGTATGTCCTAAATAAGCATACCTAGTGTTAGCAATGGAAAAGGGTATCAATATCTAAGATTTCCAAAGCTCATAATTGTCTATTAGAGGGTCAGGGGCATAGAAAACTTCTTATTTGGAGATAGGAGTAGGAGTAGTATTTATGTCTGGTAAAGTAGATGCTTCATTTGGTCTAGAAGAAGCCATGGATTTTCTAGGTAAAGCTTTTGATTTGCTTGAGGAGGTCATTTCTTTAAAGAAAGATGAAGAAAAAAGGGGGACTCACAAAAGAAAGCACAAAGAAGTGGACAAACGAATGCAAAATCTTTGAATCGCAGCAATGACAAGACTTGCAGAGAAAAGCTTTAAGAGAAAAACTCAAAGTGAAGAAGGAGAAAGTACCAAAAATAGCCAAGGCAAAAAGATTTTATAGAAGTTTAAATACACCACTTAGCATTAAGTTGCATAAAACCCAGAGCAGTTGTAACCACTAGGGGTGTAAATTGGTTCGAATAACCGACCAACCCGATCAATCCAAACCGAACTAATTAAATTGGTTCGATTTAGTTTGGGTATATTAATTAGTTCGGATAAAATCCAAACCAATTAAAGCTTAATTAGTTCAATTCTCAGATTTGAAATTTCAAAACCAAACTAAACCGAACCAAACCAAACCATATATTTATATATTTTATTTTTAAAAAAAATTATGCTACAATATTTTTTGACTACTACTTATTTTTTTTATTTTTTGTAATACCTTTTCAGTTTTCAACTCCTAAAACGTTATTTTCGTTCAACACAGCAGACTAGAAAACTCCTCTACCAAAATGTTTGGCTTTGTTCACCGGCACTACAGTTCTGGTTAGGAATATGCTATCAGGTGCTATTCCAAAAATTATTGGAGATGTGAGAGGCTTGAAAACTTTAGATCTTTCCTTCAACCAACTCTCTGGATCCATTCCTATTGAACTTCAAAATCTACATGTCATTCAACTTTTGAATCTCTCTTATAATGATTTAGAAGGAATCATTCTTAATGGTGGAGTTTTCCAAAATCTTTCTGTTGTCCATTTAGAAGGTAATAAAAAATTTTGTTTGTATTTTGCATGTGAGCCTCATGGCCATAAAAGAAGGCATGTCAAACATTACATCATCATAACCCCAATGGTAACACTGATACTATGTCTGATAATTTGCTTGCTACTATACATAAAGAACACAAAAGTAAAAGTAACAGCAACAACATCATCTAAACTTGGAAGCTTGGAAACGATGAATTGACTTTAAATGCTCTAGTATTGACTTTAAAAATAATGAATTTCTGGCTCTAGTTTATAAGTACTTAAGTAATGGGAGTTTGGAAGATTGGATTAAGGGAAAGAGAAAGTATGCAAATGAAAATGAGTTGAACCTTATGAAGAGACTGGATGTAGATATTGATGCTGCTTGTGCATTGGATTACCTGCATAATGATAGTGAAGTTTCTATTGTGCATTGTGATTTGAAACCCAACAACATTCTCTTTGATGAAAATATGACTGCAAATGTTAGAGACTTTAGATTCGTTAGGTTGCTTATTCAAACTTCAACTAATCAAGTTTCCATTAGTTCCACTCATGTCCTTAGGGGTTTAATTAGTTACATATATACCTCCAGGTTATTAGTCTCACAAATTTCTCTTAATTGAATAGTAGTAGTATATAACTTGTCAAGTTAAATCTCTCTTGAAGAATTTTTTAACTTATTCAAATATAATTTCCTAATACAAATATCAATATGTTTCTTTGTTCCATCTTTATGAACCTTTTAATACACATTCTGAAACATGAAATAATTATTAGTATTCAAATTAATAAGTTTGATACTATTTCTAGAAATTTTTTCATAGGTCTATGTATTTTTTTTGTTATGAAAAATTAATTATTTAGTTAATTTTTGTATTAAAAAAAGGTCAATCCGATCACCCGAATCAAACAAATCCATAAATGTTCGGTTCAGATTTGGCTATCAAAAAATACGAAAATCGAACCAAACCAAACCATTTGATTTTGATTAGTTTGGATTTATTTTTCCTCAAAAACCAAACTAAACCATTCACTTACACTTCTAATAACCACCACACACTCAATGCTATCATTAGGGCTCAATTACCCAAAATTGGGAACAACCCAAAACATGTTAATGATTGCATGCTGCAATAAATGTAGAAGTTTTTTCAAAAAACTTTCCCTCCAATGTCTTTTCATATGACAATATATGATATGAAAAGATCAAAAGTCTTTTCTACCTGCAAATCAATCAAACCAAATCAAAAAAATTGAAAAGTGTAATTCGAATAATCTAATATTTACTTCTTTTATACTTCAAGAAATAAATATTAGGGACATCTATTGGTACAAAAATAAAACTTTTCAATTTATAAAAGAAATATACGGGCAAATAAAACATCTTAAGATTGATTTGACTATAAGTTAAAGTTAAATCACCTAATCGAAAATAACTATTTTGATTAAGATGTTTTAACTAAGTTTTGCAGGTCAGCGATAACTTGAAGGCAAGAGATGAGTTCTCAAATATATGTTTTGATTCGATAAAGAGAGGACTGAAAACACTTAAGCAAATATTCCAAGATTTGCAAACAACCCTTTTCGAGTTCAAAAGATTTAGAAGTAAACTCAAGACAGTTACACTTCAAATTTAAATCCAAATTCAAGTATTAGAATTTGAATTCAAGAAGTTTATAATAGTTGAGTCTGTAATACAAAGACAAGACAATCATTATTATTAGATTATGAAGTTACTTATATCAAGGACACTTGTCCTAATGTAGTTAGAAAGTCAGTTATTTCTTTTGTCTATAAATACTGAGGGCGTGAAGGAATTTAGGTCGGTTGCAAAACACTTACACATCTCTCTTAACACATCTTATAAATCACTCTGATGCCTACGAATATCAAAAGAAATTTAGTCAAATATGTCTTTCACCCTGCTTAATTTGTGTAATCTTTACCTTTCAATGCAAGTTTAATATTATTCTTTTATATTTTTTACAATTTATATTTCTTGCAAACTTCTTTTCATCTTCTGGTCAAGTGATTCTTTGAATAATTTAATTTCTTTTGTTTTTCCTTTATGCAAATTTACTTTCTTATTAACTTTATTTTATTACACATTTATTTTTCTGCATCTTTATTGATTCTTTTAAATTGTTTTCTTTATTTTGTCATTATTTTAAATTTTGAGTAAATTTATTTCATTGTATCTTTATTGCTTTTCATTTATCGCTTCATTTGCATGTTTTCCTTACTTTCATTTAAATTCTAGTCGAACTTATTTTTTTACAAGTTTTTTCTTATTTTATGTGTTCTTTACTTACTTTATTTTATTTCTTGTCAAATTCAATTACTTGTTAATTGCATTTGTTGCTTTATATTTTAATCCAAACACCAATTTGTCTTTTGATTGTTATTTTGCTTATTTATACCTTGTACTTTGTTATACTTTCTATTACATTCGATGCAAATTCTTAACATTATTCTGATTCACAAATCACCAAGCATTAAGAGTTCTTGAGAGGATGAGATTCTTTCTCATAATGATAATTAAAATTGAAATTTGTCTTTCACAAAATTTGCTATAAACACAAACACACAACAACAAATCCACAACACAAAGTGAGAATGCTGGGGGAAAAAACATAATAAATCATAAGACTTCAAGTTGAAGAAGAAACAAACCAGGGACAGTTCTTGAAGACTTGAATGAAGGAGAACAGGTCGTTGGAAGCTTGCTCGCCAGAATCGTAGAACCACATAATGCAAGTAATAAACCCGCACTTTTAATTGCTAATTGATTTCTAAGTTTCATGTTCTTAGTAATTTTGATCACAATCTTTAAGTGGGGTTATTTGCACTCGTGTATTTGTGAAAATAAATGTTGTGTAAATAGTAACATTATTTGTAAAATAAATAAACGATAGTAGATTATCTAGCAACTAGTTCTACCCATTGTATAAAAAAAGGTAAATCAAAATATATAATTATAAGTTTTTTTAAGAGTTTAATTTTGATACACTGTCAGGATAAAATTTTTTATACCATCAATCAATCATATGTTATCACATGTGTAACTTTTGAGGTAATCATTATAAGAGTCAAATATTTTTAATGACATGATAATATATGATTGATGATAATGTAAAAACTTTTAAATTGATAATATATTAAAATTAATTTATTTTTAATAGATAATTATTTAGCACATGTTTGAATTAACTTTTTTTAAACAAGTCATATAGTCAAATATTTTTAATGACATGACAATGTAAAAAGTTTTTTAACATAAAATAAGTCAATTTAAACATACTTACCAATATATATAAAGTATAATTGATAGACTGATATTTAAATTTTTAATTATATGATTCGATTTTGTTTTGTTTGTTTGTAACATTATTTATATGCACTTTTTTTTAACTTTATGTGCATAATTTAAATGAAAAAAATGTCATTATGTTTATATTGTTAAATGATTTTTTTAGGATATGTAATATTAGTTACTATTTATCTTTTTATTTTATTTTACAAAATAGTTTTCTCACTCAATTTTAATTATGTTTTGATAACTTATAAACAAAATCTCTGTTTACTATGTTATTTTATATATATTTATAAAAACTAAACACGTCTTATGTCAATATTATTAGCATAAATAAAATTGAAATATATTTTCAATGAAATATACATAAATTAAATATAATTATAATATTGTTAAAATATGATCTTATCATTAAAACTTACAATATTAAGATTAAAAGACAATGGAATTTGTAAATATGTAAAGAATATTATTAAAAGGACATTTTATTAATGAATATTTTTTATTTTTCTCTATTTGAGATTAATATATATGGAATAAATTATGTATTTTTTATTTATTAAAAATGAATACACTTTAGTTGCTAATTTATAAAAGATTAACTTCACCCAAAAAAATTTAAAAAAAAATTTGAAAGGTTAGAAAAGAAGAGATGTCTAGCACTCACATCTCCGACCTGAAGGTCAGTTTGGTGAAGATGTAAAATTACTGTTCAAGCACCGCATGAACATAAATCAAATCCATGAGGTCACTAATATTCCCAATCCCATATTCGTACCCATTGAAGTTCTGAAACGAGTATTGTGTTCCAATCAGCGCATAACTGCACTGATCACTCACATGGTTCTTGCTTAAATCTTCAACTGTTGCATTATATACTGAAAGGTACTTGGGCAGGGAAGTCTCGCAGCAGTACTTGCCATGGCAACCATCGGTAGCAAGTGTCGATGTTGTTGTTAAGTTGTTCGTTGTCGTCACAAATGGACACACAACCACTAACTTCTGAGCCATGTGAGTGCAAAAAAGCAATATTGTTGCAACCAAAGGCCACAAATTTGTTATGATCCTGGGAATACTCGAAAGGGCTTCCTCTCAGGTATGACATGCTGAGCATCTTTGCTTTGGAAGTTCCAACGGTAAATTGGATTCATTATATGAACCGTACCAGAGATCTCATCAATGGATGTCACCACCAGATTTATAGACTTCAGAAAAGGTTTCTGGCCTTGATAAGTGTTTCTGCATTCTATTTCAAACCAGTCGTCAGTATAGCATTTGGGATCTTTCATTCCAAACGGGTAAGGGATGTCAACAATCCCACTCTCGAATCACAACCAGATTGTGCTATAATTGAATATTGTGAGATGCTAATGGGTGCATTACGTATTCAAAAATTGTAAGTAATGGCCGCAAAGATAATATTATCAATACAAAAGTATAAATTTTTTAATAATTATATTTATATATTAAAAAATATATTAATATAAAATTATAAAAAATTAATTTATAATTATTTTTTATATTTTTATATTTTAAAAATATTGAATGTCGCGACTTTTAATCGCGGTGAAATAAGATTCCAAAATATTATTAATTAGGGTGTGCTTTTTATTTTTATTAAAAAAAAATTAGAAAATCCAAGAAAAATAGTCTTTGATATTTTGATGCTCCGTGGTAAAAATTCCCAACATCATTCATTAATTATGCAAATTCTTATAATTCTTAAAATATTTGTTTTTGTATGGTAAAAAACATATAAAATAAACAAATAAATTATGAAAATTTAATTTTTTTGCGGCTTCCCGATCCAATCCTCAGTGCTAGGGAATTCAAAGTTCTTTTTTAAAAAATATTTACTTGGTTGATTTTATTATAAAAAATAACTTTAAAAATTTGAATCAAAATTTCCCTCATTATTCAAATTAAGTTAAAATAATCAACTAGATAATGACATATTATCAGTTTGTTACAAAATTTTTATTTAAAATTATCAAATAATGGCTGATTTTATTTTTAATTATTTAAAAAATTTGATTTAACAATCGTCAATGATAAATCAATTAAGTTGAATAGTAGATTTTAATAATATTATAATTTATTATTTTTATTTAAGATTATCATTATTTAACTTAAAAAATTGAAAACATGATAATAATTTAAATATAATAATAATAATAATAATAATAATATTAATAATAATAATAATTTAAACCATCAAGTCACGGATTACAAAATATCAAAGCCCCCCTCGTATAACCCATATATTATTATTATTATTTTTAAAGAAATCAATTATTTTTGTTTTATTTTTACTTTTACCATTTTTTAGCCCAATGACCGACTACTTAAAAAGAAAAAAAAAAGGTATCAAAAAAAAAAGAATTGGGGGCCCTAGAAAAGCAAAACGAAGAGGGGGTTTCTTTTTGTTTTGGAACGTTTTTTTTTTATCTTATAAACAGAACTACGGGAGGAGCACCGACTAGAGGAGGAGCTCCGAAGACATATAGAGAATCTAATTATTACCTAAATGGAGTTCAAATGCATTTTAAGGATCCCCGATATAATGGTCACCGGATCGATGGTTGGATGAAAGAATGATGGAGGCTTGGTTTAATGGAGGATTTGGTGGTGGTTTCGTGACGGAGAGGGGTATTTGCGTAGAAAGGTGATGTTAAAAAGGGTGTAATCAAAATTTGCTATGGAGAGAATAATATGACATGTGGCATGGTAAGGGGGCTTTATTAGAATAATACACGATGTAGGGTTAGGTGTTTTATAGTGTGAGGATTAGTGAGGTGTTTGAGTTAGAATGTGATTAGGAGTTTGTTTAGGATAAATTATGGGAGGTTTAGGATAAGTTTGTTTAGGATGGCCTTGAGATAGGACCATGTTAGATAAGTTTGTAGGATGAAGTTTGAGTTAGTTTAGCATCTAGGTTCCAGGATAAGTTTGTGGTGGATGAGTAATGGTTAGTTTAGGATAGGTTGGTTTAGGATAAGTGATGAGTTTAAGTGCTCAACTCCTGGGTTGTGGGTTAACTCAAATCATCCAAACCCAATAGGTTAATGAGAGCCAATGGGTTGAAAGATTATTATTTTTCTCTTTTTTTTATTTACAAAACGCCCGGGACAAAATCAACACATTGAATGATTTTATTATTATTATTATTATTATTATTATTAAATATTTCTTTTTTTATGTATGTAATAAAACAAATTTTCAACAAAAATAATATATTTAGAAGTAGTGACATGAGAATAAAAATTATACATATAAAAAATAAAAAAAAATTATATATATATATAAATTAAAAAAATCTAAAATAAAATGGACTATACGTTCCTCATTTTATAAGTAGATCCGTTTTATCGTATTATCAAAATAGTGACCATATAAAATACAAATTGCAGAACCGTTGTGGCTAAAGGAGTATTCCAATTTTGAAGAGGGTGTGCTTCTTTCTTAGTTAGAAGACTCATATTTATGCTCCGTGGTATAAAATTCCCAACATCATTCATTTAAGCAATATCTTAGGATCCATTAAATTCCAAAAATTTGATTATGTTTCATTATTGTTAAAAGCTTTTTTTATAATCATTATAATTGATTCATTTTTATGTTTGCATCTATTTGCAAGATTTTTAAGCAATCTGCGATGGATGATATAAAAAAGAATCACTTTTATGTATTAAATTACTAAAATAGTATAGAATGATTAAAAAAATTATTTGATTGAGGACAAAATGGTATTTACATATCAAAATGTAAAGAATTCTTAAAATTCCAATCATAGAACGATCTTCAAATTATAAAAATCTAAAAAGCTTTTGGCTTACTCGAATTTAGTATAAAAGTTAAAGTTAATTTTACCAAACATGATTAAACACTATTCAAACAATTTTTTTCCCAACAAAAACTGTTGAGAATCTCTACCAAACATACACTTAGTATTTTCTTGTATGGGAACACAAACATTACTAGTACTAGTAGTGGGAAACCTTGTTTGCGGCTTGATCCAATTGCTAGGGAAAATTCTACAAGACACTGAATAAATGAAATTGAACGAAATTTCCTCATCACCCTGTTGAAATAATCAGTTAGATAATGACATACAAGATTTTTGGATTTCACTCCTCTAAATTGGATTCACTTTTAAAAAAATAAAAAATAACAATCGTCAATGATAAAATTAAGTGAGTAGATTTTAATAATATTATAATTTATTATATATTTACATATATTTTACTATAATATCAATTATTAATTTTAAATTAATAATAATAATTTTAAACGGATATCAAAGTCCCCCCCCCACACATATATATATATATAGACACACACACACCCCACCAACATGGTATCAAAGTTTAAAAGATCTTACACAATTGACTGTCTTATAAACATATATAACTAATGATGACTAGTTCAGCTGAAGACATATAAAGAATCTAATTGTGACTTAAATGGAGTTCAAATACATTTTAAGGATCCCCCAATATAATAAAAAAATGATAATGAAAGAAAAAAAAAGGAAATGTTAAAAAAGGTGTATCAAAAAGATTATGACACTGACATGGAAGGGGATTTATTAGAATAACCACATGTGAGTGGTGAGTGTGTGATAGTGAAGTGAGTAAAGTTCAACATTAAAAAAATGAAAGGAAGAACAATAGTATATAACCTTGATGGACTAAGACCTAATAAGCTAGCATTTACGTCTAAAGGTTCCAATTCAAATGATAAACCAACACTTATAATCAAGCCCAAATTCAAGCTCAACTCCTCCAAAGCTCAAATCATCCAAACCCAATAGCAACAGAGAACATACCCATAATGAGCACAAATTCTCAGCCATCATGATACTCAACAACAATTATGCTTTTGGATGTTAAATATCTCCAGCCAAATTGATTTTATGAGAAAATAAAAAAAGAAGATTCACCAATTACTTGATAACGATAGGCACAATCTCCGAGGAGGGTGCAGTTCCTCTGTTTAGAGTTCTGTATTTGATATAGAATATGCAACCCAAGGTTGGTAGTCTGACTCTTCAACACCAACAAGCTCATTCTCTTCATGGTTTCTCCGTGCATTAGACTTCCTTACCAACCTCCGGATCCATTCAAATTCGATGGTGATATCTTTCATAGTTGGCCGTTTTTTCCCATTCAAGTCTAGGCATCTTTTTGCAAGATTAGCAACTGCGATAGATGATATGTTCTTTTTCCCCCTCCTTCTTAACTCTTGTCAATGATTTCAAACGAACAATTTTCTTCCACAGAGAGAATGAAATATGAAACTAAACTTTTGACTTCCTGGTCTTATCGAGGATGTTGGCTTTTGTCCAATTAAAAGTTCAACAAAAACTACTCTAAAACTGTACACATCACTCTTTTATGAAAATTGACTAATATGACAATATTCAGGGTCCAAATATCCAAAAGTTCTTTGAACTAGTGTGTTGATTTGATGTCTATGTGATAAATGAGATGAGAAACAGCCGAGTGTAGGTAAAATAGAGCTCTGGCAACTTCAATAGCAATTCTCAAATGCATATCCCATATCATTGGTAAGTCTTCATTTTGTTCATGCAAAAATATTCAAAAAGAGTACCATTGGGAATGATTTCGTAAACAAGCAAAGAAAAATTTGTCTCCAAACAACATCCCAACAACTTAACCACATTTCTATGTTAATTTGTGAAAGAATGACAAATTCATTGATAAATTCTTCAACCTTTCCTTGCACCTTAAACTTTTTCATTGAAACAAATTTACCATATACTATCATGCCCTTGGAAACGGTACCTTGGCCTCCTTTTCCTAGTACTCCGTTCATGTTAAAGTGATCGGTAGCCTTTTCTAAGTCCTTTAGGCTGAAGAATTTTGCTTTATCAACATTAACTTCACCGGAAGATAATTTTTGTTATAACAACAATCCTCCGTTTTGTCTGAAGAAGTTTTCTCTGCGTTTGTTTATTATTCGTTTCCTTACATCTTCATTCAACCACCATAGGCCAAAGAATAAAATGACGCATCCGAGGATTGAAAAAATGCCTATAATTTGCACAATAAAAACAAGAGATTACTTTGTCCAATACAAAAATAGATGCTTGCACATATATTAATGTGCAGCCATCCGCAAATTAACAAGGCACTAGTAATTTAGGATCTAAGGAATTATAAAGAAATCGTTTCCAATGATATTCATTAAATATCCATTGACGAAATATGTACTTAGGATCCATGGAAGTATAAAGAAATTATTACTAATAATCTTTATTAAGAACGATCAATTTACACCAAAATAAATCTTTTCCACGTACACTTACTTTTAACCATTGATCTTAAGTCATCTGACGGTCTAAAACATTTCATTATAGTGCTTCACGTAACTTTTTTGTTTTCAGTTTCTCTCCCCCCGATGTCACCCAGCCTCTCTTCACTAAAGTCTTGTCCAGTTTCACTGAAGTCTTTTCCTCTCTTCAATCACTCCACACCCTCAAACGTGAACACTGACTTATATTTCCATTTTAAAAACCGTCTTCTCTATATAACTAAAATATGTTTAAATGAATAAAAATAAAAATAATTTGAATTGATTTGATTTAATTTAAAATTAAATTTTGTATTTAAAATTTTAAAAAAAAATAAGATTTAAATTAATTTAAAAATTAAATTTTTGTTTAAAATTTATTAAAATAAAAATTAATTTTTTAATTTTGTCATTTTTTTTTAATCCTATAAAAAGTTATTAAAGATAATTATTAAAAATAAAATAATATATTTATTTCAAAAAATCAATTCTAATAAATTTTATCAAATTTAATAAATTTAAAAATAAAAAAAAAAATAAAATTATAAAATTTTAAAAATTAAATCATTTTTCTATATCTTTTAACCTTCTAAATACAAAATTTAATTAAACTTAACTCCATACAAATAAAATCATTTCTCATTTTTTTACATTTCAAACACACTTCTTCTCATTTTCCAGTTTCACTAAAGTCTTCTCTCACCGTCTCTGCCCTTGTTCCCACTAAATAGTAGCACACCCCACCCCCTCTTCTCAATCCCCATTTTTCTTCCAAGTCATCTGACGGTCTGGAAAACTTTCAAGAGTTCTAGTGGCTTCAAAGCAAATAACGGTTTGGTGAAAGCGATGATAAGGTCTGTTCAGAAAATCTTCACCACCAAGACGTCACTGGAAGGTCAACTCTCTTCACGTAAAGTCTTGTCCAGTTCCTCACTGCTGCAGGGAGTCTTTTCCTGGTTCTGCAATTAGACTCCACACCCTCTGGAGGAGGGATGTGATTCACACATGACTTATATTGACATTTACGATGGTCCTGAAATGTCTTGCGGTGGAGGAGGATTTTTTTAAGCACAACTTGATCCACGGTGGGTGGTGTACATGGGATTTATAAGTTGTCATAATTAATCCCGTATATATGTTGATTCCCGTGTTCCCGGTTTTAATAAATCCAGCATTTTAAAACTCAGCAGCACGTTAAATTTGATAAATTGGTGATGCAGTTATTAACCAAATGAAAAATCTGAATGTAATGATTCTTTTATACTACTATTGATAATGTTCACAAGAGTGAAGTTGATGCAATGAACTTTAAAAAATGTAGGAACAGAGGAATTTTTCCTTTGATTTTCTCACCGTCATTGGAATTCCCAAAAGATCTTTTGTTTTTTTAGCCACATTTGTTTAGATGGTTTTCTCATCGTCTCATTGCCTTTCTTCCCACTAAATAGAAGGAAAAAAGATTTTCATTGTGGTAAAAATCTTTGTAGAACCACAGTATTAAAACTTATTTTTTACTCCTATGAACTTGGTTCAGAAGTGTTAGATATGTCCTGCACAATAAAATTCATTAATTTTTAATCCATCTAATTCATTTATATTAAAACCAATCCAATCTATTCAATTAAAATATATATTTAAATTAGATCTAATGTTAAATTTAATTATGAATAATTAGTAATCCAACAAAACAGATTGCTATCCAATTCACATCCCCAAAAAACCTTCTTTGGATTCCAAATACCTTTTTTTTCCAAGAGAACATCCGCGTTGGAAGAACTAAATTTTTGGCTTCAAAAAAAATATATTTTGGTGAAAGCGATGATAAGGTCTGGTCATCCAAATCTTCAAATGGTCACCATGGATTGAATATCGATAAAATCCGCATCTGGATGGTCAATAATATTAAACATTTTGTAACGTGAGAAGCAGTTTATTTTGAATCGCATCGGTGGGGTCCTCCAAAATTCACTGCTGCATCCAGTTTGGTTTTCAGTGGTTCTGCTGATAAGACTATATGTGTGTGGAGGAGGGATGGGGTGATTCAGAAAGATAAGCATTTTACATGATTTTCTCTCATCTGATACATTCAGATAAGCATATTGGTATAAGCATTTGATACTTAAACATCCCAAGCCATTTTACATGATTTTCTCTCATATGATCTTTGTTTGAATATAATAGCTCAATATCCTTTTTATTTCTTGATTTCCCACAAATCCTTTTCTTTTTTTGGGCAGAAAATCTTTAATAAGAAGAACAGAAGGAATACAAAAAACAGGGAGAACAAGGAATCCTCCTTAAGTAAATAAATAAAGCCATCAAAGGCTAATCAACGTTCACGTATCCCATTTTTCTCTACTCTGCAATGCATCATGACTCTTTCGCTCTTCCGCAAGTTTTCCAAAGACCTTCAGTTAATTGCATACCATTTTCAACAATTAATTATGGAAGCCTCCAACGCCAATAAGAACTACGTCGAAAAGATCACTTAACATGCCTTTGGCGTGGTGAAGCTTGCTTCACAATTTTACTCAATGCCAAGAAGAGAAACTCACATATATTAATATTAACATTGACACAATTCTCTACTCTTTCCTACATTATTCAAGCAAAGAAACGCTCCGCTTGTCCGGAGAATCTGGTGTGTTTGATTTGCCTACAGCCTACAATGAGCAAGTAAGATATGTGAAATCGTGTGTTTGAGCCACTAGGCAAGTCATGGATAATTCAATTCTGGATAAAGCAGTGTATTCATTCTGATTATTAGCTTACAAGGTAAACATATTAACTAATATCTTGATCATTTGAGTTTTCCACAGCCATCTTATGGACGTGGCAAGGCAAAAAAGATAACTCATATATACTGCTTACAACGCATGATAAAAGGGTAAAGGAAGGGCAATAACATCTAGAGAGCAGTGTGATAAATGCAGCTGATTTCTTTGTTAACCAAAGTGTCATCTGAACAATGCCTGTTAGGCAACTGCTTCAATGGTTCTTCTCCTTTCTTGTCTTCATTGACACCCTTGTCATTCAAAAAGCTGGTTTGATTTGTTGAAGATAGAAGCCTAGCCCACATTCTATCAGTTATCACTACATTGTTCCGTCTCTCAGTGATTCTCTGCATAACAACGCAACCAAACATAGGAGAGTTAAGCCAAAACACTACCTGTGTTGTAGCCAATATGTAATACTGCTATAACATCCTAAAGTTACTTTCTAGAATTGCTTTCAATTAATTTAGTGGAGGACATGCATGACATTGAGGAAACAGAAGCGGAGGGGGGCAAGGGGAGTCATGCAGTTTCAAAGAATTACAAGTTATCTCATGTTTTGTCTTATCATAACTTGATAAACTATTTAAAACTATAAAAAAAAAAAATCATTGAATGTTAACAAATAAATCCTATTTATTCTGCAGAACCAACAAATATCATGGCCAATGAACTCACATAGAAGGGTATATAAATTTGTCTTCCATTGACAAGTCCACTTGTATAGCTAGTGTAACCTGCCATTGCTCCACATTGTCGGCCCATTGTTCCTTTTTAGTGTATTTATGAATTTTGAAGCATATATGAATCAATGTCAGGTTTGCCAACTAGGTCAATAAAAGAACTTTTGAACATCATATTTGGCTGTTATTTTCTTTTAAAATGTTACTATGAGAAGACAATAGTTATATGTTGATTGAATTGAAGTCAGCTGCCTCCCTGATGGCCTTGTACTTTTAGAGATTTTACTCCTACATTAAGCTTCAAGGAATTATGAGTTATATGTCAAAAAAAAGGGATTCTTGCAGACCCTCCCCAACCAGCAGAATAGTTGGCATCTAATACTTGGTCAAGTCTAATAAGAAATAAGATATAAGCTTCTTCATTATCCTTAGGCCATTGAAAATGAGGAGAAAAGAAGAGAAAGGATAAAACCATTACAATTAAAATGAAGCATCTGACCATAAAACAATGAACTAGTTACAATAAAATTTCAACAAATAAATATGTTTGCTAGTATATGACTCAAAAAAAAAGCATGAGTTCCCAAAATAGAAAGCATCCTCAACGTAAAAGCTATCATGAATCCAACAACCACAACTGTAATCTTCCATACCTGCACCAAAAGATAGACTAACATCATAAGCATATAGGTATAACTAATATCGAAAGTTTAAATAACAAAATAAATAAATAAATTCAAGCCAATATTACTTACACTAAGTTGTCTTTTTTTTGCATGTTAACTGATAGTGACCATATTCTCCACAAGATTTGCATGCTTTCCTTTTAACTAACGACTTGTTTATTGACAATTCAAGCCCATTTTTTAAACCTTCCTGCTAGAGCCACTTTATCAGACTCTTTCCTTCTTCTACCTTTTGTTAGTGATATGTGTGGGTCTTTGATATTGAAATTTGAAACCTCATACAATGTATCACACATCAAATTCTGCTGGTTTGACTCTAGAAGAGTTTCATTGATCTCAGGTATTTTTTGTTTCCATTGCAACAACTATGTTATAAACATGATCAAGTTCTAGCATAATAAAATTGTAGGCATCTTATGATCTTTTTTCGCAAAACATCTTATTCATGATTTTGAATATCAATGTCACCAACCTCAATACTTATGTTGGCTTCTTTTGTCCAACGCTATAAAATATACTGACTAGGAATTTGAAAAATATTTTTTGCTTGGGAAATTACCAAAATGTGCCTACATACTATTCCCATAAATTCATAAAGTTGACAACCACATGTAGCATTCTTTGACTCTAAATTTACATAAACAATGAATGCATCTCGAGCATTAAAACAATTAGATACTCGATACTTACATTGTGACCCATTTTTGTCAATCTTTTCCTTTGTAAAATGGCTGACACTTGCAAGCTCATTATTAAACTTTCCAAACACATTTCTAGTATAAACTGATACAGCGTGCTCTTTAATTTTTGAGCCAATACTCAAAATGTGTGATTTGTGTCTAAACTCAAAGTCCTCTCTTCTTTCAGCCTCATAACGATTATCAATTGCCTTCTCAAATTTTACCACAAAGTCTCGTAGTGTTATGGTTGCATCAACAAAGGAGTCAAAAAATGAATTGATGCTTTCACTTCTATATGTAGTATTCATACTGGCAAAAAAAGTGCTTCTATTATAAACCGATCCATGACTTTCTAATTTCAAATAACCTTTGAAGTCATTCATTTTTCTACAATTCGTACTTAACCATTATACACTGCCAATCATCTACAAAATCCTTGATAGTTGACGATTCTTGAATGCACCTCTTCAGCTCATGCTTGAATGTTGAATTTTTATGATACATGTGTGAAAGTTTTTTAGGAAACTTCTTTCTAATGTGCCACAAGTATAGACGATGATGAGTTTTTGGAAATATTTTGGCCACAGCAACTCCAATAGCTAAATCTTGATCAGTTATAATAGACACTAGCTTCTTTTCATTCATTGCTTCAAGCCAAGTTTGAAATAACCATATAAAAGATGTTTCAGATTCATCTTGTAATAAGGCGCAACCAAATAAAATTGATTGAAGATGATGGTTCAACCCAGTAAATGAGGCAAATGGCTTGCTATATTTGTTAGTTTTATATGTTGTATCAAAAGTAACATCTCCAAAATGTTGATAAGCTAACCTTGATCTAACATCCACCCAAAAAAATTTTATCATTCTAGCATTATCGTCACATTGTATTGCATAGAATAAATTAGAATTTTGAGCTTGCTTTTGTTTGCAATAATTAAAAATAGCTTGTGCATCTCCAATATCTAAATTCTTCATCTGAACATTTCTCATATGATTCCAATAGTCTCTATTAGAAAAAGATAAATTCCTACCATTAAACATTGCAGCAACCTTTCCAGCAGGCAAACCTTTTTCACTAAACTTTTCAACAAGGTTTTTTGCACCAACATTCATTTTTCTATGATACCTCAAATAAGACACACTCTTAGGACTAGCTATGGCATGATTATGATTATTGTCAAAAGATTGTATAACTCATATGTCTCGCTTCTTATCCCTTGACACACTAAGTGATGCTTGACATCCTATGCGTATGGTTGAACACTTTTTCTTAACTTTTTCCATGTTGCCATCAATTTTTTTTTCACCACTTTTCACCTTGTGTTCACCTTCCCTAACACATACAAAAATGCAATAATTCTTTTTACTAGAGCAAGTACGAATCTCAAATCCCTTCGCCTTAGCAAATAATGTATAAAATTCTCCAACTTTTTCCAAAGAATCAAATTCCAATCCAACTTGAGGCTCAACAATGTGTTCTTTAATAATAGAAGATTAAGGCATATCAAGAAAGTATGATGCGAATTATAAGTTTCAAACCCAAGTGCAAGTTGTTTCAAATAATAAATTCTCAATAGTCCAAGGTCGATCAATAAGGAATTGATGAAGAAAAAAATTCTTTGAGGTAAGAAAAAGATTTGTCACAACAATAAATGTGATGAAAACTGTTCACAAATGAAAAAATGGATTTGCTTGGGCTAGAAAATTCACTCTTGGTAATAAATTAAAGACAATGTTATTTCTTTTTATAACTCAATTGAAAATCACACATAATGGAGGTTCCAATAAAAAAATACAACATTCAAAGTTCAATTAAGATTATATATGTAATTATTTAATAATTCCTTTAATTATTCACTAACGCGAACACTTGTAAATGAGGTCAAGCATTCATTATGTCAACCTCTTATCTACAATGAATTAAGATCTCCACTTTACAAGGAGCATTTCTAAATTGATTGGAAACAAAATATAACACATATAATGACCACTTGATAATACATTATTCAAGCACAAGAAAGAAATTAATCTAACCTTAATTTATTACCAAAAGCTTCACCTTTTCACTCAAACAAAATGAAAATTAGTTACTCATGAGCAAGAAG
Source organism: Ormosia semicastrata (assembly GCA_029884595.1). Classification (NCBI taxonomy): domain Eukaryota; kingdom Viridiplantae; phylum Streptophyta; class Magnoliopsida; order Fabales; family Fabaceae; genus Ormosia; species Ormosia semicastrata. The sequence continues at coordinate 19,335,032 of JAQQTO010000057.1, read as the reverse complement.
AAATAAAGAGAGAAGAAGAAAAAAATAAACATAACTTCTATTTAGAACAAAATAAAACTACTACAAGAAAAATAAATAACACAATAGCATGATTTTGATCTCTAAGCCAAGATGCCAAAAATGAGCAGTCAATGTTCCCTTTTATAGAGCTTGAGGAAAAAAAATGACAATGGAGTTGTTTGATAATGAGTTAAAAATGCTAAAGGAGTTGTTTGACAATTGTGAATGAGTGAAAAATTATTGAGATGTTTGTCTCCCAAATGATTCGGTGCTGAACTCATGGCTGCCGTCAGAATATGAAAAAGTGATCTTCATGAAAGTTGTAGGTCTTTGTCTTAGTTTTGCAATGCCGCTAGTTCAGCCCAATATCACTCTTACAGCTCAAGATATGGACTAATATTTGCACACTATTCAGGCTCAGCTACAACTCCTCTGTTTTAACTTCCAAGCCCAATCTGACTTCCAAGCTATTCGAATTAACTCTTGTGTTCTCATGAAAGTTGTAGATTTGGATCTTAACTTTCCAATATCACTAGCTTCACCCCAATATCACTCCTATAGCTCAAGATATGGGTTGAAGAGTGCGTAGAGGTCAAGCTGCCAGGATCAGCACTCTGGATCTTATTCAACTCCAATTTAAATTATCCAAACGAGTGATTTGGCTCTTGAGGTCTTTATGAAAGTTGTAGAGAATTGTCTTAACTTTCTTACAAGACTAGAATCACATCAACCAGATATTTGTAATTCAAATTATAGTCAATTTACTAAATGCTACCAAATAAACAAATTAAAGTCAATTCAAGCAATAATTCCTTCAATAATCTAATTAAGCTCAATATCATAAAATGTAACAAAACCTATTTAACTAAGCCTAATTGAACCTTAAGAAGCCCAATGAAAGGATTATAAAATGAATAAAATATATTGCTATCAAAGTCAGGAATGTGTTCTTCAATAATAGAAGACTGCGGCATATTAAGAATGTCAAAACCTGATACCGGTCTATTGTCCGAATTCCGCACTGCTGCGGCATCGTGATCAATCATTCCACTCCTTTTAGCTCCTTCTGCATCAACCAAAGGCTTCCTACCAAAAAAAAAATCCTAAATTTCAAGCATTCACAAAGTTCAGAAAAGAAAACCTCAATTAACTAATCACCACAAAACATAGAAGATAAAGAGAGAAAAGTGAATTACAATGTTTTTGTGCGAGTGCCATAGTATCAATGATGTTCGGCTCACTTGAGCCATCTCCTTCTGCTTCGCCGCCGTGGCGTCACCACTCCCGGATGACTCACCGCCGTCGGAGCTCATCACCGATTGTCATAGTGTATGAATCGTTATTACAGTTTGGACGGTTGGGTTGTCGGTTGCTTCACGTAGAATCGATTCCACCACCGTCCCTTGCCTAGTTGGCAAACTCTGCGGGAGAGAGAAAGGGCTGCTATTTAGTGGGAACAAGGCCATAGACGGTGTGAACACCCAATTTTGTTTGGTGCATTGTGTTAAAAAAAATGAAAATTAAAAAAAAAAGAAAAAACTAAGGTGTCTAGGTTCATTGTATCACTAAGTCTCACATGGGAGAATGTGTCTAGATTAATTGTATCACTAAGTCTCACATTGGAGAAGTCATACTCTTTCTTTCCCCTCTTCTCCTATATAAAGAGGTGGTTCTCAATTGTTTTAGGGATCTCAAAAATTACACACTTGAACTTAATACTAAGTATAAGAGCTCTAGAACTTTAGTAATCAAGAGAGATATTTAAAATGTGGATACTTGAGTTTTAACAGATTTTTATTTGATTGTCACTGAAATTCAATCATTTACAAATATACCATCTAACGACATTCAATGCCAAGGCTTTTACTCTTCAACTTCTTGTACATTACCAACATAATGCAGTGCTTAATGTGTGAATGCAGTGCAGAATTTAGTACGATGTAGAATTCACTTGCGGCAGTGTCCGCACCACAGCAGATTAGTGTGGAATGTAATGCATGCATTTTAATTTCAAAATGCATTGCAACAAGTGCAGCCAAGGAACTCCTTTGCTTATAATATTACTCTACTCACGTTTAGATAAACCTAATTTCAAAATATTTTAAGTCAAAGAGTAGAATACTTTTATCTTTGTATTGAGACGTAAGATATATATTGAATATATTAATACTATATAGTGTAATATATTTTAATTTCTATAATAATTTTCATTAATAATATTTTAAAGAGTTTTACCAATTCTTTTATTTTATTTATTTATTGAGTATTTTGTTTATTATAATATTACATAACTATATTATTAATATTAATAGAATAATGTTCTAATTTTTCAAAAATATAAAAATACTTACAATATTAAATTCATATAATAAATATTAATGACATTGATATAAAAATAGTCATCACTTAAAATTTTAGGAAAAATTCCTTCTTCCCTAGATAATTTTCAAATTACTTCTAGAAAGGAACATGAATTACAAGTGTAATTCTCAAAGAAATTTTTTTTGGGAAAACTTCAAAAGATTAGTTAGTTGGAGTGATAAAGAAAAAATCAACTGTTTTTACATGGTTGATCAAAAATTATTTGGTATCAAAGCAATCATCCTTCCAGGAGCACCTCTAATATTGGCGTTCAATATGTTCCAATTCGGACTTATTGACTGTCTCTATTTGAGTTTGAATTTAGAAGAAATTAATTTATTTTCTCATAATTTTAAAGAAGCAGTTCAGATGTTCAAAAAGAACATAGCCAAAGACCGAAGTATATTCTTGAAGTTCTACTCAGCCTATCCAGATTTCATTACTAAGCAACAGACAAAACATTTAGTCTATGTTGGAGTAAGTAACAATAATTTTCCATTAAAAGACGAGCCACATGGAGTTTTCTATGAAGAAGATCAAATTACTCAGATTTTGATAAATCAATTGGCAAGGATCTACTCTCAGTGTCAAAGCATAGGAAAGTAATCTTTCATCAAGACTTTATACAAAGCACCGACAACTTTATTACTTAGCAAAACAAGTGGCAAAGTAATAAAGGAGAAAGATATGAATCTCCTGACAAGTTTCGAATTTCATTTTTACGCATTCTAAGGCCCACTAAGGGAGTATAGATCAGCTGTCCTCAACGAACTTTGTGCCATGATAAGGACTAGTGGGAACCACGCATGTGAACGATGTGTAAAAGAAAAAGAAGTGGCAGACAAAATGGCCGACACAATTAAAGAAGATGGTTCATCGGATGAGGCAATTATAGAAGAGTGATGTAAGCCCTTACATCACTATGTAAATTATTTAGTATTTGATGTAAGCACTTACGTTTGTTAGGGCATTATTGTAAATTAGCCTTAGGCACTCGTGCCTATAAATAAGTCCTATTATGCTGAGGCAAGACAGAGTCTTTCATTCCAAAAATTCTCAAACTTTGAGAGTGTTTTCCTCGGGAAAACTTTGTGCTAGTCTCTTAAAAGAGCTAGTTGGGCATTTGAGAGTATGTCCAAACCCTCTTGTATTTATAATTACTTATCAATAAAAAATTTCCTCTTTCCACTCATCTTTCTTTCATTTACCCAAACACTTTATTCTAACACTCAAACATCGAAGCAGTAACCACGGAAGCAGTAGTGGGTTGACAGAATTTTCAGAAGATCAAAACAAAGGAAGGAGAATAGTAAAAATTTATAATCCCAGAACAGGTATATTTATCAAACTCATTTCAGATAATTATTCATAATATCATGTACTAGGAAGAGTAAATGTAATTATTATACCTATACTAATTGATACTGGATCATGTCTTAGTTATGTAAGTAAAGATTTAATAAGTAAAATAGAAAAAGCAAAACCTCGAACAGTAGTGAAATTTAATCAAGAAGAAAATACATTTAGAGAAAAAACAAATATAAAAATTTATTTTAATTCAAAAATAAATATCCAAACTGAATTATATATTTCAAATCAAGCGAATACTAAATTACTATTAGTAATAGATTTTCTTGAAGTAGTAAAATCATATGAAATAAAATATGAAGAATTAATTATAACCTTAAAAGACATAAAAATAGAAATTCCAAGAATAATTTAAGTATTTATACAATAAAATATTATTTAAATAAATTAATATAGATGGAAATAGAAAAGATAGATGAAATAGAACATTTATATACTAAAGAAGAAGAAGGAAATTATGAATGAAGTATCTTAATAAATAAATATCTTTTTAGGAAAATACAAAAAGAAGAGTTAGATTTAACAAAAAATGCAAACATGCATGGAAAAGAAAAACTTGGCGGAATACTAAGAAAATTTAATCAAAGAAAAAATATTATTTACTAAGGAAAACTAAATAATGAAACTTTGTTGGATATAGCAGATACGCAAGGAAATATGTGTTTATTATTACTAAATAAGAAAAAACTCTTGAATTAAAAGAAAAAATAAAAAATGATGAAGATAGAAGAAAAATTGATATATTCATATAGGTACAATACAAGTATTGATTAAATCGACCTTTCAGGAAGAAATTAATTCACCAATAGAATTAATTTTAAAAGATGACAAAATTAATGATAAAAAAATAAAATATTAGAATAATAGAATAAAAGTTTAGCTTATGAAAAATTAAAATTTGAAATACAACCAAATTTTGGAACACTACTAAATACTCAACGATTAGAAAAAACACTAACTTTAGAACATAGATTTTTAAGAAAAAATCTAATGAGACCTGAAGATAAATTTTTCTCAGTAACTTATTGTGTAAGCTATGCATTAACAAATTCACATCATAGTATTACATTTAAAGACAATGATAAAATAGACATTCCACATCTATTTACTGACATAGGTAAAATTTATTATCCTAGGAAAAATGAAATAACAGAATTAGGAACTTCTACAAATAAACCAAAATTATTAGAGTTTAAAGAAAAACAAATCCCAAAACCAATTACATTTTCTGAAACAGAAAAAAACTAGTGAAGAAAATGAAGTTAGTAAATTAGTAACTCAGGTAAATGATTTGACCCAGTATTTGAAACAAAGATTATGAAGAAAATTGAGAAAATCTTGATAAAACAAGAATTCAGTCGATGGAGAAAAGAATTTGGTATTAGAGAATGTAATAAAATCATCAAAATAAAATGAGTATAACGAGACAGATTAGAAATATGAATTCAGTTAACAATAAGCACCCTTGAAGAGTTAGGAGAAAAATTTAGATATTATATAAAAACAAAAAGATTAAATTTAAATAAAAAAGAAAATAAAAAAATAAGCTATTATTTAGAAAAGATGGATAATAAACTACATCAACAAAAGGAAGAATTAAAATAAATAAAAGAAAATCAAAATATGGAAGATAAGTAAAAAAAAAAAAGTCACATATAGACACACATTTTGTGTTTTACAGGAGAAATCACCAATAAAGTAATATTTTGATGCTTCAAACATGATATGCCACGGGCCCACGGTAAAGAAATATGAAGGCTGGGCCAAGAAGCAAAATAAATTAAGGAATTGAGGGAGGTTTTATAACGTAGAAGCTGAAGACAAATAGGAAACTCAGACTCACTGTTGACAAGATGTGCAAGGAAGGGAACAAAGAGAAGCATGCCAAGAGCAAAGAACACTAGGTAGTATGTGTAGGGGTGTCAAAATAGGCTGGCATGGGCCGAGTCCGATGGGCCGGCCCGAATAGCCCGACAAAATGGACGGATTGGACCAGTAAAAATGAACACAATTAAAAATAGCCCGAATGGGCTAGGTTGACCCGTTATAATAACACTATATTTAGTTAAATGGGTCGGACTGAGCTAGTAAAATGCTGGCCCAAAATTAACATGACTCGAATGGGCTTGTCCGAAATGGCTCGACTCTGAATAGGCCGGCCTGACCCGTTTTGACACCCCTCTGTATGTGGAGTTAGATATTTTATATTAAAGGGATAATGAAATTCATGATTATTTTACCACGAATTATATTATATTTTTATTACTTAGTTATGAGATTAAGAGTTTATTTTAATTTGACAAGTTGTATTGGGTCAAGGTTAGTTGGGTGGGTTCTACAGTATTTTTTAACTCAATCTGTTCATTAGAGTAGCTGGTTTGGGTTGAAGAAATTTTGTTCCTCAACTTGATCCAACCTGTCCTATTCAATAATGAGTTAGATTGGGTCGAACTCGTTAGTTCGACATGTGTTTAAAAAAATGTTAAAATACGAAATTGAAAATTCGTTACACATTACATGTCTTATATAAGCATAACAAGTCATATATTAATTCACATAATCGATCTTACAAAAATATAATAGGTCTCAAAAAAACTAAATACACATAAATGCATAACAATTTAACAAGTATTACTAATTTAAGTCTAGAATAAACTAAACTAAGCTAAGATGTCTTAATATTCATAAACAACAAATTACTCTAACCAATTGAAGTCAATGTCATAATACATACTATATGTGGATTGACATAATCATTAACTTCACTCTTTATTTTTTAAGATGTAGCAGTTCTTGAAATAATAAGTTAATGATTTAGATTTTTTATTTGAAAAACTGAGCATTTAGGAGTGAGTGGCCGAAATGATGATTGGTGAGAACGAATGTACTGTCTGTGTGTGAGCGTTTTTGCCTTTTGCTAAGCTTTAAAGTGGAACGGCGTCATTCAACTAGATGAACATTTTTTTTCAATGGTCGTTTAGCCGTTGTTAAAAATTGTGGCTAAACGACTTTTTATCTATGACTAAACGACTTTTTTTTTAAATGTAGGTGGATTGAGTATTTGTAAATTGGACATTTCTAAACTCATTACCTGACCATAGACTACGGGTTGAGATATTTTCTATCTCAACCTAATTTGTATTTTATAAGTTAGATTGGGTCGAAATATACGAGTTCGCAAATTGACCCAACTCGCTTGACACACACACAGTGGGCTGTGTAGTATTTTCCTTATTCTAATCCTCTTGTATATACTTCAATAGTTGATACATATAAGAAGAAAAAAAAGGAAAAATATAAGAAAAATGAAGAAGCAGTAATTTCATGGTATCAGAGACGAAACATACCCTGAGCATGAGTCCTCTGCCATGTTTTATTAAAAATAATTCTCAACAACAATTATAATTTTGGATGTTATATGTCTCCAACCAAAATTATTTTCTTTCCAGAAGAGAAAACAATAAGAAAATTCAACAATTATTTTAATGTAAGAATAGGCATAATCTCCGAGGAGAGTGTTCCACTGCTTAGAGTTGGCAATGTATTTGATGTAGAATATCCATCCCAAGTATGATAGTCTTCAATTTAAGTTGGAATCTAACACCAAGTATAATAGTCTTACCAAGTTTGATAGTCTTCAATTCCTACAATCTCCATTTCTTCAGGGTTTGGCTGTGCGTTAGACTTGCTATCCAACCTCCAGATACCTTCTAATTCCAATGTGACTTCTTTCATAGTTGGCCGTTTTTTCCCATTCAACTGTAAGCATCTATTTGCAAGATTGGCAACTGCAATGATAAGTTGTTTGCCCCCTTTCTTCGTAACTCTTTTGTCAATAATGTCAAACAGGCGATTTTCCTCTATACAAAGAATGAAATATGAAGCTAAACTCTTGGCTTCCTGGGATCTAATCAAGGCTATAGGCTTTTCCCCAATTAAAAGTTCAACAAGAACTACTCCAAAACTGTAGACATCACTCTTTTCTATAAATTGACTAGTATGAAAATATTCAAGATCCAAGTACCCAAAAGTACCTTGAACAACAGTCGTGAGGTGAGTAACCTCAGTGGAAACTATTCTTAGTGTTCCAAAGTTTGCTACTTTTGCCCTATACTTTTCATCCAATAGTATGTTTGTTGATTTGATGTCTCTGTGATAAATGGGTTGAGAAGCATATGAGTGCAAGTAAAATAGAGCTCCTGCAATTTCTATGGCAATTCTCAAACGCATATCCCCTGTCATTAGTAAGTCCTCATTTTGTTCATGCAAATAATAAAAGATGGTACCATTGGGAATGAATTCATAAACAAGCAAGGGAATTTTTGTCTCCAAACAACATGCTAACAACTTAACCACATTTCTATGGTTAATTTGTGAAAGAATGACAAATTCATTGATGAATTCTTCAACCTTTCCTTGGACCTTAAACTTCTTCACTGCAACAATTTTACCATCTACTAGCATGCCTTTATAAACGGTACCCTGACCTCCCTTTCCAAGTACTCTGTTCATATTAAAGTGGTCAGTGGCCTTTTCTAAGTCATTTAAGTTGAAGACTTTAGATTTGTCAACACTAATTTCAGTAGAAGACAATCTTTGTTGTAACAACAAACCACCATTTTGTTTGAAGAATTTTTCTTTACGTTTCTTTATCATTCTTTTCCTTACAACTTTATATAACCACCATAGATCAAGAAGTAAAATGATGGATCCGAGGCTTGAGGAAACTCCTACACACATTTGCCACAATAAAATCAGTCATTACTTTGTCCAATACAAAAATAGATGTATGCACCCATATTAATTTGTACCTAGGCGTAAATTCACAAAGCCTAGCAGTTTAGGATCCGTGCAACTGTGCAAGTATGAGAAAAATGTTGCTAATGATCTTGATTGAATATCCACTGACAAAATACTCAGCTCTTTTCCTCAATCCTTTCACTTACATCAAACAATATGATTAATATTTATAATTTGTCATATAATAATGAAATATTAATGAAGATATTTTTAAAATTTTGTTTCAACCAATAAAACGGATATAACTCGAAAAGAAACAGTAATATGGCTTCTAATTAATTAGAAGCTGGAAATTTAGGTTTACGAGCTGAAAAATGATATTTATATATCATTTTTTTATACACTATTTTTCACACTATTTTTGAATAGTTGTGATTAAATAAGAAAAAATAATGTAATGGTAAAGTTAAAAAGTGATTAAATAAAAAAAAAATGATGTAATGGTATAAAAATAAAATAAATTATAAAGAGTTATATAATTAAGTTTAAAGAAAAAAAGTGATGTAAGAAAACTAGAGTTGTTATGAGTTTATACATATATATTTACTATAGCCCACTTCGCTTGACTTTTCTTATTGGAGGAACGTTGTACTGAAACGTCAAGATAGAGCCACGTTAATTTACATAAAAATGCATGAGACTGGATGTAGTGAACCAAAATCTTGATCAACTCTCTAACTTTTTTAAGTGGGGTTACATATACCTATTCAAGTAAAACCACTCGTTTAATGGTTCAAGTGTGAAATAAAATAAAATAAAATAAAAAAAGGTTGTGTGAATAACAACATTATTCTTAAAATGAACCACAGTAAAAGATGACCTAATAATGGAATAATATACATGTGAGTTGCATACCGATACAGCCTCCAGTGAGGTAGGGATTGCCAGAGGAGCCTGTGTAGCATTCACATCTCCAACCTGAGGTTGTGGTTTGTGAAGATGGAATATTAGTGCAGTTGGCATCTGCAGGGAGTTTCAGGCCTGACGAGTTCAGTATCTGCCACTCAAGCAGCGCAGGAACATAACCCAAATTCCCAAGGTCACGAAAACTTCGATTCTCTTCCCCACCCCCAGAGTTGATCCTGAACCAATATTCTTTTCCAATCAGCACATGACTGCACTGATCACTCACGTTTCTGTTTCCTAGATCTTCAAGTGTTGCGTTATATTCTGAAAGATATGAGGGTAATGAAGTCTCGCAGCAGAACCTGCCAAGACGACCATCGGATCCAAAGGCAATGTTATTGCTAACTTCTTTGTTGTCGTACTCGTCACAAACGGACACACAACCGCTAACTTCTGACCCATATGAGTGCAAAAACGCAATCTTATTGCAACCAATGGCCGTAAATTTGTTGTCATCCTTGGAATACACGAAAGGGCTTCCTTTCAGGTCTACGACTTGCCCACCGTTTTTGCCTCCACAGTTCCAACGGAAAACAGGATTCATGATCTCAACCTTGCTAAACATTTCATCAATGGATGTCACCTTCAGATTTATAGATTTCAGGTAAGGTGTTTGAGTCTGACCACCTTGAGAAGTAGTGTTTCTGCATTCTATTTCAAACCACTTGTCTGCAAAGCATTTTGGATCTTTCATTCCAAACGGGTGAGGGATCTCAACGGATCCACATATCGATTCACAATCAGGATGAGGCGATGAGCTATAATTGGATACTGTGCAGATGCCGATGGATATATGGGCCATATCATCATCAAAATGATTATATGAAATGCAAATTGCAGAACCATTGTCGTTAAAGGAGTGATCCCACTTTTGAAGAGGGTGTATAATGTGTCTATCTTTTGACGAGGGTTTCTGGGTGTGCTTCTATCGTTGTCAGAAGAAGCATATTTATGCTTCGTGTTATAACATATTTATGCCAACATCACTCGTTTAAGAAGGCTGTTCTACAAAGGCACTTAGAACGAGAAAGACGACTACAAAGAAGTTAAAATTGATGAAGTTTCCTAAGTCATCCAGTTAGATGACGACCACACAAGACTTTCATCTGATGAATATTATGATAGAAAAGTTTTATTGTTGGCAGCGGGTAAAACACAGATGAACGACGCATAGGTTACTTTTTTTTCCCCTTATTTTCTGTGAAAACGATTAGTTTGTCTTTTTCTTTTCTTTTTTCAAACAAATGGAAGAATATTTCGTTATATATCTATACTATATAGCAATTAATTGTATATAATTTTAATTTTTAATATAGTAAAATTAGCTTGAGATAATTAATTCTACTATTAATTATTTGATGGATCATAGGAGGAGCCCAAAATTAAGGGAGATATTTTATCAATGAGTTAAGTGAAAAATTACAATAATAAATATTATGTCACATCTTGATTCAAAAACTTAAGATAATGAATTTATAAGTCTTCTAATTTATAGACTTTTTACTTAACTCATTTTTTTATTAATGTAAGACTTCAATACTCATATTTGAATTTTCAACATTTTTTCCCTCAAATGTAGTTTTTAATATTAGTATATTCCCCCTAAAGTAAAAGTGATTTCGAGTATTTACGATGTTACCAACTTAAACTAAAGTATTGTCAATATGCTACACAACATAGGTTAGGGTCGAACCTGAGTACCAACTACCGTCTCTAAATACTCAACCTAGACAAAACATTGGTTCTAATATCACTTGTTGAGTTATAAGAAGAGCCCAAAAGTAAGAGAGATTTTATATCAATGGACAAAACGAGAAATTACAATAGTAGGCATAACGTCACATCTTGACTTCTTACTTATATACTATTTACTTAACTCATTATTTACTATGTGAAATTTCAACATTCACACTTGAATTTTTAACATTATCAATATATAATATTACTTTAAGAAGTAATTTATTTTTAACAATCAATTTTAATATATAAAATAACATTCTTTTACTAACATTTATTTAAATTTATTATTATTAAACTGTAAAAAATAAGAAAAGCCACCTAGGTTGAAAGTGTTTAAGCAATTGGTCAAACACTACAACACAATAGGCTAATGGCGGTGGTTCTAAAAGCCATCCGCAGCGGTTTGAACCGCTATATTATTTACGTTTTAACTCATTATTTACTATGTAAAACTTGTCAACATTCAACACTTTTTAAATTTTTTGAACATTATCAATATATAATATTACTTTAAGAAGTAATTAAATATATTTTTAACAATCAATTTTAATATATAAAATAACATTCGTTTACTAACATTTATTTAAATTTATTATTAATAAACTGTAAAAAATAAGAAAAAGCCACCTAGGTTGAAAGTGTTTAAGCAATTGGTCAAAACCCAAAAATTGTTTAAGATCTTTTATGTCATAAAAAAATTATTTAACATGTCACAATGAATTAAATTTTTTTTTACCTTATTTACACAATTAAATATTGCTACAAATAGATAAAATAAATTTGAGTCTCTCTATTATATTTTATAAGAGTGTAAACATATTTGAATAAATTTGTGTTGTATTTTAAAAAAAATATTTCTATTTAAATATTTATTATAAGCATTTTTTGAAATTTCAATAAGCGTGCTAGGCTAATGCATGTGAGAGAGTATGCGTTTAAAATCACTTAAGCCAAATTCAAGATCGATTTGGCTAAATTTATTATTTAATTTAACATAAAAATTAAACTAGAAAAAGTAAAAAGTTAATTTAAATATATAATAAATACTTAAATATTAAATTAAAAACTTATAATTATATACATAATTTTAAAAAATCCGTGTAACGCACACACGATTAAAATGATTAGTGTTCTCGAAAAGTTGACTAGGAAACGCGAACGTATTATTGTTGAAGGTATTTGAGCGTTTTTTGTAACGCTTTTTTCAGCATGAAACACTTTTTTTTGGAAAATAAATTGTTTTAACAGTATTAAAATTAATTTTAATTTTTACACAAAATTTAATATATTATAAATTTTTTTTTTGATAATATTAAAGATTAAAATTTATAATTTTAGTTTATAAATTATTTTTTATATTTTAAATATAAATATTATTTTATTCTCAATCAAATAATTTTTTTAATTATTTTATATCTATTTTAATAATTTAATAAATAAAAATAATTTTTTATATCATTTAAATAAAATAAATTACTTAAATTTCATTTTTTAACTAACATATTCAAATATAAAAATAAATTAATTATAACAAAAAATTATATAATAATTAATTATTAAAATAATTAAATTTTCACAATTATTCTAAAAACACACTTAATAACCCAATTACTAAGTTGTTTTTGCTACTCTATGTAATATATACCGCCATTGTTCATTTTGGTCTCAACCCCGATATGCATCACAAAACAAAAGCCTTTTGGCCGCACTTAATTTATACCCTCCATAACACTGTATGTAATACGAGGTTCTTCTTAGATATTGAAAACGGAAAATGATTTAGATATATTATAATACGCACATCATATTAATATAAAAGAAATATTAAATTATTTTATATGTATTAAAAAATCATCTTGATCTCTTTCTGTCGTGCAAGTCTGTGATTTGATTTGATATCAGTTGAAAAAACCTTATGTATATATATGGTCTTGTTTCATCACCTCCAAAAATTTACAAAAATCGGGACAAAGATAAAATATAAGTATTAAAAAATTTTAATAATTATATTTATATAAAAAAATATTAATATAAAAAATAAAAAATAAAATTATATTAATTTCTTTCACATAAAAATAATGAATAATTTTTTATTATTATTATAAAATATTTTTTTAATAAATTTAATTAAATAATCATTCTATCATTAATTTTTTATATAATTTCACAATTATTTTTTATAATATTCATAGCAAAAAAATTGTTTAATGATTTTTTATTTTTTATAATTATAAATTTATTAATTTATTTATATATAAGATAAAAGTTACATATAAAAAAAATAATTAATTAAAAAATATTTAAATAAGCTTAATAAATATTATAAGTTGGGTCGCATCCCTTAACACAGATCCGTCCCTCTACTAATTTTTTTTTGTACGTAGAATAAAATATATAATATAAAATCTAAAAAATTATGCCCAAATTTAATATGTTAGTAATATTGAATATTATTTTCCGGAAGGTCCTATTATGAATCAGATTTATTAATTACATAATGTCCAAGATGATAGCTCCATTTTTTGTTATTTTTTAAAAATTTATTGTTTAGCCTCCAATTTATCAGTTCACATTTAAATGGCGGAAACAACGATCCCTGAGAGAACTTCAACCCAATCTGAATACCTTTAAGCTCGGCAAGAAGATTGTCTTTACCATATTTTTTAATAAATTTAAAACTCCCAAGCCAGATCTACCATTCCAAACATGGGAGCAAAAGGAACTTGTTGCACAGAGAGAGCAATATCATTATTGAAGTACTTGGTCGAATATATTTATTTATTTTGATCACAAACACGAAACTTAAATGAAATGTATAATAAAAACCATTAAATGGTACCACCCTCCAGCCTGGCATCATACCAAAAGGAGAGGCCACCCAAACCAATTCTGAACCTGTAGGCTGTAGCCTTCACGGAGGCACTCAACAGCCTTAACAATAGATCTCCACATGGGGAAGATCCTGATCTAATGGGACAACCAAGAACATTATCCTGCTCAAGATACTTGTGAGAGATAACATCAACCCAAAATTTAGGAGCTCCACTGGCCAGTTGCCAAACCAATTTACCAAGCATAGCAGTGTTTGACCAACGAGGCACACGAATTCCAAGGCCATCACATCGTTTAGGATATGTAATACTATCCCAATTCACCAAATGGAGCCCATTACCAAAGTCTTTTTGGAGAATTTCTTACTTACACACAGACCTAACACATTACTTTTACACACATCTAATATATTCTCAACACACAAATGAGATCCATAATAAAATCAATAAATATATTCTCTACATGTCAATTGATGACTTTTTCTCTGCTAAGCCAAATGACTTATGTTTCAAGCTCAATGACTTTTTTTAGCCAACTTTGAAATCTTGCAAACCCCTTTAATTTGAAAGAAATGAAGAAACCTAAATGAATTCCCACCGATGGGTATGGTGGGTAATGATATGGTGCATGCGAGATACCCCGCATTGAAGTAAGGATATGAGGCGTTATCACTTGCTCCCGGTGGCTCGGTTCTTGAGTTATCCACTGAGTAAGGATATGCCTTCACCGGGAAGCTATGCGTCGAGTGGTGGCGGCGAGAGGTTGCCATGGCGTAATAACGCCCGCAAAATCGTAGAAGAGCTCGTGGACATTTTAGAATCGGGGGTATGTAGCACCTTGGGATTTTCTCGTGGGCGTTTCGGTGGTTCCTTCTTTTCCATCTTCTCGTGAAGAGCTCCTCGTATGCTGCATAGCAGTTAGAATATTTTTATCATTTTTTATTTGTATTTTTATAAAAAAAAATTCTTTCATTTTCCCCTAAGGTCCTTAGTTTACGCCGCGTTCCCTTATTGGCTGAGAGATTTTGTTGATTGAAATTTTTGTTATTTTTGAGAGTCAGTATTTGGGTTATGTGCATTTCACTTCTGGTTGTTTTGTGAGAGCATTTGGATTTGATTTGCGTGGTGGTGTTTGGAATGTGGGGGGAAATGTAGGTATTTGGATTTTACTTTGTGTCTCTCAGATGTCCTATTTAGTGTTTTTAATTCCTGTTACTTGCTTTTTGTCCAATGGCTTAAAATTCTTGATTTGACATATTCTTTTTGTGAGTGTACTTTCATTTACCATTTGTGGAATTATAACAAGTTTTCATTCTACATTTCAGAAAAGAAGATTGCAAATCAAAGTGGGATGGTCATGGAGCTGCATGGTCATTGGCCTTAAGCTAGCAGGAGACCCAAGAATTATACTTGGATTCAAGCATTAGGAAATAGTGAACAAAAGTCTAGATGTTTAGGTTAAGTATGAGATGTATAAAGCCATTTTTTATGAAATGGTGAATGAGTTTGAAATATCATTTATGGTGAACTTGAAATATTAAATATATCTATATAATTTAAATTACATATCAACTATTAAATATGATTTGATGTTTGGTTTGATATTATTAATTTGATTAAACTATAATAATAATATCATTATAATTAACAGTAACTTAGTAAAAAACTAATCAATAAATAATAAATAAATTATTTAACTATTGAAAGAAATACTTGCATCCTCTCTTGTGATCTAGGACTATAAAAAAAGTCCCGTCTAATGATGCATCTGAAGGGCACATAAAGCACAAATGTGGATTTCATCCTCTCTTGTGTTTAAAAATAATGATGAAACAAGATTGGGTGTAAGTAGCATCCTTAAAACATGTGAGAATTCTTGAGCTCCTGGTTTCTGTGGGACATTGGTTCTGAAATAAAGTGAGCCTCCTTGGCACCAAAGCACATATTTTCATAGGTGAATGAGTTTGGATTCTGAGATGATGTTGGGTTTAGTTCGGCAAGGTTGCTATGTCCACCCAAGACATCACCATGATTTTGAGGTGTTTATACATGTAAACCAGCGGAATCAACTAGTTCACATGGTTTTATCATTGGAAGTGTTCATTTGAAGGGTTTCTAAGGAATGCAAAGTGCTTTTGGCAGTATGCATTCCAGGCGTAACAATATATATAAACCAAAACCTGTAATATATATAATTATCAAGAACCAGTAAAATTGAATAGAAAAAACTATTAAAATATATATAAACCAAAACCTATACACGAATATATACAAGTTATGGTTTATAATTTTAAAAGAGTGATATTTTAATAAATATATTAATAAAATATATATATTATATATATAAATAATTAAAAATAATAATAATTTAATAAATAATTAAAAAAATATGAATTTAATAAATAATTTTACTAAAAATGGTCCCTTATATCCAGAGTAAAAAGTTCTAAAAAATCATCTTGATCTCTTTCTGTCGTGCAAGTCTGTGATTTGATTTGATATCAGTTGCCCACCCAAAAAGACAACTTATGTATATATGGTCTTGTAATCATCACGGCAGACGGATCCAAACATTTTAGAAAAAATCGGGACAAAGAAAATATAAGTATTAAAATTTTTTAATAATTATATTTATATATTAAAACTATTAATATAAAAAAGAAAAAATTTAATTATATTAATTTCTTTCACATAAAAAATAAATAATTTTTTCTTTGCATTATTAATATTATAAAATATTTTTTAATAAATTTAATCAAATAATCATTCAATCATTAATTTTTGTTGATATAATTTCACAATTATTTTTTATAATATTCATAACAAAAAATAAACAAGTTTTTTATATTTTTTATTTTTCTATAATTATAAATTTATTAAGTTATTTATATATAAAATAAAATATTACATATATAAAAAATGAAAAAGACAAATATTTATATAAACTTAAAGACAAGTTATCAAGTTGGGTCCCCATCCCTTAACACAGATCCGTCCCTCTACTTTTTTTTTTTGTACAGTAGAAAAAACAAAGCAAAAATTAGCATCTAAGGAAAATTATGCCCATGAGATCCGCTTGCAAAGCAATGCTAGCCTCAGTAGGAGGGGAATCAGAAAACCAGAAGGAAATGTCTCCGGAAGGTCCTAACTTGGGCACAGAAATTTTTACTTAAACTTTAGATACTTAAATTAGGTGTATTAAATTAATTAAAATTTAATACTTTTATAAATTTTTATAAAATTAATTATGTTACACAAAAATTTATAAAAATATTAAATTCTAATTAATCCTCATCTGACTGTCAAGGATTTAGATAAAAATTCCTGGCTTGGCCATGATATCAGCACAAAGGTTGCCTACAGCATGTGAATGTCCAAGATGATAGCTCCATAGACGTGAAGAGGGGAGGCAGCACCAAGGATCAAACGAATAGCCTCCAACGAATCAGAAACACACTCAACATGGCGGAAACCACGATCCCTAGAGAACTTCAACCCAACTGAATACCTTTAAGCTCGGTAAGAAGATTAGTAGCAACACCAATAATCCCAGCTAAGCCTGAGATCCAGCAGCCATGGTCATCACGTAGAACTCCCAAGCCAGAGTATCTACCATTCCAAACATGGGAGCAAAAAAGGAACTTGTTGCACAGAGAGAGCAATATCAGTTGGCAATGAAGTACTAGGTCGAGACAAATCCCAGCCTGTATCATTCATTCCACAGATCACAAACACGAAACTGGGTATATGAAATGTTCACAAAATCCACCATGTTACAAATAAGACCACCCTCCTGCAGCCAGGCGTCATACCAAAAGGAGAGGCCACCCACACCAATTCTGAACCTGTAGGCTGTAGCCTTCACGGAGGCACTTAACAGCCTTAACAATAGATCTCCACATTGGAAGATCCTGATCTAATGGGACAACCAAGAACATTATCCTGCTCAAAATACTTGTGAATGAATAAATTTTTACTTAAATTATGAATACTTAGATAAGTGCACTAAATTTATAATTTAATATTTTTATAAATAATTATTTACAAAATTAATTTTATAAAAACTTAATAAAAATATTAAATTTTAATTAATTTAATATACTGAACTATAATATTTATAATTTAAATAAAAATTTATGAAAGATAACATCAACCCAAAATTTAGGAGCTACACTAATGCCAGCTGCCAAACCAATTTAAAGAAGCATAGCAGTGTTCGACAAACGAGGCACACGAATTCCAAGGCCATCACATCGTTTAGGAGATGTAATAGTATCTCAATTCACCAAATGGATTCTTTTACCGAATTTGAATCCTTTCCAATTATAAAAAAATTAAAGAGAATTTTAACTATTAAAATTAAATTTTTATATAATAAAATATTAAAAATAAATATTATTAAAATTGTGAGATTAAAAATTAAACTCCTCTCCAATTTTTTACAACCGGAGAGTATCCAAATTCCCCTTTACCAAAGTCTTTTTGGCCCCAAATGAACTGGAGCACTATAAAAAATAATCAAAACAAACATGAAAAACTTCATTTTAATCAGAAATATTTTTGTTCTATTCAGCTCTAATTTATTTTTTACTGGTTCTTCAACCTTTCCTAGCTAGTACGCTATATACAAAGTGTCTCTAGCATTTTGAACACAACTTAGATAAATCATTCTCGTTTTCTCTTCTAGCTACATACACTATTTAGTTTCTAGATCTTATTTTTTGTTCAAGTACGTGTATATATATGCTTCTATACATAAAAAGGATTTTTAAAAAAGCTGTGAGAGTTTCTTTAGTGCCATGAAAGTATCAGAGAACGTGCCCACCATGAGCAAGAGTCCTCAGCCATGATGATACTCAAAAATTAAGTTTTTCAAGGAAAAAATTCTTGTATAAACTTAGACCATTCAAATTACGTTAATTACATCATTTTATTGGCCTAATATACTCAACTTTGTTTTCCCTTTTGGAGTTTATATGTCTCTAACCAAAATGATTTTCTTTTAAATTTGAGAAAACGAAATAAGAAAATTCACAAATCATTTGATAAGAAATAGGCATAATTAACCTCCAAGGAGGAGGGCATTCAGTTTAGAGTTGGCTATGTATTTGACGTAGAATATGCAACCCAAAGTGTGGTAGTCTTCAATTCCAGCAAGCTTAGTCTCTTCATGGTTTTGTTGTGCGTTAAACTTCCTTTCAAATCTCCCGATCCCATCTAATTCCATTGCGACTTCTTTTATACTTGGCCGTTTTTTACTTTTCAGGTCTAGGAATCTATTTGCAAGATTGACAATTGTAATGATATGTTCTTTCTCCCCTTCCTTCGTGACTCTTTTGTCAATGATATCAGACGATTTTCTTCCATAAATTACATATATGCATATTTTTAACAATTTAAAATCAACAACAGTTCTATATAAGAATAAGCATAACCTCTAAGGAGGGAGTTCCCCTTCTATTTGAGGTAGAATTGACGTGTAACGCGTAATAGCAAAATTTTTGGAACAGACTATGTGAAAACAAAGTGACTCTAGCATTTTGAGCACAACGTTGATAAATCATTCTCGTTTTTTCTTCTACATACAATGTCTAGTGTCTATATCCTATTTTTGTTCAAGTAAGTGCAGAACTTGATGTCTTTATTCAGATTTTTTGGTTCATGTGTACATATATATGCTTCCATACATAAAAAAGATTAAAAAAAATCTGTAAGACAATTTCTATTGTGCCATGATGATATCAGAGAACATTACTCACCATGAGCACGAGTCTTAAATTATTTTCTTTTACACAAGAGAAAATAAATTAAGAAAATCTAACAATTATTTGATAAGAAAAGGCATAACCTCCACGACGGGTGTTCTGTTGTTTAGAGTTGGCCCTGTATTTGAAGCAGAATACGTAGCCCAAGGTTGGTAATCTTCAATTCCTGCAAGCTCAATCTCTTCATGATTTTGTTGTGCATTAGAATTCCTTTCCAATTTTCGGATCCCTTCTAATTCCATTGTGACTTCTTTCATAGTTGGCCGTTTTTTGCCATTCAACTCTAAGCATCTATTTGCAAGATTGGCAGCTGCAATGATATGTTCTTTCTCCCCCTCCTTCATGACTCTTTCGTCAATAATATCAAACAGACGATCTTCCTTCATAGAGAGAACGAAATATGAAGCTAAACTTTTGGCTTGCTGGGGTCTTAATGAGGATATTGGCCTTTGCCTAGTTAAAAGTTCAACAAGGACCACTCCAAAACTGTAGACATCACTCTTTTCTGTAAATTGGCTAGTATAGAAATATTCAGGGTCCAAGTATCCAAAAGTTCCTTGAACTACTGTAGTGAGGTGAGTAGCTTCAATGGAAACCATTCTTGATGTTCCAAAGTCTGCTACTTTTGCCCTATACTTCTCATCCAAAAGTATATTTGTTGATTTGATGTCTCTGTGATAAATGGGCTGAGAAGCAGCTGAGTGTAAGTAAAACAGAGCTCCTGCAACTTCAGTGGCAATTCTCAAACGCATATCCCATGTCATTTGTAAGTCTTCATTTTGGTCATGCAAATATTCATAAAGGTTACCATTTGGAATGAATTCATAAACAAGCAACGGAATTTCTGTCTCCAAACAACATCCCAACAACTTAACCACATTTCTATGGTTAATTTGTGATAGAATGACAAATTCATTGATGAATTCTTCAACATTTCCTTGTACTTTAAACTTCTTCACTGCAACAATTTTACCGTCCACTAGCATGCCTTTGTAAACAGTACCTTGGCCTCCCTTTCCAAGTACTCTGTTCATATTAAAGTGATCTGTGGCCTTCTCTAAATCCTTTAAGCTAAAGAGTTTAGTTTTGTCAACATTAACTTCACCTGAAGACAATCTTTGTTCTAACAACAAACCTCCATTTTGTTTGAAGAACTTTTCTTTGCGTTTCTTTATCATTCTTTTCCTTACAACTTTATATAACCACCATAGAACAAGAAGTAAAATGATGGATCCGAGGCTTGAGGAAACTCCTACACACATTTGCCACAACAAAATCAGTCGTTACTTTGTCCAATACAAAAATAGATGTATGCACCTATATTAATTTGTACCTAGGTGCAAATTCACAAAGCCTAGCAGTTTAGGATCCTTGCGATGCAAGTATAAGAAAAATGTTTCTAATTCCACTGACAAAATACTCAGCTCTTTTCCTCAATCCTTTTATTTACATCAAGCAATATGATTAATATTTAAAATTTGTCATATAATAATGAAATATTAGTGAAGATACTTTTAAAATTTTGTTTCAACCAAGAAAACGTGATATAACTCGAAAAGAAATAGTAATATGGCTTCTAATTAATTAGAAGCTGGAAATTTAGGTTTATGAGTTTATACGTACCTACTATAGCCCACTTCGCTTGACTTTTCTTATTGAAGGAACGTAGTGCTGAAACGTCAAGATAGAGCCACGTTAATTTATATGTTAGAACTCAAATGTATATTTTCTTGCGTGAAATTGAATTACATAAAAATGCATGAGACTGGATATGGTGAATCAAAATCTTGATCAACTCTCTAACTTTTTAAGTGGGGTTACATATATCTATTCAAGTAAAACCACTCGTTTTAATGGTTGTAAGTGTGAAATAAAATAAAATAAAATAAAAAAAGGTTGTGTGAATAATAACATTATTCTTAAAATGAACAATAGTAAAAGATGATCTAATAATGGAATAATATACATATGAGTTGCAGAAGGGATCATACCGATACAGCCTCCAGTAAGGTAGGGATTGCCAGAGAAGCCTGTGTAGCATTCACATCTCCAACCTGAGGTTGTGTTTTGTGAAGATGGAATATTAGTGCAGTTGGCATCTGCAGGGTGTTTCAGGCCTGACGAGTTCAGTATCTGCCACTCAAGCAGCGCAGGAACATAACCGAAATTCCCAAGGTCACGAAAACTTCGATTCTCCTCCCCACCCGCAGAGTTGATCCTGAACCAATATTCTTTTCCAATCAGCACATTACTGCACTGGTCACTCACGTTTCTGTTTCCTAGATCTTCAAGTGTTGCGTTATATTCTGAAAGATATGAGGGTAATGAAGTCTCGCAGCAGAACCTGCCAAGACAACCATCGGATCCAAAGGCAACGTTATTGCTAACTTCTTTGTTGTCGTACTCGTCACAAACGGACACACAACCGCTAACTTCTGACCCATCTGAGTGCAAAAACGCAATCTTATTGCAACCAATGGCCGTAAATTTGTTGTCATCCTTGGAATACACGAAAGGGCTTCCTTTCAGGTCTACGACTTGCCCACCGTTTTTGCCTCCACAGTTCCAACGGAAAACAGGATTCATGATCTCAACCTTGCTTAACATTTCATAAATGTATTTCACCTCCAGATTTATAGATTTCAGGTAAGGTGTCTGAGTCTGACCACCTTGAGAAGTGGTGTTTGTTCTGCATTCTATTTCAAACCACTTGTCTGCATAGCATTTTGGATCTTTCATTCCAAACGGGTAAGGGATCTCAATGGATCCACATTTCGATTCACAATCAGGATGAGCTATATTTGGATACTCATACTGTGCAGATGCCGATGGATATATGGGCCATATCATCATCAAAATGATGATATGAAATGCAAATTGCAGAACCATTGTCGTTAAAGGAGTGATCCCACTTTTGAAGATGGTGTATAATGTATCTATCTTAGTTAGAACTTAGAGGAAGCATATTTATGCTCCGTTTTATAACGTTGCCAACATAACTGTTTAAGTAATTTCTCTGAATTTTCGTCAATAGGAAGTCAAACTTTTGCTAGCAGGAAAACTTGTGGTGGCTTGACCCATGTAAATTGACATTTGTTATCATTCGTGAGTGAAACTTTTCACGAAAACTTTTTCTATATAATAATCGTTTCTCTTGTTGAGAAAAATGATTAGTTCGACTTGTTCTTTATTTTTTAGCTTAGTTTTGAAAATAAATTAAGAATCTGTTATTATGCTGTCCAAAATTGACCAGGGAAACGCGGAAGTGTCTATGTACATAAACTTTTGGTCCAACCTGAAGAAAATTTCGAATTAAATACTTAAATTGGCAAGTCCAACGAGCTCAGCGAAAATGGAGAGACGTAATTGATAACTAAAGTTGACTTGAATATATAGAAATTTAGGCAAGTCTAAGTTATCTCAGTAATCAGTCCTTGGCAATTTTTTAATGTGATATAAATTTCTGTAGAATTCTAATATGGAATGGTTAGACTTATTCATTTGCATGCCTTGGCCAAATTGGCTGGGTCGTGATATTAAAAACAAAATAAGGTGCCGTGGTGTTTGGGTCCACCAAACAATCAAATTCCCATCCATAATTTTTGGTGTTGTATTGGTACAGACTATTGACCCTCAACTCAGCAAGGAAATACTTTTCTCATTAGTTGTGGTGTTTTGAGGCGTTTTGTTAACCAAATTATAGTTTCCCACTTCATATTTAAAATATTTGCATTTTAGATTCAATGATTATTGCAATTTTAAATAATCTATATTCTGCCCCAAATCTTTTTTTTATTTTCTTTTTTCAAGTTTAGTTAACAGAGTCAAACCTTTCAGTCCCCACATCAAAAGAAACAGATGGCGAGAGATTGCTGGGCTTAAGCCCACTTCTTAGCCCCTTCACCATCCCCAACCCAAAAAAAAAAAACCGCACTAAAGCTGTTGAGCATAGAAATCTCCCTATTGAAAATTTCTTAGGTAGATTCCAAAAATGCAAATGTCACCCAGACTTTGCTAGACAAAGTTGATCAAAAAGTGAATGGCAGCTAAAGCAAATTCAGTGTGCGTCAAGGTATATGCCAGGAAGATCCTTTCCTCCACTTTCCCCTTCACCTACAAAAGCCACTAATTAGACCAACATGTTTCCCTCACTTGAGCACCAATATTATCAGCTTCTATTTGCTCTCATCAGCAAGCGTTTCAGCTCCAACTCTTATTTCTTCCAGCCTTATGTTAAAATGAATCTCAAGTTCAGATCCTGGGATGGCGTTTGCATCAACGATGGCTGCAAAGGAGCAAAAGGGAGGACGGTGCTCTTCATGTTAGTCCTACTAGTTAGGTCATAGTTGTAAGCTTAACCAAGAAGGGCAACCTATGATCCTTTGGCAATGTATCCCATATCAGATATATATGCAGTACAATAAGCATTCTATGTAAGGAATCTTGGCAATTAGTTCATTTTGTTATTTTTGCTGTTATGTCCCATTGATTGCTCAAATAAAAAACTTATAATCATTGTGATATTTTAATTTTTTTCTAAAAAAGTATAATATTATATCTTTCTGTATTAGATCTTTCTTCTGATTTGCCATATATGTTGAAAAGTTCTACCGGTTAAGCTCTGCCGTGTAGTTCTTCTAATATTGTTTTAAATCTTTATGATTGCATCTCTTTTCTGTTTTTCTTATATCTTGTACTTGCTACTAGTGTTTTAGAGATTGGATTTGAATATGAAATGGCCCTTATTTTTGTTAGCTTATTAGGTTGGCCGATTTATTATTATTTAAATATATAATTTAAAAATTATAATACTATTCTGATGTATAAATATATTAATTAATATATTTATTTTATATAAAATATACTAATTTTATTATGAATTATATTTATATAAAAATTAAAAATTCCAAATTTCTTAGCCTATTTAAACATATTCATATAATATAAGTCATGAAACAAACTTTTAAGTCAGGTCATATTTTTATATTTTTACAAAAAAGTTAAAAACCAAATTAAAAAAACCTTATAATAAACAATAGATTAATATAAAACTGATATTTTTATAAAATAGACCTAAAATATTTAAACAAAATTTAACCTAACTTATTTTCACCTAAACTTAATAAAAAAAATAGCTTAAATTATTTTCATCACAAATTATACAGGTTCAATCCATTTTTTTTTTGTACAATCACAGCCCCAATCTAATGGTAATTTTAGTGTGTGTTTGGATTAATTTATTTTATGTTCAAAACAATTGATCATCAAAAGTTATTTAAGAGAACTTTTGAAAAAAAAAAGTGATTATTTTCTCAAGAATAATCGTTTCCAGACGTGTATTTTTTGTTCAACTCATTTTAAGAGAAATAATCGTTTGTTTTTTTAAAAACACTCTCAACAATTTTTTTATTATAAAATTTTGTAAACACAAAATAAGCTAATCTAAAAATATAAAATTAAAAAAAACAAAAGTCTTAAATAATTACGCTAGCTTGTCCCCACTCCCCAGATTAAAACATTCATCACTATCACGCTAATGTTTAATTTTTAACTGTTAAATGTTGCGTTTCTGAGCTGACAGTTCACTACTTCAGTTTGAGTTGTTTATTAGGTCTTATATAAGCTTCTTTTTTATTTATTTATTTATTTTACAATATATAAGCTTGTTTATAAAATGTAAAATGTTAAATGTCTTATTGTCGTGTATTTATTTATTATGGGTTTGGTCTCACATGTGACCGGACCCAAAACTCACAGTGCGGCTCGCATACATTTCTTAATTAACGACAGGGGCCGGGTTTGATAGGCCCAAGAGATAAAAGATTTGCTTACGTTTAAAAAATTTATATTTTGGTACAATCATTTGATTACATAAATAAAAAAAATTGGTAAAAAAAGTGTTATCTTCTTAATAATTTAGTTATCGCTTTTTATTTTCCCCCAAAAAAATTAAAAACTTGTCTATACATAGATCGTAAATCACACCAAGTCTTTTTATTTTATTACATTTTTTGTTTATATAATAAAAAATCGTTACTACGATCTAAAGCTATTAACTATACTTAAATCTCTATCCTACCTCAATTATTTGAACTTGCTAAAGTAAATGCATTATATTTTTCTAGTTGAGCTATATAACGCCCTGCCATAAATAGATGAATTAACGCCACTGTGGCTAATCTAATTATTACTGTGCATTAACTTGTCAAAACACACAAATCACAAAGGAAAATGCTATATGATTATGCAGAGAGTTTATTACTAGAAAGAATGAAAACATCGTATCAACAAATTTATTAGAAAGGTACAGTCAACGATAAGCGCCGATTGAGCAAATGGCAAAGCTCAAAGAAGGATCCTCATCACTTGCTACTGTCCAACGAGAAAAGTATGGTTATGACGTTTCTCGTAAAAAATTATTAACTAGTGATGCTAAAAAAATCTTGTCTAGCATCCAAATCCATGGAACAACGCGTCCCAACCCTTTGTCTCTTTCTATACAAGCTTACTTGGCCTCCATTATATATTTCCTCTATACTTCAGAAATATAGCTAGATACACCACCACCAATGGAAAAGTCAAGTCTTTTGGCCAGTATTTCTGTGGTTTCAATCCTCCCTATTGTTATTGTGCTTATGCTTTCAGTCAATGCCTCATGTGCTGCCCCATCAACTGAGTCAGTATATGGAACTTTTGTTGAGTGCCTGAGAAACTACATTAACTCTCCCGATACAGTCTCTAACATAGTCTTTGCTCAAACCAACGCTTCCTGTACTTCTATTCTCCGTGCATATATTCGTAACGCCCGGTTCAACACCACCACTGCACCAAAACCCTTAATCATAGTAACTCCTTTGCAAGAATTTCATGTCCAGGCAACTGTCATTTGTGCCAAAACCATTGATATTCAGATAAAAATTAGAAGCGGTGGCCATGACTTTGAGGGCATCTCATACATCTCTGATGAACCTTTTCTTATCCTTGACATGTTCAATCTCCGCAATATCACAGTGGATATGCAAAAGGAGGTTGCTGTGATTCAAGCTGGTGGTACGCTTGGTGAAGTTTATTATAGGATATGGGAGAGGAGTAAAGTTCATGGCTTCCCTGCAGGGGTGTGTCCCACAGTAGCTGTTGGTGGCCATTTGAGTGGAGGAGGGTATGGTAATTTGATGAGAAAATATGGGCTATCTATTGATCATATCATTGATGCTCAAATTGTTGATGTCAAAGGTAGGATTCTTAACAAGGACTCTATGGGGAAAGACCTTTTTTGGGCCATTAGAGGAGGCGGAGGAGCAAGTTTTGGGGTCATATTATCATACACAATCAAGTTGGTTTCAGTACCAGAAACTGTTACTGTTTTTCGGGTTGAAAAAACTTTGGAACAAAATGCCACTGACCTTGTTGTTCAGTGGCAGCAGGTTGCACCACATACCGATGATAGGCTTTTCATGAGGCTGCACTTACAGTCTGTGAATTCCAGTGTTGTAAAGGGCCAGAAAACCATCTTAGCCTCAGTTATGACTATGTTTCTTGGAGGAACTGATGAGCTTGTGTCACTTTTGGACAAGGAGTTTCCAATCCTCGGTCTGAAGAAGGGGAATTGTACTGAAATGAGTTGGATCGAATCTGCGCTTTGGTGGGCTAGTTTTGAAAATTTTACCACCCCGGATGCTCTACTGGACAGAAAACTTGACTCTGCAAGTTTCCATCGAAGGAAATCTGATTATGTGCAGACTCCAATTTCCAAAGATGGGTTAGAATTGATATGGAAAAAGATGATTGAGTTGGTAAACAGTACAAGTCTTGTTTTCAATCCATATGGTGGAAAAATGAAGGAGATTCCTGCAAATGCTACAGCATTTCCTCATCGAGCAGGAAATCTGTTCAAAATTGAGTATACTGTGAATTGGGAGGAACCCGGAGCTGCTGCAGACAAGAACTCTACCACACAGATTAGAAGGTTACACAGTTACATGACCCCATTTGTTTCCAAAAATCCAAAGAGGGCTTTCTTGAATTATAGGGACCTTGATATTGGTATCAATCACCATGATAAATATAGCTACGAAGAAGGGGAGGTTTATGGTATCAAGTACTTCAATAACAACTTCTATAAATTGGTGAAAATTAAGACCGCAGTTGATCCAGAAAACTTCTTCAGAAATGAACAGAGTATCCCAACGCTTCCAACTAAGACACGGGGAACCAGACGTTGAAACGGATTCATGAATTTGATTTACACGCTTGCTTATTAACTGTGCTTATTCCTATAAATCACACAGACACGGACACTAGATACTAGAGGTGTAAGTGAGTGGTTTGGTTTGGTTTTTGAGGAAAAATAAATCTGAACCAATTAAAATCAATTGATTTGATTTGGTTCGGTTTTTGTATTTTTTAATAGCTAAATCCGAACCAAACCGAACAGAGCATCTATGGATTGGTTTGGTTCGAGTGATCGATATATTTTTTTAATACAAAATTAACTAAATAATTAGTTTTTCATAAAAAATACAAAATAAACTAATAAAAAAATTTCTAGAAATAGATCAATCTTATTAATTTAAATACTAATAATTATTTCATATTTTAGAATATGTATTAAAAGGTTCATAAAGAGAAATAAAAAAACATATTGATATTTGTATTAAAAATTATATTTGAATAAGTTAAAAAAAATTTTAAGAGAGATTTAACTTGGCAAGTTGTATCTTAATTCATTAAGAGAAAGTTGTGAATATCTATATATATAACCAATCGTAATGACATAGTGAAGTTAATGAAGACTTGATTAGTTTAACTTTGAATCAGTAACCTAGCGAATCCAATGTCTCCAACCTTTGCAATCATATTTTCATCCAAGAGAATGTTGTTAGGCTTCAAATCACAATGCACAATAGGAACTTTACTATCTTTGTGTAGGTAATTCAATGCAATATATATCTATATTCATCTCTCAATAACGTTCAACTCATTTTCATTTGCATTTCTCTTCTCCTTAATCCAATCTTCCAAGCTCCCATTACTTAAGTACTCATAAATTAGAGCCAGAAATTCATTTTTTTTAAAGTCAATACTAGAGCATTTAAAGTTAATTCATCGTTTCCAAGCTTCCAAGTTTAGATGATATTGTTGCTGTTACTTTCACTTTTCTGTTATTTATGTATAGTAGCAAGCAAATTGTTAGATATAATATCGAATTACAGTTACCAATGTGTCGATGATGTATGTAATGTCGACATGCCTTCTTCCATGGCCATGAGGCTCACATGCAAAATACAAACAAAGTTTTTTATTACCTTCTAAATGGACAGTAGAAAGCTTTTGGAAAACTCCACCATTAGGAATGGTTCCTTCTAAATCATTATAAGAGAGGTTCAAAAGTTGAATGACATGTAAATTTTGAAGTTCAATAAGAATGGATCCAGATAGTTGGTTGAAGGAAAGATCGAAAGTTTTCAAGTCTCTCACCTCTCCAAGAGTTTTTAGAATAGCATCTGATAACATATGCTTGGCTAGAACTGCAGTGCCGGTGAGTAGAATCGAACATTTTGACAGTGGAGTTTTCTAGTCTTCTATGTTGAACGAAAACGGCGTTTTAGGAGTTGAAAACTGAGAAAGTATTACAAAAAATAAAGAAAAATAAGTAGTAGCTAAAAAATGTTGTAGTATAAATTTTTTTAAAAAATAAAATATATAAATATATGGTTTGGTTTGGTTCGGGTTGGTTCGGTTTTGAAATTTTAAATCCGAGAACCGAACCAATTAAACTTTAATTGGTTTGGATTTTACCCGAACCAATCAATATATCCAAACCAAACCGAACCAATTTAATTAGTTCGGTTTGGATTAATCGGGTTGGTCGATTATCCGAACCAATTTACACCCCTACTAAATACAATAAGGATATGAATATGAGAATATATCAAATTTTAAAAATTATGAGATACGGATACGATATATATATATATATATATATATATATATATATATATATATATATATTATATATATATATATATATTAAAGTAAATTAAAAAACTTGATTGATGTATATATATAATTGTAAAATTTAAAAAAATTCATAATTCATTAATATTATTTTTATAAATTTTAAGATTTATAATATTTTAATATATGTCATATGTGTCAATATTTGTTATCTAATAAATTTCTTTTAAAAAATATAGAACATAATTTCTATTGATATTTTCTAAAAAATCTTTTAAATTAACTTCTCCTAATATAACTAATTATGTACAAGTAGAGTAAAAACTCACTGACTATTCGACCGCCCTATTCAAAGCTAGGCCATTTTCGGGCCAAGCAAAATCGAACCATGTAAGTTTTGGACTGATATTTTGTCAGCTCAGCTTGTCTCTTTTTGATGTAAACGGGCCGAGCTGGCCTAACCCGTTGCAAGCCAACCCATTTGAGCTATTTTTAATTTCAGGCTGACATTTGTTAGCCCAGTCCATCCATTTTGTCAGATTATTGGGCTTGAACCATTTTGACGGCTTTGTGTGCAAGTACATGTGTATCTAAAAAAATTAACTAAAGAGAATATATAAATATTAATTTCATTTTGTTCTCCACCATCGATGAATATGACCTTCTCCAACTCTAGTTTATCAAGAGAAAGATTGGCAATTTCAAGGATTTCATGATCTTTATCAATTGGCGAAAACTCATATCCCGCAATATACCTATTATGGACGTTAATTATGGAAACTAATTTTTTATTAAAAAAATATTAATGGGTTATATTCAAACCGTGTCCTTAACGTATCCAAGCGTGTTCAAACAGTATTCAAGACGTGTCCAAGTGTATCAAATAAGTGTCTAAAACATGTCTAAACTGAAAAAAATAATTTTTTTTAATTAGACATATAAGACACTTGTATCATACGTCTCCGTGTATTTGATACGGACACATATTCAACACACAGACACGTCTCAAAAATGACATGTCTGTGCTTCCTAGGTTCTCATAATTCGTTAGATCAACAATACTTCCCATTTTTACTCCTTCCTATCTTTTCATAAATAATTTTTTTATAAAAAATGAATATAAAAATAAAGTGTAAAAATACTTTTGTACAAGGTTATTTGAAAATAAAAAATATTTTGCTTATAATTTTTATATACATGTCATATGTTAATATAATAAAAATGTCAAATCAATATGTATATAATTATAATATTTTTATAAAATACAAAATAAATTTATGAATAAATTAAAAATTAAATATATAAAAATTAAATAAATAATAAGACTTTTTGAAAATACACATCTTTTAGGATTCACGTCTCTATATGAGAAAATTAAAGTGTGATTACGCTAATGATAAAAATTGTACAAAGTGATATTTTGTAAATATGTTTATATGGCATTACTCATGATTATTTATGCTGTGATATGTACGGATAATTTGCGGACGTGTATGATACACTTGGCAATGAGGTGGCATGCCTGCACTTTTCGATAGGTTAGCACCTTAGCCGCCCTTCGAATTTTGGAGAAGAAAACCAAAATCCACTCCTACAAAATTGATGGATGGTGCTTGCTACGGTGCCCTACGAAATTGGAAGGGTTTGGTACCCATTCCATTTTTCAGTTCTTTTATTTGCATCGATTGTTCATTTTGTTCTTGTAAAATATTATCTATTCTTTTTAAATAATAACTTATTCTTTTTATCTTTCTCTCTTTTTTTTAACTTAATTTTTTTATTTCTATATAATATTTTAATCTTTCTCCTAATTTACATGGAGTACTATATATTAAATTTGCATTTTTAATTCTATTTATCTTTTATTTTCATTCATTATTTTATTTTAATACTTAGCTCTTATACCAAATCAATACCAGTTTTTTTATAAATTTTTTAAAATTTTTAAATTCGTCATTTGTTCTTAAATTTCTCATATTCTTTGTTTTAAATATTGAATTAGATCATTTACTTGAACGGCTAATTTATTAATTTCATCTTCTTCATTAATGTTTTCTAGTTCATTAAATCTAATCGGCTTTGGAATTTGTTTTTTTTAAACTCTAATAATTTTAGTTTATTTGTAAAAATTCCTAATTCTGTTATTTCATTTTTCTTGGGATAATAAATCTTTTTATGTCTGCAAATAAATATGGTATATCTATTCTGTCATTATTTTTAAAAATAATACTATGATGTGAGTTTATTAATGCATAATTAACACAATAAGTGACTGAAAAAATTTTATCTCCTAACTTCATTAAATCCTTTCTTAAAAATTTATGTTCTAATATTAGTGATTGTTCTATTCTTTGAGTATTTAAAGGTATTTTAATATTTAGTCGTACTTCAAATTTTAATTTTTCATAGACTAAATTTTATTCTATTACTCCTAATATCTTATCTTTTGGATCATTAATTCTATCATCTTTTAGTATTAGTTTAACAAGTGAATTTATTTTTTCCGAAAAGTTAATTTAATTAATACTTGTATTGCTCCTATATGAATATATCCTAATTTTCTTCTATCTTCTTCTCTCTTTATATTTCTTTTTAATTCCATAAGTTTTTTCTTATTTAGTAATTGTAGGCAAGTATTTCCTTGGGCATCTGCTATATCCATTGGTGCTTCATTATTTAGTTTTTTATAGTAAATAATATTTTTTCTTTGATTAAATCTTTTTAGTATTCCTCCCAATATCTCTTTTCCTTTCATATTTGCATTTTTTTTTGTTAAATCTAAGTTTTCTTTTTGTATTTTCTTAAAAGAGATCGATTTATTAGAATATTTCCTTCATAATTTTCCTCTTCTTCAAGAGGTATGTAAGTATTCTATATCATCTACTTTTTCTATCACCATTTATATTGTTTTGTTTAGATGAGCTTTTATAGTGTGAATACTTAAAGTAATTATTGGAATTCTTATTTTCTTATTCATTAAGAATATAATTAATTCTTCAGATCTTATTTCATTATGGTTTCTTGCTTCAAGAAAATCTATTCCTAAAAGTAATTTAGTATTTGTTTGTTTTTCAACATATAATTCAATTTGAATTTTTATTTCTGAGTTAAAATGACTTCAATACTTGTTTTTTCTTTTAAAATTTTTTCTTCTTGATTAAATTTTACTATTGTTCTTGGTATTGTTTCTTTTATTTTACTTGTTAAATATTTAATTATATAGCTAAGACATGCTCCTGTATCAATAAGTATAGGTATACTAATTTCATTTACTCTTCCTAGTACATGATATTGACAATAATTATTCGGAAGAAGTTGAATGAACATACCTGGCCTGGAATTCCAAAGATTTCTTTTACAACTACTGCTTTCGTGGCTTCTGCTTCAGTTTGTTATCCTGTAATTCTTTTTAGCCCACTACTGCTTCTGTGATTAAAATGATTGAATTATTTTGGTAATTTGAGTATGGTAGAAAAATTGAGTGAACTGAGTAAAGATAAGGAATTTTATTGATAAGTGATTATAAGTACAAAATACTGGACACACTCTCAAGTGTCTGACTAGTACTCATGAGAGACTAGTACAAAGTTTTCCTAAGGAAAACTATCTCAAAGTTGAAAATTTTTCTTTTTCAAAAACTCTGTCTTGCCTCAGCATAAAATGACTTATTTATAGACTAAGGAAGCCTAAGACTATTTATAGAAATATCTCTTACTACGTAAGTGCTTACATCAATCACTTAATAATTTACATAGTGACGTAAGGGTTTACATTACTCTTCAATTATTGCTTCGTCTGACGATGCATCCTCTTTAATTGTGTCGGTCGCCTCCTTTCCTTTTACGCAAAATTCACATGCGTGGTTCCCACTAATTTTTATCATTGCGCATAGGCCTCTGAGGACAGCTGGCCTATATTCCATTAGTGGTCCCTGAAGTGTATAAAAAGGAAATTCAAAATTTGTCAGGAGATTCATATCTTTCTCCTTTATTACTTTACCACTCGTTTTGCTAAGTAATAAAGTAATAGGTCCTTTGTACAGAGTTTTGATAAATGATTCTTTTCCAATGCTCTGACACTATAAGTAGATGCTTGCAAGTTAATTTGTCAATATCTGAGTAATTTGGTCTTCTTTGTAGATGACTCCAATTAGCTCGTCCTTGAGTGAAAAATTATTATTACTTACTCCCACATATACTAGATGCTTAGCTTGTTGCTTGGTGATAAAGTCTGGATAGGCTGAGTAGAACTTTAGAAAAATACTTCGTTCCTTAGCTATACTCTTCTTGAACATTTGAACTACATTTTTGAAATTGTGAGGAAACAGGTTGATTTTTTCTAAATTCAGACTTAAGTAAAGATAATCAATAAACCCGAATTGGAACATATTGAATGTCGGTATTGATGGTGCTCCGGGGAGAATAATTGCTTTAATTCCGAAGAGCTTTCGGTCAACCATATAAAAACAGTTAACCTTTTCTTTGTCACTCTAATTAACTAGTCTTTTTAAATTTTCCCAAAAATTTTCTTCTGAGAACTGAACTTGCAATTCATGCTATTTCCTGGAAGTAATTTGAAAATTATCTAGAGAAGAATGAATTTTTCCTAGAATTTTGAGTGGTGATTGCTTTACTGGTGGATTCTTGGCCGCTTCTGAGAAAGTTCTTAGTCCAAGATAAATTTCTTCTCCCTTTCTTTTTTCTGAATATTCTTGTAACGCATTTTTTACTTCTTCTCTGATCGGATATGACTTGTGTAGAACTCCTGATATCTTTTGGCAATATGGTGCTGCTTTAAACCATTCATCATAGATTCCTAGAAATGGTCCATTGAAAACTATGTACCACTTGTTAGTCTTTTTCTCTTCTTGTTGAAATGCTTCTTCAATAAATCCTTCTGCTTTAAGTTGTAGCTTTAAAACTTTAATATTTGCTTCAATTCATTCTAGTTCCTTCAACTTCTGTCCTTTTAGTGCTTCTTTAAGCTCCAACTGTTGCTTAATCATTCCTAGTGTACTTCACTCCATTCTCTTGATAATATATCTGCAAGAACATTCTTTTCACCCTTAATATATGAAATTGAGTAATTGTAATTGGCAAACTTCATTTGCCATTTAATTAATCTTCTTTGCTTGTAAGTTCCTTTGTGATTAATATTTTTAAAACCTGCAACATAAGTTGAATCTGTTCGAACAATAAATTCTTTATCAAGCACATAAATTCGATGTTTTTCCAACATTCGAATTAGTGCCATTGTTTCTTTTTCATGAGTAGGATAATTAATTTCACTGTCTGAAAAAGTTTCAGACATGTATCGACATAGTAATTCTTTTTTCTGACTAGGGGGTTTTGCTTTCATTACACCTCCCCAATGTTCATTAGATACATCAGTTTCGATAATAATTAAGTCATCATCCGAAGGATGATATAGTTCAGGAAGATCCTGACATAAGTACTTTAATTTAGTAATGATTGCTTCATCTTCCTCTGTCCAAGACCAGAGGGCATCCTTCTTTAGCTTTTGTTGAAGTAATTTTCTTTCTGCAGCCAGATTCTTTATAAAACTTTCATTGGCAATATATGTTAGTAATCTGAGAAATTTCTATAATTCCTTTTTATCCTTGAGTTTAATTGGAAAATTTTGAAGTTTTTCTAATACATGTTTTTACATTATTATTTTTTCTTTTTCAATTTCTAATCCTAAGTAATTAATTTTATTTTGGGCTAGAACAACTTTTTTCCTACTTAGAACAACCCCATGCTCAATGCATCGGTTAAGTACTAGTTTTACTTTTTTGAAATGATCATCTAAATTTTTATTAGTAAAAACTAATATATCATCAATATAAATAAGACAAAAATCTTTAAAATCCTTAAGTATTGAATCCATTCTTCGTTAAAAAATACCTGGTGATTGTTTCATTCTCATTGGAAGTACATTTCATTCATATTGTCCTTGAGGACAACTAAATATTATTAATGCTTTGGATTTTTTCGTAAGCCTGATTTGATAAAAACCTGATTTACAGTCAAATGTACTAAACCAATTCATATTTCGCATTCTTTCAATAATTAAATCATTTCTTGGAAGATAATATGCATCGCCTTCTATTGCGTCATTCATTTGTTTGTAATTAATTACCATTCGCCTTTTTTCTCATTTTATTTTATTATGATTTTCAACATAAAATGTCGGCGATGAGTGTTTACTTTTTTATGATCTTATTAATACTTTATCTTCCATTCCCTTAATGTTTATTGTAAATTCATCTCTATCTTGTTTTGTATAGATCATAGGTTTACATTTTATTTCTTTTGTTCGATCTTTTAATTTTAATTCAATTAATTTCATATTTTTATTATTTATTTTTTGGCCTAACGGGTTTTCACTACAAACTTTTTCTAGAAGTTCTTCAATATAAGCTGAGATTTTTCTTCCTGGTTCTAAATTAACTAGTACATAGCAAATTTTTTGGCATACTGCCTCAACTATCTCACCACACGTTTCAGCTTGCTAAGCTCTGAGTGTTTCTTAGAGTAAATACATTCAGAAAAATGAATAATTGAGATCTCAATTATCTCTTTTATTTGTTTTCCTCTAATATACAGTGTTTTGAGTGATATATATTCTAAATATTGACAAAATGGTGAATAAAGTCTTAAGAAATTATTTCCTATTATCATGTCTAAGCCTGTTTCTTGTTGATATACTGTCGAAACTATAAATAACTTATTTTGGATTTTTAAAATTATTCTTTTTGCTACTAAGTATAAAGGATGTATTGATCCATCCGCCATCTGAATCTTTAAGGATTTTTCTAATTTTTCCCATTTATCAAGTAATGCTTTTGTTGCTAGACAAATACTTGCACCTGTATTTATATAGGCTTCGGTTTCTTTATTACTTTTTTCAATATTTATCTTAATATAAGTACTATTTGGATTTTGTTTCTTCAAGATAATTCATCTTTCTCGAGTATTCATATATACTATTTTCATTATCGCTTAATTCTTCTTCTAAGGGTTCTAGATTATATATTTTATATACCCTTCTTATTATTTTTTATTTTTCTTTAAAATCTTTTTCTTTTCTTTGAGGACATTCATTTGCATAATGCCCTTCCACATTACATATCCAACAAACACATTTCTTTTTTCCTTTTGGGTAGTATTTTCTTGGTGTATATATATTTTTTCTAAAATATTTTCTCTTAGTATTTTTATAGGTTTTTTTCCTAGGATAAGTTTTTCTTAATCTAGGTTTTCTATTATAGTATTTTCTTTTCTTTATAGTTTGATTACATCCATAATTTCCTGAGTTTTCTATTTCTGATATATCACAACAAATTGCATTTTTTCCTTTATTCAGTTGTCTAATTGTTTCTCTTTGTATACATTGCTCCCTTAGTTCATAATAAAGAATCTATATAATTCCTTCTAAAATATTAATTGTTTCTATAGGTTGAGTTTGCCAAATAGTTCTTATTTTTGTATTAAGTGGGTATGATAATTTATCTATGAAGATGTTCATATATATATATGCTTCGTATCAATGTTTAACTGATAATAATATTTTTGGTATTCATAGATAAAACTTTTTATTTCACACATATTACATATTTGTATTCTATTTAGATGTGTTTTTACTTTTTCATGTAAAAATCTATTTACATTTTCTCTCAGTATTCAAAAGTATTGTATCTTATGAATTCTTGATAAATTAATCTCATAATTATTCTAACAAATTCTTGAATATTCCTCACAGATCTTGCATATTGTTGTCATGCTTCATCACTAATATTCATAATAAATTTTTGTACATTTCCTTTTGATTTATAAATTAATTTTTTTTAATATCTAATAAATTTAATCTATTTAATCATTCATTTGTTGTTATAAGCAAAGTTATTTCATTGGTCCATTGTAGAAGTACTTCTTCTTTATTTCTTACACAATCTATATTTAATTTATTTCCAGCTCTTATGCTTTCATAATGAGGTTTGAATTCTTCTTCGATTTTAGTTCACCTACCATCTTTTCTTGTGTATCCTTAATTATACATTGTTTCTTATTCATATTTATCTCAATATCCTTCAGAGTTACCCCAATAATCTTCCCATTTTCTTTTAGGTTTTGTACCACTAGATTCTCTTTTTTTTCGTAAATATTTTATCATAATATGATTCAGTTTCTGAAGAGCTATAAATTAGTATTACTTCTTCATTTTCATTTTTTGTTTCTATTTGTTCTATTTTTTGTATTTGTTTACTTTATTCTTCAATTATTTTAATTATTCTAATAACTGTTGAATTTCTTCAATATCATTTGATTTCTTTAGTGATTCCATATATTCATTTCTTATCCCTTCATGCGAGTTACTAGTTTTAAGAGTTTTGAAGGTTCTTGTTCTATTGGTTTAATTAATTCTTTTGGTTCAATTTTTAATAGATTTTCTAAATCTTTTTTTGTTATATATCTATTATTTTGTTCATCTTCTAAAAAGTTTTCTAATTGTAAAAGGATTTCTTCAATTCATTTAATATTTTCGTTTTCATCAATTTCTTTTCCTTTATTTATATTATTAAGACTATCTCTAATATTATTTATTTCATTTATTCTATTTTATATTCTATCACATATACAATTTACAATTCTATTAGTATTTTGTATCAATATAATTATATTTTTATTAATTTATTCCATCATTTTACTTAGTTCTCTACTCATTAATTCAATTTCTTCTGATAGTTTTATTTTTTTTCTCAAAGGGTTTGGTACCCTTTATTCTCTGGCGGGTACCAGAGAAAACACCTTGATTGCAAAAGCCAATCCCAAAAAAAAAAAGCTGATACAAAAGCATTTTGAAGCAGAAAATAAATTGGGAATAAGTGAATGCAAAAGTATAAATTAAAATCGAAGAAGTGAAATGCAAGCAAATCCTACAGAGTACAGGAGATATTTTTGTGTGGATATAGATTCATCATGTTATATTTATATATAAGAGATAAAAAATTAAAAAAAAATAATTTTTTGTGATAAATAGATTTAATGAGACTTATTTATTCTTTTTTTTTTAACTTTTTATCTTTTATATATAAATATAATGTGATAAGTCTATATGTATACCATAATATCTCGAAAGTACAGATGTGTGAGGTTCAGGTGATCCCCCTCTTGGTGATGAATGATGACAAAAACATTCCGTTTGGGGAAAAAATTCGGGGAGGAAATGAAATTAGATTCTATCCTCATTGAATTTCCTTGGCTAAAACTATGACAAATTAGATCCCCACCCCATTTTCTTTCAAGTAAATCATCCATTCCCAGCATACAAATAGACCTGAATGAGACGGGAAGACAATGCAAGAATATTAACAACGTGCCCTGAAACCAAGTCAATGGGCAATTCTTCACTGCGAAGATACGTATAAAGGAAGGCAGGAGCTGTAAAAGCAGCTTGCATCAGATGCTGACGTTTAATTTATTAAACATTACAACGTTTTATTAAGTCAAATAATTCCAATGATTGGATCCCCTGAAATTGCTTGGTAATTTCGCATGTTTAGGTTTTTTTTTTTGTCTTTGCTCAAGAAAAGTTGAAGTAATGATTAGGTAAAATTCTCCTTAAAATAGTAATTCTAAGATCTAGGATGGTGGTTAAATAAAGTATTCACCAAAATAATAATTTTAAGATTCAAATATTTGACATTACATATAAAATGCGCTTAGAGTTGCAATTCACTTTGCGACTAACGTTGGAGTCGCATGTTTAGTTTAAACTTAAAGCTGATTAATTGGAAAATAAAATAATACATAGAAGTAGTTAATAATCTTATAATCCATTGCAGAACATCACGCATAAAAAAATAATGATGAAAATAAGTTGATAGCTTGTTAAAGACTTATGACTTGATATGTTTAAGGTTTGATATGACTTAACCAGTTTAATAAAAAGAGTAAACTCTCACTTTAGTCTTTAAAATTGTATGCACCAGTCAGATTAGTCTCTAAATTTTTAAAATTGATAACTTAGTCATTGAAACCTCAAAACATCAGTCACGTTAATCCTTACGTCTTTTCTCATCAGTTAAACTTAACAGACACGCATGCGTTGTACGTTAAGTGCCAAGTTAGATGTTAATCTGGCCTCCTACATCTCCCAAAATGACGCAATTTCGCTTGTGTCCCAGAAAACAAAGATCTCAAGAATGAAACGATGTTGTATTGGAGGTGGAAGGAAATTTTTCAGACCCCCCTTAATTGCAACACTGAAATTTATGATGATGATCAGCGTTCATCAACTCCCAATCTCAGAGAAAATACCATAGCCCCTGCTATTCCTTCTTGCTGTTTCAGCACACCCGTCTCCAAACTAGGGTTTGATGAAGGGTTCTGATGGATCAACAACTTGGTCTCGTGCATGTTGTCCAACAACTTTCGCTATTGGAATGAGAGTTGGAGTTGTGCTCTGGTGGCACAAGGGTGGTTTCCAAGGAGGAGTTGTTCTTGGAGGGTTTGTTGTTGTTGGAGCGTTTTGATGGGTTGTTGAGTGAGGAGTTTGAAGGAGTTTTGTTGGTTTGTGTTGTGTGATGAGTGATCAAATGGGGAGATAAAATGTTATTGCAATTGGGGAGAATCTGGAAAATTTTGAGTAAACATTCACTTTAGTCTTTAAAATTTCATGTATCGGTCACATTAGTCCTTGAATTTTAAAATCTGAAAAATCAATCACAAGTTTTTGAATTTGTTCAAATCAAAGACAGCTTAGCATGCATATGACTCTAGTGCCTTTTTTTAGATCCAAAACTAGTACCTTTTTTTAGATCCAAAGCTATTTCCTTTTTTAAATTGGGTTTAGCAATCTCATAGGTGAGGGAGAAGTATAGGGAGAGAAGTAGAAGAAGAAGAACAGTGCAGTAGAGGGAAGGAACTGTAGAGCACTTGGTGAAAGCCATGTATGGAACCCAGATTTTGCAGAGGTCAACTAAGATGGTCGTAGGGGTCTATGATTTTGATGAGCAAACATGACCTTGAGATTGTGTTGTTGGTCTGAAAGCATTTAGACCCATTCAAATTTTCGAGTAGGCACTTGTTGTGATGTAATCGCAAGTGTACGATTTCGTCAAGTAATAAAATTATCGATCCACGAGGACTGAGTTTATGACAACCAATTAAGTTTAATTGTGATTATCTAGACCAAACTAGTGATGTAAAGTTGTGATGGTAGACCAGAACGCAGAAATTAAAATTCGAAAGTAACAAAGAAGATAAACTTTGGGATTTGAACACAGAAATTGGTATTGAGAAATTAGTTTTTAAGGAATCTAGGATATGGGTTCACCACAATGGAAATCAACAAGTTTTTGCAATTCTTTCCTCTCTTCTCAAACTAAGTTATTCTTGAAGGCGAATTATCCTAAAGAATTATTGTTTCCTTTCAGAACACAATAACGTATCCAATCTAATCCAATTCCTATTTTCACAACAATTGCATTAGATAGAATCCAATAAGAACAAAATTTTTAGAAAACCTCAAGAGAATTAATCTACTTTAGTGATTTAAAAGCTCAGTTCAGTTTTTAGGGTTAGAAATCAAGAGTCACCTTTCGATTCTTCCCTTAATATCAAAGATCATGCAAACATGTGGCTAGGCATATTCACAATAATTAATTTTGTGCCCAAAAACTAAATCAAGAGAAACTTAGTATTAAAGAGAAGCGAAAATTCATGCATCAAACATTGTCAATTGTTCCAATGGGTTACTACCAAATCCTAGAACAAGGAATTACTCAATCATATTCATTGAAATACAAACCATAATATATCCGAAAACAAACCAAAAGAAAAATCCAAGAGAAAGAAAAACTTAAAGCCTTCTTGTCTTCTCTAACTCTTCTTCCAATCCAAGAGTCTCCCCTTTTGCCTTGTTTCAAGCTTCAAAATCTCCAATTTAGGTCTCCTCCTTCGTGCCTTAGCTTGTATCCTTTTTACAATCTCCTCCCCTTTAAAAAGGGAAAACAAGTCACTTAAAATCTGTTCGTCAAGCGAACCACGGCCGTGGTGGGGACCACGGCCAGCCGTGGTCGGGTTCCGGACCAAAATTTCTAATTACCTTCTCAACCACGGCCGTGGTATTCTTACGGCAAAGTGGTTGAGTCCACTCAAGGTTCTCTTCTTTCTTGACTCCCTCGAACCATGGCTGATGGAGACCACACCCAGTGTGGTTGAGTAAATTTGTCTTTCTTTTTGCATTTTGTCCCTAATTCAACATCAATTCAGCAGCTCCATTCCACTTCAATTTGCCTCATTCCCATTATAACACATACCAAAATTTTGAAAAGTTATCCGAACTAAAAG
Organism: Ormosia semicastrata; assembly: GCA_029884595.1. Lineage (NCBI taxonomy): Eukaryota > Viridiplantae > Streptophyta > Magnoliopsida > Fabales > Fabaceae > Ormosia > Ormosia semicastrata. Next base: position 19,292,948 of record JAQQTO010000057.1, on the reverse strand, counting down.
AAAAACGAATGATGAAATAAACAAATATGCATAAAAGACTATGAAAATGCATGCAAAACATATGCAAAATGTGATGTGGAATCACACGCATCAAACTACCCCAAGCTTAAGATTTTGCTTGTCCTCAAGCAATCACTAAGGCCAAAATCGAACTTTGAAATATGACAGTGAATGAAGAACCCGAAAAACAACGAATGCAAGTAATAGGCATAAACATTCAACCAAGTGTAGAGATGATCAATGTCCAAATCAATAGAAGCATAGGTTCCCTAAATTCATGCTTCCATCAATTAAAAGTCACTCATCTAGTCACTCTCAAAGTGTGTAAGGGTAAAGAAACATCACTCAAGCTCCTCAAAAAGCACTTTTATGAACTTGATAGGAAACCAAATTTTCACTAATAATCAGCATGCATGCAAGAATCAAAAGGTCTTTCAAAAGGGTTGTAATGGGGCCATGGGAATGATTTTTGGTAGGATAAAGAAAGGAAAATATGTACAAAGGGTTAGCGAAATTTCTAGTAACAAGAAACCCTCTAGAACATATATGAAGCAAAGGTATTATACAATAACAAGCATAGCTTCATTTCCAAACGATTTTCTCATTTCTTTTCCTTCTTTGTCAAGCATTCATCTCAACATTTATTTTTTTTTTTTTTTTTTCAAAGACTCAAAAACACATGATTCTAAGCACAAGCTTCTTAAGCCCAGTTTTTGCTCCATTAACCTTCTAGATGGTTACCAACGGTGTATCCTCATAGGTACCAAGAAAATCAATTATGCATAAGGCTCAAAATGGGCAACTAGCGGATGAAGATGTGACAATAAGTTCAGAAGGCCATGAAAAATACCTAAGATGTCTTAATCACATTCAAGCATGCAACCAATAATTCCGCTTCAAAATGGTTTCAAATCAAATTCTAAAGCACCAAATCCAAGAGTATAGAATTTCACTCAACCTAGAGAAAAGGGGTTAACATCAATGTAAAGCACATACCCTTTTAGGCTCAATTCTCACCTTTAGTGGCTAAATCAATGAAAAGCTCGAAATGAGAACCTTACGCTAACCATTACTATCAAAAGATCTCCTTTTGAAAACTTGCCTATCACAGGAATAAAAACATGGGTTCCACATTCACTTTCTTTAAAATTGGCGAAAAATGTTCATACGGAGGATGCAAACCTATCTTTGGGTAACAAGATGGTGTGATCATGCAACACAATGCACATGTGCAATATGAAAAAGCTAAAATGCAACTAAGTATGCGGCATGAAAACATGAAAATAAATGTAAATACCCCACGAAGCTTGAGATTTACATTGTCCCCAATGTAAACCATCAAGTCGAGAGAGAAGAAAAAGAAGTGGACTCAGCGGTAGAAAGTGATGTTGGCTCATATGCAGTCATACATAGCACGGATCATGGTCTCCATGCTGCGGCCTGATTCTTTGTAGTTGCTCCATCATCAGACTCTGCTGAGCTTGCTCGACCGGATGTGTGCTCGGCTCGAATGAGCGCTGCCTCGGCTGAATGGCGTCAGGAAGTGTAGAGCCGATCAAAAGCATCGGAAAGTACTGCCAAAGAGGAAGGAGGCCTTGGCCGATTGGGGTGGTGGACGAAGAGGCTGGAACGTTAAGTGGTTCGGTTCATCCACCAAGGCACACGCGTTTTGGGACCGGGTTTCTAACAGAGATGGCGGCGGGGTTAGGGAGGGAAAAGGCAGGTGCGGCCGATCGGGAATTACTAAGCAATATGACTCTTCCTCCCTAACATCATCTTCATAGCATACAAGCCGTGAGATCAATTCTATTGCGCCCATCGGCCGACGAAACCATCCAAGTCATACTCAAGATAGTGGGCTATTGCATGATAAGCCCACCTATGACTATTGAACCCTCTCCTTTCTTGGCAACTTTGAGTAAGTGAATCATGTGAGACCTTGTCCAAGTGAACAAATATATGCAACATAGCCCATAAGAAAAGGAGTTATCTATTACGGCTCCATCGCTATCCCCGCAGCCCAAATAAGGTATTAGCCATAATGCGGTGGAGATAAAGCAGGGGTTGACTAAGGCGGTGGCCTTAGCTTTGGATGAATCATAGCTACCTCCACTTAAAGCTTATTTGACTCCAGAAATTCCCAACATTAAATTCTCTAGGGGAACGTCTTTCCCCACCCACCAGGAGAAAATGGAGTTAAACTCCTCTAAATTCAGGACATGATCAACATTAAATAGCCGGAAATGATTCGGCCATCTTGACACCCTTCCCCTTGCAAAATATTGGCCTCAAGAGAGCTCAAAAACTCTAATGTAGGCCCAAGAAATGTAACATAACGGGTGCGAGCAAAGGTGCTCCACCCTATATTGTCCAGCATCCAATTTATCTCCTCAGTCAATCCTAAAGTGTCTAGAACTTGGTCATCTAGGTACCTAGTGTTTACTATTTTTCTTTTGGCTAACACATTGTACCTATCTTTTTGTTCTCTATTTTTAAACACAATGCCAAAAGGGTTAGAGTCAGGAGAGTTACCTTCTTGAAGGAGCGCCTGCGCTTGGAAGATGAAGATTGATCCCCACGTTGCCGTTTGCTAGCCATATGAACTCTCAATTTGCGGAGATTATTGAAAATTAGGAAGCTAGGGTTTCGTCTTCAAAATTTGGGATTTGAAATCTGCAAATGTGAGAGTTTGAATGTGTGGGTGTGGGTTATGGAGGTTGGGAATGATGGAAAAGATGAAGAAAATGGGTGGTGAAAGGGAAGAAAAAAAAATATGGTAAAATGGCAAGGGGAGGGACGTGTGGTGTTAGCTATGGAGGCAAGGAGGAGAAGAATGGGGAAGAAGAAGAAAATGAAAATGGTAAAATAGAGGTGGAGGATGGAATTTAGGGGTGGATTTGGGAAGGTTTAGGGTGATTTGTGAGAGAAGGAGTGAGGGATGGAGGTTGAGGGAGGTGGCTATAGAGGTGGGGGAAAGAAGAAGGAGAAGACGTGGGGGAAATGAGTGAGTTAGGGGGGTTCGTATGGTTAAAAACCCACGACGAACACGCACCACGGCCGTGGTTCCCATAATGGCAAAGCCGTGGTGGGTTATTTATTGTGAAAACCCATCTTTTTTTTTTTTTTTAATCGGGGAAGTGAACCACGGCCATGGTGGACACCACGGCACTGGCCGTGGTTGGTTCTGGAAAACCACATTTACACCTTAATTTGAACCACAATATGGTAGCCACCACGGCCAGGTAATGGTTGGTTATATTTTTAATCTTCCCTTTTTTTTTTTTTTTTTTTACTGAAGCCACGGCCGTGGTAAACACCACGGCCATGATGGGAACCACGGCCGGCCGTGTTGGTTCTGGAATTGTTTTTTTTTTTTTTTTTTTCTAGTATTAAAGAGTAGCAGGACTAATTATGGTTGTGGTATATACCTCATCCTAACCGTTGTTCCCTTTGGACTTGGAATTTGAAGCCTTGAAGTCCCAAAAGAGGTTCAACTTGAAATACACTCATCGATTAGTATTCATTGCCTATTTGTTAAATTTATCCAAATAACAAATGCAAAAACATAACATAAAGAAAAGAAATTTTGCAATGGAAGAGAACTTGGGTTGCCTCCCAAAAGCGCTTATTTATGGTCTTAAGCTCGACCCTACCCATTTTTAGTTTGAAGCACTTGGACAGGGAAGGTTGTGTGTCACCCCTTCTCTATAGGTTCATCAACAAGATAAGACTTCAACCTTTGTCCATTTACTTTGAAGGACCCCGTGGCTTCGCTCCACACCTCTACAGCTCCATAAGGAAACACTTGGCGAACTTGAAATGGCCCGGACCATCTAGACCTGCATCTCTACTAGCTTACTCCAATAGCTTCAATCTTGAGTTGAAGAGCAAAGACATCTCCTTCTTTGAACTCTCTACAAAGATGTGCTTGTCATGCCAACGCTTGGTCTGCTCCTTGTAAGTCTTGGCATGTTCATATGCATCAAGCCTCAATTTATCTAGCTCATGAAGTTGTAACTTCCTTTTCTCCCCAGCCATTTTCATGTCAAAGTTCAATAGCTTGATGGCCCAAAATGCCTTGTGTTCTAGCTCAACTGGAAGATGGCACGGCTTACCATAAATCAACCGAATGGAGTCATACCAATGGGAGTCTTATAAGTGTATTACTATGCCCATAGAGCGTCATCAAGCTTCGAGACCAATCCTTCCTCGATTTCGAAACAGTCTTCTCCAATATGCTCTTGATTTCTCTATTGGAAACCTCTACTTGACCGTTGGTTTGGGGATGGTATGGTGTAGCGACTTTGTGAGTCACTCCGTACTTTTCAAGAGGTTTTCAAATTGTCTTTCGATGAAATGCGAACCTCCATCACTTATCACTTTCTCTTGGAACTCCGAACCTTGGAAATATGATCTTTTTGAATAGCTTCATAACGGTTTAGCATCACTCGTTGGGGATGGTATTGCTTCTACCCACTTTGAGACATAATCCACCGCCACAAGAATGAACTTGTTGTTACAAGATGGTGGAAATGGTCCCATGTAATCAACTCCCCAAACATCAAAAATCTCAACTTCCAAGATGGGATTGAGAGGCATTTCATGTCTCTTAGATATATTTCAGTTCTTTGATAGGCATCACAAGAGATAACAAAGTTTCGAGCATCTACGAAAATATGAGGCCGAAGAAACCAGATTGAAGAACTTTGGTTCTGCTCTTTGAGGCACTAGCATGTCCTCCATAGGATGAAGAATGACAACAATTCAATATACTCGACCTTCATCCTCCGAGACACATCTTCGATAGATACCATCGACATCTCCGGAAGATATACGGCTCATCCCACACAAAATGCTTCAAATCGAGAGAAAAATTTCTTTTTTGTTGATAATTAATTTCGGTGGTAGAATTCCTTTTAAGCTAAGTAATTAGCAAAGTCGGCATACCAAGGAACCTCCTCTTTTGAAATGGCAAGTAGTTGCTCATCGGGAAGGAATCATCAATAGGCAAGTTACCTTGCTCATTCACCGTGGTTCAAGTCTGGATAGGTGATCCGCAACTAAGTTCTCCACCCCTTTCTTGTCTAGAATCTCCAAGTCGAATTCTTGCAAGAGAAGTATCCAATGGATAAGTCTAGGCTTTGCTTCCTTTTTGCTCATGAGGTATTTGAGTGCGGAATGATCGGTGTACATTCACCTTTGAACCCACAAGGTATGATCTGAATTTCTCAAAGGCAAAAACCACATGGGCAATTCCTTCTCAGTGGTTGCATAATTGGCTTGGGCTCCATCAAGAGTTTTGCTTGCATAATAGATGGCATGGACCTTCTTGTCTTTCCTTTGCCCCAAAACAGCTCCTATGGCATAGTCACCGGCATCGCCACATAACCTCAAATGGTAGATTCCAATCCGTAATTAAAATGGGATAATCAAAGCTTCTTTCAATCTGCAAAAATAAAACAATCGATATTAAAATCAAATGGAACATCTTTCACTAAGAGATTAGACAATGGTTTAGCAATTTTTGAAAAATCCTTAATAAATCTTAAAAGTGAACAAATTCATACGGTAAAAATTTTTTAGACATGTCCCAAAAACTCCTCACTCCTTTCACATTCACTAGTGGAGGCAATTTTTCAATTACTTCAATCTTTTCCTATCCACCTCAATCCTTTTCCTAAAACTAAGTGTCCAAGCACTATTCCCTCTTGTACCATAAAATGGCACTTTTTCCAATTCAAGGCGAGGTTAACCTCTTCACAAGATAAAGATCTTAGACAAATTAGACAAACAATCATCAAAGTTAGTACCATATACTTAGAAAATCATCCATAAAAACTTCCATGATGTTTTCAATAAAATCGAGAAAAAATTGCTTAGTCATGCATCTTTGAAAAGTAGCCGGAGCATTACACAAACCAAAAGGCATTCTCCTATAAGCAAAGGTGCCATAGGGACAAGTAAATGTGGTCTTTTCTGGTCACTTAGGATGAATGGGGATTTGGTGGAATCCAAATAACCATCTAGGTAACAGAAATATGCATGCTCAGCTAATCTCTCTAGCATTTGATCAATGAAGGGGAGGGGAAGTGATCTTTCCTAGTGGCTTTATTCAACTTCCTATAATCAATGCACATTCTCCATCCTGTGACCGCCTTGTGGGAATCAGTTCATTTTCTCATTTTTGGTCACGAGTTATTCCCCTTTCTTAGGAACCACATGCCTTTGGACTAACCCATTCACTATCTGAGATTGGGTAAATTACCCCAGCATCTAACAACTTAAGGATTTCTTTCTTAACCACCTCTTTCATATTAGGATTCAACCTACGTTGATGATCAATGGATGGTTTATGGTCAACTTCCATCAAAATCCTGTGCATGCAAAAGGAAGGATTTATGCCCTTAATATCATCAATTGTGTATCCTATGACCTTTCGATGCATTCTAAGTGCTCTAAGTAATTTCTCTGTCTCTAACTCATTCAAACTAGCACTTACAATGACGGGATAAGAAGAGTTTGGACCAAGGAATTCATACCTGAGAGTGGAAGGGAGGGGTTTGAGTTCTACCTTTGGAGCCTTGTCCTCTTTCCAATCTTCGGGTTTGGGTTTAGACTCAAGCTTTTCCATTTTTGCATTTTGAGGTGGAATCACTGGGTTTGCCTCTAACAAACGGGCATACTCAGCTACTTCACCTTCAAATTCTGATGAGTCTCTTCCAACCAAGCACATTTCCAATGGATCTTCCAAGTGCATCTTGATGGTTTCTTCTTTCACTACCTGATGCAATAAATCAATCCTGCAACAAGAATCCTCAAAAGAAGGTTGCTTAATTGATCTAGATATATCAAACTCAACCTTATCATCACCAACAGTCAATGACAACTTACCATTTTTCACATCAATAATAGCACCTGCAGTAGCCAAGAAAGGCCTACAAAGAATAATGGAAATTTGTGCATCCTCTTCCATTTCAAGAACCACAAAATCAGCAGGAATAAAGAACTTACCCACTCTAATAGGAACATCCTCCAAGATGCCTATTGGGTATTTGACGGATCGATCCGCCAATTGAAGGGAGATAGTTGTGGGCTTTAGTTCACCCACCTCCAACTTCTTACAAAAAAACAATGGCATAAGACTAACACTAGCCCCAAATCACATAAGGCTTTATCAAAGCGGGTGTTTCCAATCAAGCAAGGAATAGAGAAGCTGCCAGGATCTTTGAGTTTAGGAGGCAACTTATTTTGAATCAAAGCACTACACTCCTCAGTTAATGCTACGGTCTCATACTCCTCTAGCTTTCTCTTATTGGACAAAATGTCCTTAAGAAATTTAGCATAAGTAGGCATTTGTTGCAACGCCTCAGTGAAGGGTACATTAATGTATAATTTCTTAAGGACTTCAAGAAACTTTCCAAACTGCTTATCTAGCTTGGCCTTGGCCAATCTTTGAGGAAGGACACCAGGGGTTGGTAAGGTTTAGGGGTACATACTTAGACAACTTTCTCATTGCTCTCCTTTTCTTCTAAAGGTTGTGTCCTAGTCGTTTCTTCCTCTTCATCCCTCCCTTCCTTGTCATTCTCCCCTTTGCTTTAGAATCTTCTAATTGCTTCCCACTCCTTAAACTCACATGACCTTACAATGTTCATTAGGATTTATTTCCTTTGTCCCTAAATTTCCCATGTGGTCTATTTGAAGAGCTAGCTTGTTGGGCTATTTGAGTTTCTAACATCTTGTTATGAATAGCTAAATTATCAACCTTAGATGTCAAATCCTTAATAGCCTCACTAACAACTTGACCATGGTGCCTAAACTCCTCATTTTGCTTGGTTTGACTCTCTACAAAATTTTCAAGAAGAGATTCAAGTTTAGACTTTTGTACCAGGGGAATCCAATAGGAGGTTTAGCACCACTTTAACCTGATTTTGATTGTTCCTATAGGAGAAATTGGGATGAGATCTCCAACCGGGATTGTAAGTCTGGGAATATGGATCATTGGCACCTTCGGTGGAATGTCATAGAAATTATGGCATGATTCCATTTGTTCCACCGAAGTGCCTTGCGAGGAACCATTTTCAGCTTGGCATTCCGCACTCATATGTCCCTGCATTCCACAAATCTCACAAAAGGTGTTAGCAGCATTTACAATATTAACACCAGCTTTTTCAAGCTTATCAAAGCGTTTATTCAATGAGTCAAACTTAGCCATAATTAAACCAACACCATCCAACTCAAACTTACCTCCCGAGAGTTTTCTCGGGTTGTTACCTCTTTCATCGGCCCACTGGTGATGGTTTGCGAGACATTCTCAATAATGTCATAGGCTTCGTAAGCCTTCTATTCATCGAGCTCCTCCGGCCGCGAGAATCAAGTGACACCTTTGAAGGATATTCCAATCCATTGTAGAAGGTGTGAATGATTAGCCATTTTTCTAACCCATGATGTGGGCAAGGTTCCAACAACCCCTTGTATCTATCCCAAGCTTCGGATAACGATTCTCCTTCCTTTTGAATAAAGCTTGTGATTTGAGTTCTAAGATGTGCAGTCTTAGAAGGAGGGAAGAACTTATTTAGGAACGCTTGCTCCAATTGATTCCACGTGGTCAATGTGTCGGTGGGTACCGACTTCAACCAAGCTCGAGCCTTGTCCCTCATGGATAATGGAAATAACCGGAGCCGAATGGCATCGACTGAGGCACCTTCAATCTTGAGAGTCTCACGAATTCAAGAACATCTCAACATGATCATTTGGGTCCTCCGAAGGTAAACCTCAAACTGGTTTTGCAATTATCATGGATAGTAAGGAAGGCGGTATAGTGAAGTTCTCGGCTTCAATGGGCGGCCTAGCAATCCCAGATCGCAAACCCCGAGCATTAGGGGCTGCATACTCCTTCAATGGTCTATTGTCTTGAAATTTCTTGCCATGGTAAGTTGTGTTTCGGTATTTCTCTTACTCTTTGTCTTTCTTTGTCTTCTCCTTCGATGAAAAGTCCTTTCAATTTCGAGAATCCCACATAGAGTCCCGAAACGTCTAGAACTTCGCATAAACAAGAAACAAGTCAATTGCGAAGCACGGAAGAGAAATATCCAACACGAAAATTAAAATGCCTAGAAGAATCAAATTAAATCTTTCTTGATAGTCAAAGAAAACACAGATCCCAAACGCGCCAAAAACTTGTTGTGATGTAATCGCAAGTGTACGATTTCGTCAAGTAATAAAATTATCGATCCACGAGGACTGAGTTTATGACAACCAATTAAGTTTAATTGTGATTATCTAGACCAAACTAGTGATGTAAAGTTGTGATGGTAGACCGAACTTCGCCCAAAAAAAAAAATGAAAATTAAAATTCAAAAGTAACAAAGAAGATAAACTTTGGGATTTGAACACAGAAATTGGTATTGAGAAATCAGTTTTAAGGAATCTAGGATATGGGTTCACCACAATGGAAATCAACAAGTTTTTGCAATTCTTTCCTCTCTTCTCAAACTAAGTTATTCTTGAAGGCGAATTATCCTAAAGAATTATTGTTTCCTTTCAGAACACAATAACGTATCCAATCTAATCCAATTCCTATTTTCACAACAATTGCATTAGATAGAATCCAATAAAACAGATAATTCAGTAAAAGAAAACCTCAAGAGAATTAATCTACTTTCGTGATTTAAAAGCTCGAGTTCGGTTTTAGGGTTACGAAATCAAGAGTCACCTTTCGATTCTTCCATTAATATCAAAGATCATGCAAACATGTGGCGAGGCATATTCACAAAAAAAAGTTGGTGTGCCCAAAAACTAAATCAAGAGAAACTTAGTATTAAAGAGGCAGAAATTCATGCATCAAACATTGTCAATTGTTCCAATGGGTTACTACCAAATCCTAGAACAAGGAATTACTCAATCATATTCATTGAAATACAAACCATAATATATCCAGAAACAAACCAAAAGAAAAATCCAAGAGAAGAGAAAAACTTCTTGTGAAGCCTTCTTGTCTTCTCTAACTCTTCTTCCAATCCAAGAGTCTCCCCCTTTTGCCTTGTTTCAAGCTTCAAAATCTCCAATTTAGGTCTCCTCCTTCGTGCCTTAGCCTGCTGTATCCTTTTTACAATCTCCCACCCCTTTAAAAAGGGAAAACAAGTCACTTAAAACTGTTCGTCAAGCGAACCACGGCCGTGGTGGGGACCACGGCCGGGCGTGTCGGTTTCCAAAATTTCTAATTCAATTCTCAACCACGGCCAGTGGTGGCCACCACGGCCAGTGCCGTGGTTGAGTCGGACTTTGGTTCTCTTCTTTCTTGACTCCCTCGAACCATGGCCGTGATGGAGACCACACCCGGGCAAATCTACATTGTCTTCTTTTCGGTGCATTTTGTCCCTAATTCAACATCAATTCAGCTTAGCTCCATTCCACTTCAATTTGCCTCATTCCTGCATTATAACACATGCCAAACCGCAGTTATCCGAACTAAAAGAAAAACGAATGATGAAATAAACAAATATGCATAAAAGACTATGAAAATGCATGCAAAACATATGCAAAATGTGATGTGGAATCACACGCATCAGCACTTGTGGTTGAGCTCAAGTCTCAAGTCTTGGTCTAAAAGCAAGAATGGGGGACGACAGAGTAAGGAAAGAGAGAACAGAGGGAGTGTTTTTTTTTCAAGGATTTAGACACAATTTCTTTTTTTTTTTTACCAGACTTGTAAATACAAACTTTCACACTATAACTTCATGTGAAACTGCGTCGTTTTGGGAAGGTAGGAGGCTACGTCAGCGTCCAACTTGACACTTAACGTGTCACGCGTGCGTGTCTGTTAAGTTTAACTAACGGAAAAAGACACAGGGACTAACATGACTGCCGTTTTGAGGTTTCAGGGACTAAGTTGTCAGTTTTAAAAATTTTAAAACTAATATGACCGATGTATACAATTTCAGAAATTAAAGTGAAGGTTTACTCTTAATAAAAAGTCAAGTCAGAACAAAACTTTTTAAAAAATATATTTATTTATACAATTTAGTCTTCAAACCATTAAAACAGTCTTTTAAATTTAGAAGATTAGTCTATTTAATTATATGTTATTATTTTATATACATTATAATATTATAATATTTATATAATATAATTAATTTTATGAATAATAAATTATTTTTTTAAAGCTCTTGTTAGTTTGTTTAGAAGTAGACCTATTAAATTATTTAACATTCTTAATAGAAAGTACCGGTAATTTAACCGATTTCCCAACCGCCCCACCACAAGTCACATGCTTAAAGTGAAGACAAAAAAGAAACAAGAAAGAGAAGAGCAATGACAAAATAAAAACTTAAAACGTAGTTATCCAACTTATTGAATTACTCAAATTCAATGCTATAATTGCAACTGCTTCACTGTTTGATTCTCTATGCCTTACTTGGAAGTACTGGAACACTCTGTTCATTCCTGAAAAAGTTATCTGGATCAACTGCAGTCTTAATCTTTACCAGCCTATCAAAATTGTTATTGAAGTACTTGGTCCCATAAACCTCCCCTTCTTGATAGCTATTCTTACCAAAGTGATTGGTTCCAATATCAAGGTCTCTGTAATTTAAGTAGGCACTTCTTGGATTCTTGGACACAAACGGGGTCATGTAACTGTAAAGCGTTCTAGTTTGATTTGTAAAATTCTGTGCTGCAGCAGCTGATGGATCATCCCAGTTCACAGAGTACTGAATTTTGAAAAGGTTCCCTGCACGGTGAGGAAATGGTGTGGCATCAGATGGGATCCTAGCCATTTTTCCTCCATATGGATTGAAAACAAATCCAGTTTTCCCCAATTCAATCATCTTCTTCCATATCAACTCCAACCCATCTTTGGAAATAGGTTTCTGCACATAATCAGATTTCCTCTTGAGGAAACCTGCCGAGTTGAGATTCCGGTCCAAAAGGGTCTGTGGCTTAGCACCTTTGTTAAAAGCCGCATCATCAATCCACCAAATAACAGAACCAATCCAACTCGTTTCAATACAATTCTCCTTCTTCAGGCCGAGGAGTGGAAAGTCCTTGTGCAAAATTGACACAACTTCATCAGCTCCTCCAAGAAACAAAGCCACAACCGAGGCTCTAATAGTTTTCTGCCCCTTCACAGCCTGTGAAGTCACAGGCTGCAAGAGCAGCCTCATGAAGAGCCTATCATCAGTAGTTGGAGCAACCTGTTGCCACTGCACAACAAGGTCAGTGGCATTCTCTTCTAAAGTCTTCGTAACCCGAAAAACGGTAACGGTTTCCGGTACCGGAACCAACTTAATTGTGTATGATAATACGACCCCAAAACTTGCTCCTCCACCTCCTCTAATGGCCCAAAAAAGGTCTTCTCCCATAGATTTTCTATCAAGAATCCTACCTCGGACATCAACAATTTGAGCATCAATGACATTATCAACAGATAGACCATATTTTCTTAGCATGTTACCATACCCTCCTCCACTGAAATGGCCACCGATACCTAGAGTGGGACACACCCCTGCAGGAAAGCCGTGAACTTTGCTCTTCTCCCATATCCTATAATAAACTTCTCCAAGCGTGGCACCCGCTTGGATCACAGCAACCTCGTTTTTTATGTCAACAGAGATGCTCCTCAGATTGAACAAATCAAGGATGATAAAGGGTTTAATATCAGAGACATAGGAGATACCCTCGTAATCATGGCCACCACTCCTGATTTTGATTTGGATCCCAATGCTTTTGGCACAGATCACAGCACCTTGGACATGGGATTCTTGGAGAGGAGTGACAATAATTAACGGTTTTGGCGTTGAGGTGGTGTTCAACCGGGCGTTACGAATGTAGTTTTGGAGAACAGAGGAGAAGGAAGCATTGGTTTGAGCAAAGACAATGTTGGAGACTTGGGTTGATGAATTTGTGTGTCGTGTGAGGCACTGAAGGAAAGTGCTATAAACAGACTCTGCTGTTGTTTGGGTTGGTGCTGGTGATGGTGCTGCCAAAGAAGCAGACACGCTTAGAAGAACAAGAAGTGTTGCGGAAAGATAGGCCAAAGAAGTTGGTTTTGCCATTGGTGGTTGTGTATGAATCTGTAAGAAGAATGGAAAACTTGGTGGAGGGTGAGTACGGTTATATACTGAAGGAGAAGCGTTTTGGGACCGTGTTGTCCGCAGATATCAATGCGGGAGAAGGCAGGTTTTTTCCCACTGCAAAGCACCTAACATTTGACGACAACTTGAGACATTGAGAATTGTCATATGAATTTTCATATTAAAAATATTTGATTTTCATAATAATTATTTTAAAAATTATACATATAATAACATATGAATAACTGATCATATAAAAACTTTTACATTAAAAATATATCAAAATTAAACACTTATTATTATTATTATTATTATTATTATATTTTTTTTTTTTTGAACTAAAAAATATTTTTTATATTTACTTTTATCTCGTTATTCATTCAATTTAAATACGTTTAATTTGTCCTAACCTAAATGTAAAATTATTTCAGTATATCATAAAAATATTACGATTACATATAAAATAATTTAATATTTTAAATTAACTTAACATACAGTACAGTAAATATATAGTAAATATATTTGATTGAATGAAAAACATTTGTCTTTACCTTTTGTGTTGTTTACCTTTCTAATACTAGTTCTTGTCTTTTTTTTTCTCTCTCTCTCTTTTGGGATGTTTGAAGGAAACCAAATGCTTTTGATATGATTATCCAATGAATCTGATCAGATTGGCAAGCTAATTTTGAGCATTATGATGATGTATACCTTCTAGAATGCCATTTTGGCAAATAATTAATTAATGAGTTTAAAAATATAAAAAAATAATTTACTATATTTTTTTTTGATAAGTAAATTATTTCATAAATTTGTGATTCGCTGCACCTTGCTGAGTTATTGAATGATATTAATGCTGCATAGTGTATTTCCGTTGATTTATTATTGTCCATTAGCAAGAAAAGTATAAGGAGCTTCAATAAAAAAAGAAGAAAATAGTGTTAAGAGCACTATCTAGTCTTTTTTAAAACTATAAAACGAAGAAAACTATAAAAGTTAAAATTGAAAATGATATTCTACAAAAGTCATAAAAAGGATCACAACATAATCCAGGATTTCTCTTATTCATTTTCCCTTTAATTAACGGGAATCTTGTGCGGGATGAGCTTCAAATGTCCCTAGAAGGTAAAAATCCTAAATCTAACTAATGTATATTTTGCATGTCGGGAGGGAAAGAGAGAGAAAAACAGACGAAAGAAATTGGTAGAGAATAAAACAAAGACATTGTAAGTTATTTATTGTGATGAAATATATTTTATCATTAAATTACATGATTTATTGAGTAATTTTTTTAGTTTTATAATTTATATTATTATTATTAATTTTTTTAATATAATATTTTTATATAAAGTAATTTTTTATATAATATTTAAAAAAAATTAATTTTTTTTTTCTATTTAACCACTTGACTGCGATCAAGTGTTGATTCGATAACTTAACTTTTTAATCGAGTTAATTTCTAGTCCAAATTATACAACTATGAAATACATTACTTTGTGCTCTTACTCAAATAGTAATTTTTTAAAAATTAATTCAAATACTAATTATGCTTATTTACCTATTGTAATAAATAGTAACTCTAGCAAAACAAACAGTCCATTTATAATATATTTAAATTAATTTATCAATTATACTTATTTACCTATCATGTGAATGAATATCACATCTTATTGAAATTGTCAACTTTTTTATAAATTAATTCAAATACTAAATATACTTATTTATTTATTAAAATAAATAATAACTTTTTATTTTAAGTATTGCGATCAAGTGGTATCTGAGTCAATTTACGTGCATCTCGACTAATTTATTTCTCCAATTCAATTGAAGTAGGGAATCTACACTAAAATTAAGAAATTTACAAAGATATTTTTTATATCCTAACCCCAAAAATTGGCTAAGATTAAAACATGTGATTATGCACTTACCTACAATAAATTATAACTCTAATAAAATAAAGATATCATTTACAATCATATAATTATATAATAATAATAATTAATTAATACTAATAATTAATAATCATAAAAAACATAAAGTACATACATTAGAATTCAGACACGTGTCTTCTCTGACACCAAGTAAGTGTATTACTTGCATGATGTGTGACAAATAGAGTAATTGATATTCTGTCACATGTCATTTCATGTGACCATTATTTACAACATATGATTTGATATAATCATTTTTACACAAGGACAATTGGACTATAAAAATGATTAATGAACATAATTTAAATTAATTTTTTCTCATAATTAAATGATATTTATAAATTAACGAATTAATTGCACCAATCATTTAATATATTAATATTATTCATTATCTTCTATGATTGTCTACCAAAATTATATTTTATAAATAATATTACTATTAAAATTCAAATAGTTTAAATGATAATATAATTAAATTTTAAAATTTGAATTTCCCTCTCAATTAAATGTCATTTATGTAAATTTAATTAATTGCCTCAACTAATTAATATATTCATTATTCATTATTTTCTATGAATAATATTACCATTCAAATAATTTAAAACTTTTAATAATAACAATATATAGAAAGATAAAAATAAATATATGAAAGTTCATCTTAAAAGAAGAAAAAGTGGAAAATACAAACACACAAAAATGAATATTCATAAAAGATAATGAATAATTAATGAACAATAAATATTAATGCTAAAAATATAATAATTGCAGTAATAATAATGTTATTGCTAACAAATTAGATTATGGTCATTTTTAAATTTTATTTCCTATGTATTTGAGTAAAGTAATATTTATTTGTCTTTTTATATTTTGGTTACAATGTTTAGGCCATTAATAATAAATTTTTAATTGTTTATTTAACTTTAAATAATTTTTTAATAATACAAAAAGCCAATCATTATCTTTTTAATTTTTCCCATGTTATTTATTCAATTAAACCATTCACATTAAATAATTAAAAAATGTATAATTTTTCTTATTACTTTCAAATTTGTATGTTTTAATTTGTCTTATTAATTTGTATTAATTGATATTATAATATTTTTTCATTGGTTAGGTAAATTATATTAAGTATGCAATTTTTTGTTTAATTATAATTCCTTTATTCAATAATTCATACACCAACTATTTGTTTATACAAAAATTAATTATCTATGTAAATGTAATAAAATCATTCATCAAATTAAGGTTATAAATAATTTTTTTATGAATTTAGTATATTAATAATTAGTAGACAATTTTTAGTTAGATCTTTGTTTTTAAATTCTTAACTGTTCATTATAATTTAAACTTTTGTAAAATATATAAGGTAAATAATAACAGAAAAATATGAAATCAATCCTCATATATGAATATTTATGAAATGTATATTTATAAAATAAAATATTTCTTTTAAGTTTTTAAATTTCAAATAATTATTTTTTAATCTTTTTTATAATGCTGATAAAAATCTTTTATTGAGTATTTATTTATTAAATCATCTGCAATGTTTTAATTTCTTTTTATGTAGAATCATTACATATGACTGAAATTATATTTTTATACTCATATAATTTTATTAAATTGTATCAAGAATTTTTGAAGTTAAATTATAAGATTTTCATTCTATTTTATTAATAATTATTTTCCTCTTAATTTTTTCCGTGTAACGCACAAATACAAATACTAGATTTTAAATAAATAAAATATCAACTATATTTATTTATCTATCATAATAAGTGTGAATGAATATCACATCTCATTCAAATTGTCAACTTTTTAAAAATTAAATTAAATACTAATATCACTTATTCACCCATTATAATAAACAAAAATGGCAATAAACGTTTTCATTTAAAATATTTTTAAATTAATTCACATACTAATTTATATTTATTTATCTATTATAATAAAAATAATGCTAATAAAATAAATGTTTCATTTACAATATTTTTAGATTTATTCAAATACCGATTATAGTGTTTTTTAGATGTAAATATAAGTTATACTTATTTAGCTACCATAATAAGTGAATATCACATCTTGTTCTATATAAATATTAGTTATTCTTTAAACCAAAAGAAAAATATTAGTTATTCATCTACTGTGTTTATATATATTTATTATAATTATGAATAATGAATTCAAACTATAAAGTAAAAATTTAATTAAAATTTTAGTCATAATTGATTTGAAGGTCCTCTTCTTCGCCAGCAGCAATCCTTCTACTACTACTATTATTATTATTATTATTATTATTATTATTATTATTATTATTGTCGCGGACCGTAAAATTACGGTGGGATAGCAACTTAAATTAAAAATATATTTAATTAGGAGTCGCCACCAATTTTATTTTTTTATTACGAAAAATTAGAAAATCCAAGAAAAATAGTCTTTGAAACCAGATTGAATTCGGGAGTCGGTTATGTGTAGAGAATGATGAAAACTTAATCCCACAGCACTCCTAACACACCCGTCTTAAGACGGTACCTTAAATTAATTATGCAAATTCTTAATAATCCTTGAAAATATTTGTTTTACTCCTTTTGTAAAAAATATGAAATAAACAAATAAATTATGAAAATTTAATTTTTGGCTTGACGGAATATGAGTCCCGCTCCTACGTATCATCAGGTGCAATGAGGAATTCAAAGTTACGTAGTTCTTTAGAAAATATTTGTGGGTTGGTTGATTTTATTAAAAAAACTTTAAAAATTTGAATCAACAATGTTCGTCATGCTCGATTATTCAAATTGAGGATTAAATAGGTGAAACTCGCGTCACGCTAGAGACGTCACCTATTGATTATCAAGTTTATTACAAAACTTTTATTTAAAATTATCAATTAACGA
The DNA here is from genome assembly GCA_029884595.1 of Ormosia semicastrata. NCBI lineage: Eukaryota > Viridiplantae > Streptophyta > Magnoliopsida > Fabales > Fabaceae > Ormosia > Ormosia semicastrata. Next base: position 19,275,059 of record JAQQTO010000057.1, on the reverse strand, counting down.
TTTAACTTAAAAAAATTGAAAAAAACAAAATAATAATATAAATATAATAATAATAATAATAATAATAATAATAATAATAATAATAATAATAATAATAATAAAATAAATCATCAATGTTGTCATACTGAACTCGGATGATTACAAAATATAAGGGTTAGCAAGCTGTCGCAACTCAGGTAGCCCATATTATTATTATTATTTTTTAAAAAAAAAAATTATTCTTTTTATTTTTATTTTTATCTTTTCTTTCTTCCTTTTTTTTTTTCTTCACTTGACCCAACAGGCCCAATTCACTCAAAAAAAAAAGAAAAGGAAAGCAGCTTACGAAACAGAGGCAAAAAGGGGGTTATTTTAGCTTATTTCTTCTTCTTCTTTGATGTCTGCGGAGACCCAAACAGGAATCAAACGACGGCTGGGCTAGGAGATGAAGGCCGGCGATTCGGCCAGATCTAGGTCACGATGTGTGGCAGGAACTGACGCGGCTGAGAACGGCGGTACAACGCGGTGCGGGTGTTACGGGCACGGGGGTTGTCGGTGGAGGAACGCGTGCGGCTTCTGGTGCAGCTGGCTACTCCGGGTTTGACGGCGAACAGCTTCGGTAGTGACGCAGGTTCTTGTTCGGGTGGCGAGGTGGTGGTTAGCAATTGCGCATGGACGGCAGCGGCAAGAACAGGGGGTTGGGGTACTGGACGGTGGCCTCGGCTTGGGTTTCCCGGTGATGACACGGTGGAGTGAATGGATGGAGTTTGGGTCACGGTTCTTATGGAGGATGAGGTTGGGTGATTATGGGAGCTTGGAGGCGTTGTATGGTGGTGTGTTCACGGTTTGACGGTAGTAATGGAGGGTGATAGAGGTTGAAGAAGGTGAATAGTGTTGGAATGTTGAGGGATCGGTGAATTTCACGGTTGGGATGGTGTGAGACACGTGGCATGTGCGTGATGTGGCTTGGTGGTTTCGTGAGGTAGTTAATGGTGTGTTTCTTGTGGGTTGAAGATGAAGGTTTGGATTGCAACAAGGGTATTTGGTGAAGGGGGTGAAGATTTGTAATGGTTTGGAATGGTGGGTATAAAACGGGGGTGAAGAGGTGCTATATGGTTGGTTGTTTGAAGGAAGGCTATTTAGGCGTGATGATGAATACGAAGATGGAGGAAATAGACTGCGTGAATGGAGTTTAGCGAAATTGTGACCAGGGGAAGCTACGTGACGGGGAGAAAAATATTACTAAAATGATAGTTATAGTCTGTTTACGCTCATGACTCAAGGCTGAAAAGTAAGTCCGGTTCTTAGTCTAGGTTCTGATGCATGGGTTAGGTGTTTTATAGGAGAGGATTAGGCTGAGGTGTTTGAGTTAGAATGTGATTAGGAGTTTGTTTAGGATAAGTGAAGGGAGGTTTAGGATAAGTTTGTTTAGGATGAGTTCGAGATAGGATGGGTTTATGTTAGGATGAGTTTGTGGTAGGATGAGTTTGAGTTAGGATGGGTTTGATGATAGGCGTCAAGGTTGATTTAGGATAAGTTTGTGGTAGGATGAGTTATGTTTAGGATAGGTTAGGGGATAAATGATGAGTTTAAGTGTGAGGATAACTGATGAGGTTTATTTAGGATAAGTGCTTAAGGGTTATGGGTTAATGGGTCATGGATTATGAGTTAAAAAATTATTTTTTTATTTTTTTTATTTTTATTCACAAAACACCCCGGACAAAATTGGGTGTTCACATTGCTTGCCTCTTTACTTGTTTCTTACTAGATAAAAAGAATAACCGTAATTCTTCATTTTATCATGGTAAGGAACGAGTAAAGACATGAACTCGAATTTTGTTCGGGAGCGAAAAGAAACAAAACAATGCAAAGAGCGATGCGCTCAATGACAGAAACTTAAAAGATAAAATCTAATGCGCTCAAAAGCAAAAGACAAGAAACCAATTGCGCTCAAGAATAAGAGACAGGAGCCGAAGTGCTCAAAAGTAAAAGACAGAAATTAAAAAAGACAGGAGCCGATGCGTTCAAGAGTAAAAACAGAGCCGATGCGCTCAAAAGTAAAGGACAAGAATTAAAAGACAAGGAGCCGATGCTTTCAAAAGTAAAAGACAGGAATTAAAGACAGGGAGCCGATGCGCTCAAAAAGTAAAAGACAGGAGTCGATGCGCTCAAAAGTAAAAGACAGGAATTAAAAGACGAGAAATGCGCTCAAAAAGTAAAATACGAGAGCCGATGCGCTCAAAAGTAAAACGAAATTAAAAAGACAGGGAGCCGATGCACTCAAAAGTAAAGGACAGGAATTAAAGACAGAGAGCCGATGCGCTCAAAAAGTAAAAGACAGGAGCCGATGCACTCAGGAATTAAAAGATAGGGAGCCGATGTGCTCAAAAGTAAAAGACAGAAATTAAAAGATAGGGAGCCAATGCGCTCGAAAGTAAAAGACAAGAATTAAAAGACAGAGAGCCGATGCGCTCAAAAGTAAAGGACAGGAATTAAAGGACAAGGAGCCGATGCGCTTAAAAGTAAAAGACAGAAATTAAAGACAGGGAGCCGATGTGCTCAAAAAGTAAAAGACAGGAGCCGATGCGCTTAAAAGTAAAAGACAGGAATTAAAAGACAGGAGCCGATGCGCTCAAAAAAGTAAAAGACGAGAGCCGATGCACTCAAAAGTAAAAGACAGGAATTAAAAGACAGGAGCCGATACGCTCAAAAGTAAAGGATAGGAATTAAAGACAGGGAGCCGATGCGCTCAAAAAGTAAAACGAGAGCGATGCGCTCGAAATTAAAAAGACAGGAGCCGATGCGCTCAAAAGTAAAAGACAGAAATTAAAAGACAGGAGCCGATGCGCTCGAAAGTAAAAGACAGGAATTAAAAGACAGGAGCCGATGCGCTCAAAAGTAAAGGACAGGAATTAAAGCCAGGGAGCCGATGCGCTCAAAAAGTAAAAGACAGGAGCTGATGCCCTCAGGAATTAAAAGACAGGGAGCCGATGCGCTCAAAAGTAAAGGACAGAAATTAAAAGACAGAGAGCCGATGCGCTCAAAAGTAAAAGACAAGAGCCGATGCACTCAAAAACTTAAAATGCAAATGTATGGAGCCGATGCGCTCAAAAACTTAAAATGCAAATGCATAAAGCTGATGCGCTCAAAAACTTAAAAATGCAAATGCATGGAGCCGATGCGCTACAATGGAAACATTCATGACAGTTAGACAATGCCTTAAAATCTCTTTTTTCTTCTCTCTCTTTTTCTTTTATATTTATTCTCTCTTTCTTTCTTTCCTTTTTTTTTTTTCTTTCTTTTAATCATTCGAACCAATGCAATGCGACTTTGGAAAGCTTTGACTAATCAAACCATTGTTCACCGCTTTTCTTCATCAGACCCTTTGGCTATCTCAGAATCCTTTTAACCCTTTTTTCTTCTTCATTCTTTTTTTTTTTTCAACTCTTCCTTTCTTTCTTGGCAACAAATCACTTCGACCAAATGTCACATTGCAAACTATACTTTGAGCTACTGAGATCTTTCAATCTAGCTCAATCATTGAAGGATTGCTGTAGAAATGTCAGAATCAAGCTGTTGATCTTGAATTTATGTTATTTGAGACTTAACTTAATGAGTTAAACATGCATTCATGTATGGATAGAAATTCGTTAAATGAACAAACTTCTTTTCATTACTTTGGTAATATGATGAATATCTGGTAAGACACATGCTTAAGACGAAAACATAGAAACAAAAGAAAATTGCAAGGGAAAGAAAATTTGCCCCAGTTTTGGTTCCTTGTTCCTCATTCAATTGATTCCCTGCAACCGTTTGATAATCTAACTATTGTCTCTATTGCTACTTTCTTTAACACATCTTTCCTTTAATCTTTCAAACATTTTCCCCAGTATGGCCAATTGAACGCAGAATAAAAATTGCCCCATTTGGAGTTTCAGACCTCCTTCCTTTGAGATTTTGCCTATTTGTCCTAACTTTTGCTTAAGCCGCCCTTTCGGGTTTTCGACCTAACGGACCTCTTTTTTTTTTTTTTTTTTTTACTCTAACTTTTGCTTAGGCCGCCCTTTCGGGTTTTCAACCTAACGAGCTTCCTCTTTTTTTTTTTTTTTTTTTTTTTTAGGCATAGAATCTCTTGACAACATCAGTATTTACTGGTCTTGGCAATTTTTCTCCATCCATATTCTGCAAAATTAAAGCCCTCTAGAAAATGCTTGCTTAACGATGTAAGGACCCTCATAACTCGGAGCCCATTTTCCTCTAGCATCCTCTTGATTAGGGAGAATCTTCTTCAATACTAAATCTCCTGAACAGAATTCTCTAGGACGGACTTTTTTATTAAAGGCTCTGGCCATTCTGCTTTGATACAACTGTCCATGACAAATAGCTGTCAATCTCTTCTCTTCTATCATATTCAATTGCTCATATCGAGTCTTCACCCATTCAGATTCTTCCAACTCTGCTTCCATCAATACTCTTAGAGAAGGAATTTCAATTTCTATGGGAGAGACAACTTCCATCCCATACACCAAGGAGAAAGGCGTTGTCCTAGTGCTTGATCGTATATTGGTACGATACGCGTGCAAAGCATAGGGTAACATTTCGTGCCAGTCCTTATAGTTAACAACCATCTTAGCCACAATTTTCTTGACATTCTTATTTGCAGCTTCAACTGCACTATTCATCTGAGGCCTATAGGGAGCTGAATTATGATGCTTGATCTTAAAATTTTCACAGAATTTCTTAATCTCGGCTCCATTGAGATTAACAGCATTATCTGTAATTACCCTCTCTGGGATTCCGTATCTGCAGACAATATCCCTCTTGAGGAATTTCAAAAATACCTTTTGAGTAATATTGGCATAAGAGCAAGCTTCTACCCACTTGGTGAAATAGTCGATTGCTACTAAAATGAAACGATGACCATTGGAAGCTTTGGGGTTAATCGGTCCAATGACATCTATTCTCCACATCGAGAAAGGCCATGGAGATACCATATTGTGCAAGGGGAATGGAGGTGCATTGACTCGATCTGCATATATCTGGCATTTATGACACTTTCGAACATATTCTATGCAGTCCGCTTCCATGGTGGACCAATAATAACCGCTTCTCTTAAAATTTTTCGTGCCATCATATGACCATTAGCATGAGTCCCACAAATTCCTTCATGGACTTCAGTCATGATTAAACGAGCTTCCCGAGCATCCATACATCATCGAGTAATGTGCCATCATGGCTTCTCTTGTATAGAACTTCTCCATTCAAGAAAAAGGCCATAGCCAACCGATGAATAGTCTTCTTATTCACTTCACTTGCCCCAGTTGGGTATTCTCTATGCTGGATATACTGCTTGATATCATGATACCAAGGTTTACCATCTGGCTCACCCTCCACATTGGCACAATACGCGGGCTCACTATGTACTTTTACTTGGATGGGTTGGACATTATTGTGGATATCCAACTTAGTCATTACGGCCAAAGTGGCCAAAGCATCTGCAAACTGATTCATGTCTCGAGCCATATGGGAAAAGGTCACTTCTTTAAACTTCTCAGTCAACTTGGTCAAATACTTTTGATAGGGCACCAACTTTGGGTCTTTAGTTTGCCATTCACCATTCACTTGATAAATGATAAGTGCCGAATCTCCGAATACTTTTAATTGCTTGATCCCTAAGTCAATTGCTACTTGTAAACCACAAGCACAGGCCTCGTATTCCGCAACATTATTAGTGCACTCAAAATCCAACTTAATAGCAATTGGATATTGTTTTCCGTCTGGCGAAACAACAACAGCTCTCCTATGCCACTGCCATACATATTGACTGCTCCATCAAAATACATCTTCCACGCAGACTCCTCTTTTCCTTCCTCTCCTTCTGCCATCAAAATTTCTCCATCGGGGAACTCAGATGTCATTAGTTGTCCACCCTCAAGAGGATTTTCAGCTAAATGATCCGCAATTGCACTCCCTTTGATGGATTTCTGAGTCATGTACTTGATATCAAACTCTGATAATATCACTTGCCATTTTGAAACCCTTAATGAGACATGAGAGCTTTCAAATATGTACTTCAGAGGGTCCATTCGGAGATCACCAAGTGGTGTAATAGAGCATGTATTGCCTTAACCAGTTTTGAGGTCCATACTAATGCACAACAAGTGTCTTCTCAATTGCCATGTATCGGGCTTCACAATCATTAAACTTCTTACTCGGATAATAAATCGCTCACTCCTTTTTTTCCCGATTCATCGTGTTTGCCCCAAAGATTGCCCCCATTGAGGTTGACAGTACGGTTAGGTATAATATCAGAGGACAACCCGGTGTAGGGGGTACCAAAAACAGGAGAATTCATCAAATAAGCCTTTTATCTTATCAAAAGCTTCTTGACATTCTTCATCCCATTTGCTTGGCTGATGCTTCTTCAACAACTTGAATATAGGCTCACAGGTGCTGGTTAAGTTAGCAATGAATCTAGCGATGAAATTAAGTCTCCCAAAAAAACTTCTCATTTTATCTCTGTCTTAGGAGGAGGCATCTCTTGTATTGCCTTTGCCTTATCCGGATCCACTTTTATTCCTTCTCTGCTAACGATGAATCCCAGTAATTTTCCAGGTGGATGCTCCGAAAACGCATTTATTAGGATTGAGCCTCAACTTATACTTCCCGAGTCTTTCAAATAATTTCCGTAAGATGCTACATGACTTTCCTTTTCTTTGGATTTGGCTACCATATCATCTACATAAACCTCAATTTCTTTATGCATCATGTCATGAAATAATGCAACCATAGCACGTTGATAGGTAGCCCCAAAGATTCTTCAATCCAAAGGACATTATTGTGTAACAAAAGGTTCCCCAGGTGTAATAAAAGTCATCTTTTCTTTGTCATCAACATCCATGGGGATCGATTATACCCGAATACTCGTCCATAAATGAGAACCTATGATTTCTTCTTGTATTGTCAACAAGAACATCAATATGGGGAGCGGAAATCATCTTTTGACTGGCCTTATTTAGATCTCTATAATCCACGCACATCCCGACCTTCCCATCCTTCTTTGGTACTGGCACAATATTTGCTACCCATTGCGGGTGTCTTGACACCTTTATAAATCCAGCTTCTAACTGCTTAGTCACTTCTTCTTTGATCTTTAGTGACATATCTGGGTGCATTCTTCTCAACTTCTGCCTTTTTGGTTCTACATCTGGATATAGTAGAATTTTATGTGATGCTATTTCAGGGTCTAATCCAGGCATATCTTTGTAGGACCATGCGAACACATCAAGGAACTCCCTCAATAGTGCCACCATTTCTATACGCTCAGGATTATCTACTATTCTCAACTCTTTCTTATCTTCTTCTGTTCCCATGTTAATTACTTCTATTACCTCATTGCTCACATCAAACTTCCTCTCTGAGTATTCCAGCATTTTTTCAAATTCTTCAACAATCTCTTTCTCTTCACCAAATCCTAGATCCTCTTCATCAAACATTGCAGGGGAATCAATTGACAAGTTTTCAAGGTCCCTCTCATGAGACGAACTCTCTACAAGACTCACATCCCTGGAAAGTAATTTATGGGGAGTTGGAAAGATAAAATAGAGTAGAAATGATAAAGCAAGAGAAGGAAGTCTTTTTTTTTAAGAGAAACACAAGAAAAGGAAACTAATAAATGTAAAAAGAAGATAAGCAAAGAGAGTGACACAGAGGAATGCTGAATAAACATGCAACTTTATTTAGTTAATTGTCTCAAATAACATAAATATAAGATAAAAACATAGCTAGACATAAATATCTGCTTGTTACAGCATGACTAGACAATTACTTGGAAGCAATAACATCAATCATTGATTCAGATTGCCAGTTCTTCAATGGCTCCTCTTCAGTGAAAGGCCGGATTGCTTTGTACTCTTCAGGGCCTTCTTCATGCAATGCATTGATAGTAAGATGGTATTGGGGATGAATGACTTCTTCAGGCATGATTACTTTGGTTGGTGCCGGGAATGTTTCCCTCAGGTGAGGAATATGCTTCATTTCGCCCTTATCACTCCTTTTCCCCAAAGTCATGTTCTCCATTCTCTCTTCCAGAGCCGCTTCGTACCCCAATCCGAACTTGTCTAGTTTTTCTGGAAGTGAAATCGGTGTCCGAGTTCCTTGCAATTTTGAGCCCAGGCCTTTTCCTTTCTGGTACCCATTATTAGTCATAATTCGGGCCACCACCTGATTCACAGTTTGCATCGAGGGTTCACCCCTACTGAGTTCAGTTTCAACTACCTCAAAGCATGCCACAAATTCTCCTCATCTTTCTCTGCACTTTCCACATACGGCACTGAGACCGGTTTTGACACCATGATTTCTTCTTCTCCGTGTATAGTAATAACTGACCCATTCTCGATGTATTTAATACTCTGGTGTAGTGTAGAAGGAACAGCACCAGCAGCATGGATCCATGGTCTCCCCAGGAGCATAGTGTAACTAGGCTCAATGTTCATAACTTGGAACAATACCCGAAAATTACTTGGACCAATCTCTAATGGCAACGTCACCTCTCTAGAATGCCTCTCCTATTTCCATCAAAGGCTCGCACTACCATTTCTTGAGGTGTCAGTTCATCCTCACTTATCGACAATGAGGTTAGAGTCGACTTCGATAAGATATTTAGCGCAGACCCCCCATCAATCAAAACCTTTGCAACTATATACCCTTTGCATTTAAGGGTTATGTGTAAGGCCCGTGGGTTTTTCTCAGACCGAGAGGTGATCTCTTCATCCATAAATGTGATCATGTTGACGTGCTTTACCGGGTCCACCATGCTGACAACATTCTCAGGGGTAACATCGGGTTTGACATAAGCCTCATTCAATACTCTTAGCAACGCTTTTTGATGTAACTCAGATGTCAAAACGAGTGACAAAAGGGATATCCTTGCTGGAGTCTTCTTCAGCTGTTCCATCACATCGTATTCACTCTGTTTCATGATCTTCAAAAATTCTTCCTCCTCTTCTTTCCCTCTCTCCTCTTCTCTTGCATTTTCCTCCTTACCCCATTCTTTAACATTCTTCTTCTTCTCTACTTCTACTGGGCCATAACATCGCCCACTCCTTGTAACTATATTAGTCACATACCCTTCATCCTGGAGTATTTCAAAGAACTCGGGGCTTTGAAGTCTCTTCCCGACTCCTTTTTTTCCACCCTAGCTTCATAATTCCATGGTACTTGAGTGGGTATCATCATAAGCAAATGGCATTGGCTTCTTGATCGTAACAACTACTCTCCCCGGCGCCGGACTTGGTTGAGAGGTGGCACCTTCAGCACAAAGCGTTCTACCACACTGACTTCTTCGAGGAAGCTACCCCTTGTCCAGCTTGTATTATTCCCAAAGTGAGTAAATCCTGGACCTGAACCTTGAAGTCCCAACAGTTCTCAATATCGTGTCCTGTTCCCCCACAATGGTAAACACATTTTGATTCTTCATCGTACTTCTCCTCTTCTTTTACTAATGAAGCTGGTGCCGTGATATCATAACCTGCTTTCTTCAACCCCTCAAATATTTGAGTCATCGGCGTACGCAGGCTCATGGCATTCCTTATTGGGGGTCCTTCCATCTCTAAAGCATTCACCACATTCCTTTCACCATGATTAGGAATTGGATTGCTGACAATACTAGGTCCAGCCTCTTCTTGAATGTCCAGTTTTCCACAAGCAATAAGCTTTCTTACCGCCATCTTGAAAGACTCACAGTCTTCGATTGAGTGCCCCGAAATATCCATATGATACTTGCAAGTTAAATTTGGGTTGTACCATGCTGGAAATGGTGGTTGTAGGGGACGTACAGGGTTCCCTGAGATGAGGTGAGCATCAAACAGCCTTTGGAATAGATCTGCATTTGAGATGGACAGTTTTGGGAAAGGGGGTAGGTTTTGGGTACGGAAACGGCCTTGATTTTGGAAGTTTGGTCGAGGTTGTGGGTAGTTTTGGAAATTTTGCGGAGGCCGAGGTGGGTACTGAGTATAGATTGGGCGAGTTGGTGCATATGGCTGAGGTACCGGGATATTGTTGATTTGGAATGGCTGTGTTTGAGGTATATTTACGGGAGGAGCAGTTGGGCCAGGTAGATGGGACGGTGCAGGTGTCTGATAAGAAGGGTAAATGTTTGGGTTGTATGGGGGTGGTCGGTATGTAGGGTAGGATGGCGAATATCAGGGTCGTAAAGGCTGCAGATTCTGCACGTAACTCACTTCCGGCTCTTTTTTCTTAGGGGGGAACCCCTTCTTGAAACTACTTTCATTATTGCCAGCTGGCAATTTTTCAGCCTTTACCAAAATTTCAATTCTTTCTCCAGCAGCAATTAAATCAGCAAAGTCTCTATAAGCGGCGCCTGCCATTGTCCCAATATAAGGGGCTCCTAAAGTTCCCAAGAAGTATGAGCACATCTCAGTCAAAGTTAACGGCGGTTGCACTTGGGCTGCAAGAGTTCTCCACCTCTGGGCATATTGTTTGAATGTCTCCTCATTTTTCTTCTGCAATGTTCCCAACTGCTCCCGGGTTGGGGCTGTATCCAGATTAAACCGATACTGACCCATAAATAAATTCGCCCAGTCATCCCAAGAGGAGATTTTTGAGAGGTCCTGTTGGATACACCACTCCAAAGCAGGCCCAGTCAAACTTTCATGAAAGAAATTGACGAGGAACTTCCAATCCCTTGACCAAATGGACATTTTGGTAATATAAGTTTTTAGGTGGAAAAAGGGATTGGTGCTCCCATCATACTTGACAAATTCTGGGACTTTGAAATCCTTGGGGATGACGATGTTAGCAGTAGGGCACAATTCTTCTATCCCAAGGGGACCGTAGGTGCTAGGACCCTTGATCGCCTTAATTTGCTCTTCCATCTTTTCCATCCACTCTTCTTTCATCTTGTCATTTTGAAGAGTTGCGTGTCCAGTACCAGTAGGAAATCCAGTTGTCATCATATGTGGCGGTTCCCACGTGAACTCAGTATTACCATGGACCTCATTGCGAGTACCTTCTAATGAATGATATCCTTCTCCAATAGGAATCACTACTGATGCAGTGTTTGAGGTTCCTCCCACATAAGGTACCTCGTAGTGACTCCGGGTTTGTCCTCATGGAAGTGGTATTCAGTGGGTGCGAGTGCGCCCGGTTACTCCCGTACCTCCAACCGCCCCATCAAGGTGAGGGTCTCCCTCATGGTGACAACATTTCCTCAATTCTTCTTTGAGATCGTCACCTCATTCACCCTTCCTTTCACTTCATCTACTTCCAAACTTAGGTTCCTACCTTCGTTCTCAGCCGCCATTGCTGCAAGCAACCTTGTTCGAGCCCTTGTGTTATGAACACGGGTTTGATTGGTGTCTTCTTTCCTTGGTCGCGCAATGATTTTAAATTTCCTATGAACAATCAACGTAAAATTTATTAAAACAACCATGATTATTATTGATTTGTTAAAGGACCATTGTTAATTTGTGTCGGGCAGATTTGAGTGAGTATCTTTAATCTTTGCTCGTCATGACTGTTTCTTAGAACGTCTCGTTCAAAAGTTTGTCATGACCATTACTTAGAATGTCTCGTTCAAAAGTAGTGGATCTTCAGTGCAACATAGGATCAGAAGAACAAAAAGGCATACTTTATTCAATTGAAAAAGAATCCTCAACATCATTTAATAGGAATACATAATTTCCACTCTACTTGAAATACATCATTGTCTAGTCTAATTCCTCCTTCTCAAATGACTGCACCCTGATCATCTGCTTCATTTGTCTAATAAGATTCTAGCAATATTCAATAAAGTCATTGATCTCTGCCGGAGTCTTAAGAGGATCGACCATCTTATCCGCCACCTTTAAGTAATATGGGATGTCTGCGATTGCCATGTTGGCTAGGCATGCCAGCTTCGAGAATTGGTCTCTCCAAAAATGGACTTCTTCTTTCCATCCATTAATGTCCTCGTCTTGTTGTCTTGCATGATCTATCATTTTCTACAAGTCCTCATGTCCCTGTCGCAATGCTGCTTCATACCCTGCAATCTCCTCGACAGTGCGCAACCTCTCAATTCTGATCATGTCTTCATATCTGGTTGACACTGTCTCCACTTGTTGCCTCTAAGGATGGCAATTTTACCCGCCCCCGCGCGTAATACCCGTGACGGGGGCGGGTAATATCCGTCAAATTCCCCCCGCGGATATAAATACCCGTTTAGTATTATCCCCGTTTAATAAATCTGCAGAGCTGAGCGAGGTGGTCCCCCGACACAAGTCTCCGCAAAAAATTTTATATAAATATTGTATATAAAATTATTAAAAAACTTAATTATATAAATTAAAATATTGTCTTATATAAATTAAAAGTATTTTAAGTGTTTGACATTATTTTTAAATTAAATTGTGTTGGACAAATTTTAAAAAATTATAATATTATACTTTTTTTTCATTTTTTATTTTATTTTTTTTATTTATTTTATTTTTTTTTTTATAATTTATTGGGTACTTGCGGATATCCGCGAGATCAGCCTTGGGAAAGATAAATGGGTACCCGCACGGATATGGAGGCGGGGGCAGATATTATTCGCGGGGGCGGGGGACGGGGGGCTACTACCCGTCCCCGCCCCGCCCCATTGCCATCCCTAGTTGCCTCATACTATCTGCTTGCTGAAGAGCCTTATTCTGTGCTGCTTTGGCAATGGCGAGCAGCTTCTTGAGTTGTTGATTTTCTGCCAGAGCCTTATCTCTTTCCTGCCCTCGGAGCCTTAGTTCCTTATTTGCAGCTTCCAAACACCTTCTGATTTTTGACATACTATCTTGCTCTGTCCTTTGCCTTTTGTTTGCTTTTTCGAGAGCATCATTTTTCTCAGCATTTTCACGCCTTAAAACTGCACATGCCTGGCGAACCTTTTCCAACTCTGCCTCTAATTTTCTTTTTTCTTTGTTGGCTTCAGCTAACTTTTCTCTTATTTCTTCATCTTCTATCGAAGTCGGAGGCAGAGACTTACTGACTGTAGAGGATACTGGGATTTTAAAGGGTAACTTAACTTCCTGCGCCCTGTTCTTGACCCACTGCCTATAACTTTCTTTAACTCCGCAGCTTCTGACTCCCAGCTCTTTACTCTTTCTAATAACTTTCTTCCAAGCGTCTCGCACTCTCCTAAGTGTCTCAGTACACTCCATTTGCATATCACAGACAAAAGGAGCGGTTTCCAATTCTGATGGTGGCCCCATCATGGGATAGCCTAGTTGTCGCAATGCCAGGGCAGGGTTGTAGTTAATGCATCCCCGAGTACCCATGAGAGGAACATTAGGAAAGCCTTCACACTGATAGACCACTGTTTTGCCCTTCTTTACTGTTGTGGGTACCATACAATTTTCTTTTCCTCAAGTTTGACTAATTCTTCGGCCCATTCGTGGCCGTTCCTGGTTTTCAACTGGAGCATCTTGAGACTTGTAATGGGACATGGATCCTCGTAGCCCCTATTGAACATGTGACTTGTGAGCTATACGAATAACATCGGTAGACAACATAAGATCCGCTTACCCTTCTTTTCATGGCAGAAATTCAGAGTATAATAAACATCAGCAAGGAGGGCTGGGACAAGATTAGCGGCATTATTCCTTCGAGCGAGAAACACATCTATTGCTGCAAAATCTATCAAGTCTTCATTACTCGGGAATAGGATGCTGCCATAAATAGTGAGGGCTAACACATCCATAAAGGTATTCCAGTCTTCAACCTTGGCTAGGTGGCGCATGTGCTCTTCTAAGTATTTCCTTGGGAATCCCTCTGTTCCTTTCCTATTTTGCTTTGCTTTTTGCAGATCCTTCACATGAATCTTCAAGATGTCTGCTATGGTTGGCATGGATGCATGGTGGCCTATATAGAGGTATGGCTCTTCCTTTTCCAACGGTAAGCCCAAGATCTGCTCAAACTCTTCTAAGGTGGGGGCCAACTGACAATCTTGAAACGTGAAACAACGCAATGGTGGGTCGTAGAATTGGGCTAGCGCGGTAATAGCTTCTACCTGTACATCAACCTCTAACAGATTCAGAATCTTCCCATATCTCGCAGTGAAGGTCAGGCGTTGTGTCTTCTTCAACATTCGGCCCAAACTCAACAGGCTTTCTGTGTCAACTTCATTGGCCTTAAGTCGCAAAGTCTTTTTCAAAATGACCTCATTGTGATCTGATCCCATGACACGTTCCATTATTAATCAAAGATACTCACTGTTAATCCTTAGGCACTTAGTTTCAACAGTCCCTCAACAAACCTGGATTTAACACATAAGAACTGTCAATGCATGGTTTTTGGAGAAAACATGATGCGAAGAATGATGACTTGTGATGCAATAATGAGTGAGTGAGTTGTTGGTCCTTTAATAATGACTCATCTCCTCTTTTTTGGAGAAAATTTTTTTTAAGAGGGACGCAAGTATGGTTTGTCACATTAAAAGACTGAACAACTCACAAGATATGGATAAATCTAAAGGTAATGAAAGGTGTGCTCCCTTTGTGTCCTAATGGGGTTGCCTTAAACTTGGGAATTCTATCCTAAGGATCTAAGAGTCTTTCTGGTTCGTGAGAACTTCCGTGGGGTGGCTTTTCTATTTTAGAGGTCTCTAGAGCCAAGTCCTATTTCAGAATGTTGACCACGAAATAGTGGGTAAACCACTAGGTGTGGGACATTCATGAAAAAAGGCACACTCTAGATGAGTTTTTCGCGATAACCAAACAGGAAGTACATCTAAAATGGCTACCACTACGCAACCTCTACTTAACTTAGGCTTCACTCAGACCAAGGTATAGGGCCCCACTCGAATGTGTGTGCTTTATGTGTAGGTGCAGTGGGTGCTGGGAGCGTACAAACTTTCACAATCCTAAAGACTACCCACATCCTGCAAAACAAAGCAAATACAAAACAAATTCCAAAAGTTTTCTACCCTAAGGTTTAGATAATAAAATAATTAAAAATAAAATAAAAAAACATCAAAAAATATTAAAAAAAAAAAAAAAGGGTAAAACAAACATATAAAGATCATAAAATTTTGCAAAACCAACTTTTATAGGCTTGACTCTCAAGTATCCCCAGTGGAGTCGCCATCTGTCGCGATCGTAAAATCGCTGAGGGATAGCAACTTAAATTAAAAATATATTTAATTAGGAGTCGCCACTAATTTTAATTTTTTATTAGGAAAAATTAGAAAACCCAAGAAAAATAGTCTTTGAAACCAGATTGAATTCGGGAGTCGGTTATGTGTAGAGAAGGGTGGAAACTTAATCCCACACCCTAAACTTCTAACACACCCGTCTTAAGACGGTACCTTAAATTAATTATGCAAATTCTTAATAATCCTTGAAAATATTTGTTTTACCCCTTTTGTAAAAAATATGAAATAAATAAATAAATTATGAAAATTTAATTTTTGGCTTGACGGAATATGAGTCCCGCTCCTACGTATCTTCAGGTGCAATGAGGAATTCAAAGTCACGTAATTCTTTAGAAAATATTTGTGGGTTGGTTGATTTTATTAAAAAAACTTTAAAAATTTGAATCAACAAGCGTCGCGGCTCAGTTATTCAAATTAAGAATTAAATAGGTGAAGTCGCGTCACGCTAGAGACGTCACCCATTGATTATCAAGTTTATTACAAAACTTTTATTTAAAATTATCAATTAGCGATTTAACTTAAAAAAATTGAAAAAAATAAAATAATAATATAAATATAATAATAATAATAATAATAATAATAATAATAATAATAATAATAATATAATAATCATCATCATCAAGTTGTCGCAACTTCGGATGATTACAAAATATAATGGTTAGCAAGTGTCGCATGACTCAGGTAGCCCATATTATTATTATTATTATTATTTTTAAAAAATATTCTTTTTATTTTTATTTTTATCCTTTCTTTTTTCCTTTTTTTTTTCTCTTCACTTGACCCAACAGGCCCAATTCACTCAAAAAAAGAAGAAGAGGAAAGCAAATACTAAAACAGAGGCAAAAAACAAATTTTAGCTTATTTTCTTCTTCTTCTTTGATGTCTCATGCGAGACCCAAACAGGAATCAAACGACGGCTGGGCTAGGAGATGAAGGCGGCGATTCGGCCAGATCTAGGTCACGATGTGTGGCAGGAACTGACGCGGCTGAGAACGGCGGTACAACCCGGTGCGGGTGTTACGGGCACGGGGGTTGTCGGTGGAGGAACACGTGCGGCTTCTGGTGCAGCTGGCTGCTCCGGGTTTGACGACGAACAGCTTCGGTAGTGACGCAGGTTCTTGTTCGGGCGGTGAGGTGGTGGTTAGCAATTGCGCATGGACGGCAGCGGCAAGGACAGGGGGTTCGGGTACTGGACGGTGGCCTTGGCTTGGGTTTCCCGATGATGACACGGTGGAGTGAATGGATGGAGTTTGGGTCACGGTTCTTATAGAGGATGAGGTTGGGTGATTATGGGAGCTTGGAGGCGTTGTATGGTGGTGTGTTCACGGTTTGACGGTAGTAATGGAGGGTGATAGGAGGTTGAAGAAGGTGAATAGTGTTGGAATGTTGAGGGATCAGTGAATTTCACGGTTGGGATGGTGTGAGACGAGGCCGTGCGTGATGTGGCTTGGTGGTTTTTGTGAGGTAGTTAATGGTGTGTTTCTTGTGGGTTGAAGATGAAGGTTTGGATTGCAACAAGGGTATTTGGTGAAGGTGGTGAAGATTTGTAATGGTTTGGAATGGTGGGTATAAAACAGGGGTGAAGAGGTGCTATATGGTTGGTTGTTTGAAGGCTATTTAGGCGTGATGATGAATACTGAAGATGGAGGAGATAGACTGCGTGAATGGAGTTGGCAGAAATTGTGACCAGGGGAAGCTACGTGACGGGGAGAAAAATATGACTAAAATGATAGTTATAGTCTGTTTACACTCATGACTCAAGGCTGAAAAGTAAGTCCGGTTCTTAGTCTAGGTTCTGATGCATGGGTTAGGTGTTTTATAGGAGATGATTAGGCTGAGGTGTTTGAGTTAGAATGTGATTAGGAGTTTGTTTAGGATAAGTGAATGGAGGTTTAGGATAAGTTTGTTTAGGATGAGTTCGAGATAGAATGGGTTTATGTTAGGATGAGTTTGTGGTAGGATGAATTTGAGTTAGGATGGGTTTGATGATAGCTGTCAAGGTTGATTTAGGATAAGTTTGTGGTAGGATGAGTTATGGTTAGTTTAGGATAGGTTGGTTTAGGATAAATGATGAGTTTAAGTGTGAGGATAACTGATGAGATTTATTTAAGATAAGTGCTTAAGGGTTATAGGTTAATGGGTCATGGATTATGGGTTGAAAGATTATTTTTTTATTTTTTTATTTTTATTCACAAAACATCTCAGATAAAATTAATGTTCACAATTATTAAATGAAAATTTGCCAAAATCACACCGTCCATATTTCAATGATATCGTGCCAATTTTTTTTTTTTAACGATATGGTGTCAATTTTACAAAATAGAAACACGTGACATAAATAACTTTTTTGAGTTTTGTTCATTTTTTTAAAGCTAAAAGCAAACGTATTTGCAGATAAAAAAAATAAAACTGAAAGCTGACATAATTTAATGGCCCAAAAGTCTAAAAGAGATTTATAAAACAAAAAAAAAATTGAAAATGACAAATTCGAATCCACGGCTGAAACGTTATTACATGCTTATTCTCTCTACTATGTCTGTTTTTTGCTTTTCAAACTTAATACACTCAAAATTGTACATATTTTATTTAGTTTAAATTAATAATATATTCTTCCTCATATTTAGATTGAAGACACATATGATTTTTATTAGGAAAATGATGTTTATATATTATTTTTTTATATATTTTTTATATTTATTTTAAATAAATGTAATTAAGTGAGAAAAATAAAAAAATAAATATAATAAATAATATTAAAAAAATGTGGTAAAAATATTATAATTTTTATTAATATAGCCACCGACATCTCTACTGATAGACACTAAAACTATGGGTATATATGTTTGTTATTATAAGTTTTAGTGACAAATAAAAAAATTGTGGGTATAAATTAATGTATGGAAGAGACTAATTTACTCTCACACTCACATAAAAAATAAAAGATTTAAGTATTTTAAAAAAACTTATTAAGAAAATTAAAATATTTTTTTATGAAAATAAAATATTTAATGTATTAAAAATTAAAAAATATTTTTATTTTATTTTATTAAAAAAATTAATTTAACTTATTTAACAATTATTTTTAATAAAACTAAAAAATAAAAAAACTAATTTAGTCATATATTTTTTCTTATATTTAAATAATTAAATTAAATAATACATATATCACTTGCAAAAAATTAGTTATTAGCCATGCCTTCTTTCAGCGGTTCAGCCACCGTCATTAAATTAGTTTTTAGAGACTGTATTTAGGTGCTACACAATTTTAGGCTCGTACCTATTAGAGTATTTTTGTTTTGGATAGAGTAGCTATTAGACTCTTGCTGCAAGAGAAAAGCGATAGTCGCGATCTATAAATTTTCACTCTTGCGATTTTCTTTGCAAATCACTCTGCCGAACGGTGCCTCTACTCCATTCTCTGCTCGACGAAGTGGTTGCAGCAACTATCAAAGTCGAAGAGCTTCTATCTTTGGAGTTGCCGCTGTGAGTTCCTCTTCTTTTTGCTTCTTAATCAATTTTTTATCTTCAATATTTCTCTTAATCCACTCTCAGTTTTGCTTCTTATTTAATTTTTTTGTGGTTGATTCTTGTTGGACTTAGGTAATTTCTTTCAAATTATTTCATAATTTGTGAATTTACTGAGTAAAACTTGACCTACGTAATGCGATTATGAATATGAATCGTCAATTTATCAAACTGGACCTAGGTAATTTCTTAATTTTTCTTCTCATGTTGCAGATGTGAATTTCTTAAGCACATTTCTTCAGTTTCTGTAGATGGTATTTCTTTCAATTATATGCATTTGAATTTCTTTCAAAAAATAGATCGCATGAGTTATTGGGATGCAACACATCTTTTCAGGGCCTATTAGGCATGAAACTCGAAGTAATATCCTTCTATTCATGGTTCTAGTAATTATAAGGCTTCCAAAGGCTCACAATACGCCTATTTGGCGAATATATATATATATTATGAGATGGGGAAAAGGTAAGTGATAATTTATGGGTGTCCCATTTGTACTCACAGGCAGGAACACGGATCTACTTATAAATGAGTGGGGACGGATGCTTTCATTTTACTTTAGAACTTTTATTTCACTTTATATATGTATATGTCTTTTTTTTTTTTATATGTATAATTTTTGCCCTCATATCTCTACTTTTAAATATATTATTTTTGTTGAATAGTTGTTTGGTTACATACATAGAGAGAAAAATATTTAATAGTAATGACAATAAAAAAATCATTCAATATTTTTAAAATATGAAAATGTGAAGGGAATAATTATAAATTAATTTTTTATAATTTTGTATTAATATATTTTTTAATATATAAATATAATTATTAAATTTTTTTTATGCTTTTGTATTGATAGTATTATTTTTGTCCCAATTACCTAAAATTTCTAGATTCATCACGGTCACAGGCAGTATATTTTGTCTTTTCATTAGTTTTATTTCTGTGATACTTGGTTTTAGCCCATGAGCTGTGTGTAGAAATATTCAGCCTAGGATTTTTAATTGAGTTCCTTTGGTATGGAGGCATGTCATTTCTAATGGAATATCATGAAAAGTGTGAACTGATAGTGAGTAGAATCAATATTATTCTATTTTAATATTTCAGAAGTAAAGCATGGGGTTTGGATTTGGTTTTGGTTTCTGGTCTTTATAGGGATAAGATTCATATTTCGCAAGCCTCGAGCCAAGTGAGCCTACTGTATCTGAATAGGAAGCGAGAGGGCTGCAGAACTTTGTTGATCAAGCGAGATGGCAGATTTCTGATAATAACATAAGGAACTTCTTGTATGACATAATATTCTTAGTAGATATGGATTGTTGTGAGTTATGGTCATTCTAAAAGTGGTATTGATGATGCTGTTCAAAACCTGGTTGCTCATGGGATGCTTTAGCTATCTAATTGCAGATTGGTACCCTGATTCTGAAAGAATTCAGAACCCTCAACTTATCTCACAATTTCTTTGATGGCTTAGTTGAGCCTGAAGGTACCCTTCCCTCTAGAGCCTAATTTTTTTTTTTTCATATCAATTAGCATTAGTCCTTTAATACTTTAAAATAAATAACATTTCATGACCCTATACATGTTGCAGTGTTTTCAATTTTGAAGAAACTGGAGATACTAGACCTTAGTCACAATTATTTGTAATGCTCTGCCTTCGAGCATCATTTTTTCTTAATACTATATCTTAATACTTTATTATCGAATTACTAAATTAACCAATTGATGTCAGGCTTTGGGCTCATTGTCTCACAATACATCATAAACATTTGCAGTTTTCTCTTTACTGAAGGTTTGATTCGTAACTTCTTTAAATATATATTTTTTTATTGTCACTTCTATAGACCTGAATATTTAACTTCTTTAAATATCTGAATCTATAGAGTCTCACTCTATTCTTTCTGAAACCGAAGCTGAAGCTGAAGAAGGTATAAATTCATTAAATTGTTAATAGGTTTCATACCCTTTTTAGTTTGTTATATTCAAGTGAGTAAATGTATTGTTTTAATTTTTTATGTTTTCCTTATTTTTAAACGTGATGTTAATCTAAAATGACTAGAGGTCCCACGCGAATGTTAGATGTATGGGACATGGAAGATGTTGATTTCATAATAGTTAATTTGGATGCACTTGGTCGACCTATTGGAAAATGGAAATGATATGTTTCTCATTAAGTAACTTAAATTAATTCTTATTGGAGTTATTTATTATTTTCTAATGTGAGTTACACTATTAATCTTATTATTTTAATTATTTGTTGGTGTAAATTCGGTAGCCAGTTTGTTCATTTTTGTCTAAACTTAGTAATTGACTTAGACTATGTGTGCAATCATATACACACCATTTTGACTATTTCTTATGAAAACATATTGTATGATACTTTGTAATAACTTTTTAGGTGGACTTTATTTGCTTTGTTTGTAATTATGGGATGATTTAAGACTTACTTTTACTTTTGATATGAATGGATGTCAACAATTTTTGTTTTAATTTGTTCTTAAATATTTAATTTTCATTGTCTATATGTAACACCCTAACTCTGATACCAACTAATGTAACACCCTCCTTAGGGCATCACATTTCTGACTCCTGACTCATAATCTGAAAAGAAGTTCGCACAAAGTTTGAGTTATAAAAGATGGGTTTCAAAATTTCTTCTTTACTAACACGTAAATTTACTAAAAATATTAGGTAATATTGAAAATCATATTTCAACTATTTATTATGTAATATTGACACTAATTAATATCACAATTTAAAGAGAAATATAAAATTAACAAACTTATATTTTTTTTTTAACAAGAAGAACCCCATGACGGTCCTACTTAATAAAGACGGTGACAACACAAACGAGAAACTTTAACATACTTATTCCTTTTTCTCGTCCATCTTGATGCATCGAACTTTACTTTTATCTACCCTAAGACATCTTCGAACTTGAGACAGCCACTTTTCAATGTTTCCATCAATCTCTGAGTATCTATCACTCGTTATGTCTAAGACAACTCATTCCTTCTACTGTATAATTTTAACAATACAGACAAAGCAAAATAATATAACAAAGAGGTGAGATCACCTATACCAATACCAATATGACAGCACAGAGATAACACACAGCCAACAATATCATACAGATAGATCATACCATAATCATGTTATCAGCATTATCATCATCATCATCCAAGTATTCATAACAATCGTTATAACTAATATTCCTCAATTAATATATCACACATATATAAATGTTCAGATTTTGCATATGCACAAAGACTCAGTTTTTCAAAAACAACTCCATGGAGGTTTTCACAATTTCGAGAAGAATGCTCTGGTTAATTATCAGCCTTAGCCCAAAGACAATCTCCCAGTCGTTGAAAAGAATCGTGTTCTTGTCGGGTATCGTCAATGCGTTGCAACGGACTACATCGCCAAGTGGCACAGGGTACTCGCCACCGTCTATTTGTCCATAGTCGACCGCATGACCTTGCCCCCAAGATCCATCATAGACCTCACTATCAATTCTCATTCCCTCTTCAACCACAAGGGTCATAATAGCTATTAGCTATCTTTTATACAATGCACGAATTTATCAAGCAAGTCCAACCCCAACGGGTCAAATCTTTTCAATTTCATTTGTACAATGCACGAGTATATCACAGTAAGTCCAACCCCAACCAGCTAAATTTTTTCAATGCATGTATAATGCACCAAATCCAAATACTGCATCTCTTTCCAATGTATATAAAATGCACCAAATACCAATCATAGGCAAAACACGTCACTCTCTCATACAATACGATTCCATACACCGGTTAAACAAGAATTATACCGTATTTTCAATACAAAATCATGTTATCATGTTTTCATAGTTATAAAACACTTTCGCCGTATTTTCACAAGATTGCGTAACATTTTCATTATGTTTTCACAATTCCAAAATGTTTGTCACATTTTCAAAATTCTAAAACGTTTCTGTTATATTTTCACAATACTATAACACTTTTGTTATGTTTTCAAAATGCCGCAGCTCTTCTGTTGCACTTTTAAATCACGTAATGATTTTTCAACAGTACGTCAAATATTTAAACTCACGTAAAATATTTAAACGTAATTCAAATCACGTAGAAATATTTTAACATATTTTAAATCGCATAGGAATATTTTACTATATTCTAAATTATTTTTAAGATACGTAAATCATTTTTCACCACAATTCTATTACTTAAAAATATTTCTTAACCTTCAAAAATTTCATTTCATCCTTTCTCAAAATATTATGACTTTGTACTTCATTTTTCACATTTTCTTACTCAAGAAAATCTTTTTCCACGCTTTCTTTACTCAAGAAATTCTTTTTCAAATATAATCCACAAAATTACTTTTTCATTTATATAAATCAATGTTTCAAATCTTAAAATTTCCAAACGTACTTCAAAACTAAAAAATAAGTTATACTTGAATAAATTCTCAAAATACCATTATATTCTCTATTTTTCCCCAAATCATTTCCAAATTAACCTACTTCAAAATAAATTAAAGTTTGAAAACATTTTCGTTTACAAAACTTAATTTTTCAAGTGAGTAAAATACTCAGATTTCATTTTCAAATTTCTTGTATTAAATCAATTATATTTTCACTTGAAAAATTACTTTGTTTCATCAAAATCTAGACATTACTATTTAAAAAATTATCAAAACATTTTTCCTTTTAAACTTCAAATTCATTTTCACTTTCTTTACAAATCCTTTTTCATTTTTAGTCAAAAATCTTTTCCTTAATATATATTTTCTCAAAATCACTTTTTATTGATCTAGTCCTACAAAATCATATTGAGTTGTTTTAATTATTGTTTCTTAACTTTAAATTTCCTAACGCTTTTCAAAACCCAAATAAATTCTTCATGAGTAAATTTAAGTTAGAAACATTTTCTTTATATTTCTAAATCACTTCTAAAAATTAATTTTTTTAAATTAATTTGAAGTTCAATATTTTCAATCTTCTTTTTCTTTTATTTATGAAAATTTCACTTCACTTAATTTATAACACTTAATTCCCTTTTTAAAAATTCTTATTTGAAAATTCTTGTATTTCATAGTATCAAAATATTTTTCTAAATTATCAAAACCTTATAGATGGTCATTGGAACCATGAAATATTTTTCTTCTAACTTAAATAAATTTCATTCTTATTTCTACACAAAATAAAACAATAAAATTTTATTCTAAAATTTGTGTTCATGTTTTCTTAAAAAAAAAATAAATCTTTAGTTCATTTTCCATACTCTTCAAATTAATCTAATTTTATTCTTCCATAAACATATTAATTTGTAAACACTTATTTTGAGGTGTCTTGGCCGAAATTCTCATTGTTCTAGGGATCAAAATTTAATTTCCTTGTTCTTGAAAATTTTCAACATTGACTCTCATCAAGGGCATCAAAACCGTAGCTCTTCCTTGGCCATTGGAACCAAGATCAATTTTCTTTCCATCCACACATCATGACCAACATATATATATTTCATCATAAATATCATAAACATGCCATATACTCATCATGCATATTATAAGTATACTATCAAAGCCATAAAATCATGCAAAGCATATTAAGCATAGACAAAAATAATCAAAAGCACAAGAAAATAAAGCAAAGCTCATAAACACACAATTAATTATTACATGACCATGGATTGGAATTCTCACATGAATTCACAATTCATCAAATATAAGACCATCTCCCACCACCATAATTGGTTGGTGAGATGGATCTCCCTCTTACCTCTTGAAGATCCTCAAAACTTCTTGATTTTGCTTCTCTTTCCAAGTCCTTCAACACCAAGGGCTTCTCAAATTCAAAACAAAATACATAGAAATTAGTATACTAAGCTTGATTAAGAGGAACTATGGATCAAACATGATTTAGATCATGAAAAAGAGATAAGAATTGAAGTCTTCTTACACTTCACCTTAAAAACTCAATAACTTGGCTCTTGAAGAAAGTCCATGAAGATGAATGATTTAGAGAAAATCTCCAACATGAAAGTTGCTTAGAATATCATGTAGATTCAAGATCTATGGTTGGATGAAATTAAAAGAGATTGGATGGTGGTTTTGAGTGTCTTGACCGAATGGTTTCTCTTGAAGCACAAAGATGAAATTTTTGATTTTTGATAGAAACTTGAAGCTTGGATTTGAAACTCAAGATGAATGATTTTGGAAAAACTCATAACTAGAGATGTTCTTAGAATGATGTTTAGGTTTAAGAAATGATGTGAGTGAAAATTATAGGTGAGTAATGGTGCTTGTGGGTTGCTTGGCCGAATCATAAGGTGAGAAAAGGAAGGAAAATGGTTGTTTTGTGTTCTTGGAACTTTGAGAGAATTTGAGAGAATTTGATGAATGCTTTTTGGTGAAATAGAAAAATGAATATGGAGAGTGTAACCAAAGGTGCTGCTACCGTGGGAGTGAAAGAATGGAGAGATATGAATTCATTTGGCATAATTGAAGGCTATCACACGACGCACATCTGTAAAAGTCTTCCACTTTGTCATCTTTTTCTTTGGCCTAAAAGGCTACTCCAACATGTCTCAACATGTCTTCTTCTTTCTTGCTTCTCCAACTGTCCCCCTTCATCATGCACTCCAAACTTGTCATAATTACTTGCTAATTGATTAGTTAATTCATTAGATTAAGTTTCCTAATCAATCTTAACTAATTTTCTAATTACATAACTAATTAATTAGACATATTATTTCATATATTATAATCTCTAATTAAAATTAGGATATTTAATTAAGAATTAGATTATAACAATTTAACATTTAATTTAGTTTACTTGACTTGTTAATTAGGCCATTATTTGAAGCATTTTTAGCCATTGATTAATTCAATGGTTAGATTTAGAGACTTTTAATTTTTAAGACTAAATCTAAGTCATTGGATCCTTCTCCTTTAAATTCTAAATATTAGATGTGTCTCCAAAATAAAGCCAATATCACATTCCTTCAAACTTTAAATCCAGGGTTATAATTAGTCATACTTTTTAGAAGACCAAATCTCCACCTTTGATTAATTCTTCATCCAATGGTCATAAATGGTCTTGTTACTTTACAAGACCAAATCTCCACCCTTGATTAATTCTAAATCCAATGGTTGTAAATGGTCACTTTATATAATCAAATTTATACCGTTGATTAAATTTACTATTGATATTGAAACTTTTTAACTAAGTTTATTCTCACACCATTGATTAAATCAATGGTGATTATCCAATACTTCTTTATTAAATTTATTTCTTAACCGTTAATTAAAGCAATTGTAGATATCCAAACGACCAATGTTGACTTAAGCAATATAATTTTTATTTTTATCTATTAAAAATCCCACGAAAGAATATATTTACTGTATTTTTATCACCCGATAATTAAATACAGTACAAAACACAGTACAAGAAAATTTCTAAAACTATTTCCGAATTCAGGTTTAGTAAGATCCCCTGTCTCCGTCTAAACAATACAATTTTTTCTATGCGTAAAAATTTTTTCACTTTGCGGGACCCACCTGGGCTCACGTAAAGTCACCGGGGCCCACCTAGGACCACCTGGGCCCACATACAGTCAAAATTTTCATAATCATCTATAAAATTACTAAAATTAGAAAATGCACAAATATCAAATCAGATTACGTAAAATAATTACCTAATGGTAAAAATTAAATTACGTAAAGTTTTTTCCGGCTTAAAAATTTTTATTTTTTTGACACGGAGTAAATCACTCAAAACGATCAAATACTTGATGTTAATAAATAAAATAATTTTACAGTATTCAAAAATTACTAAACAGTAAAATTCTGTTAATTGTCAAAATTACTGTTTAAGATATAAGAAATTTGGGATGTTACACTATACAATTTGAAATGTGATAAATAAATTTAGAGGACAACAAATAAAGGTTTAAAAAAATCACTATTACAGGTTTTACCTATAAATTAATCATGAATGAAAGAATCATCACTAAGCTTTATCCATAGAATTTGTCCGTAGGTATAAGTTTTACTTATAGATATTGGCATTTTTTCAAAATGAATTAAAGGCTAATAATATCTATAAGTTTTACTTATAGATATTGGATTAAAAAAATTGATACAAAAATGAATTTTGACTTGATTGGTTTAGCTTAATTTTTTTTTTGGCCTACATAAGTCAATTCAACTCATTAGTTTGATGTTTAATTATTTAATTAAAATTTTATGAAATGTAAAAGTTTTATTTTTAATTTTTAATATAAATTAATATTTGTGTTATAGATAATTTTATTTAATATTTGTTGATATTTAAAGTATGCCAAAAAAATATATATAGTAATTAAACATAAGGATAAATTTTTCTAATCTTAAAAATATAAGAGAATTTTTTTTTTTTTGAAAAGAATATAATTCAAGCCAACGGGCTAAGCTGGTCGAACCCGCGGCCTACGGTCACGTTAACAAAATATTAATTTGCAACAAGTTTGGTTCGGCCCAGCTTGAAATTTGACTTGGCCAACAAGAGTCGACTTTGATGTATCTATTATTAAATTTTAATGTGTTAAAATTATAATATATTTTAAATTAAATTAAAGTAGGTATATTTTTATTTATTTACTTTAAAGACAATTTATTTTAAAAGAACTTTTTCCTACTCTCGCTCTCGCATACTCATCTTGGAAATTTTGAAGATGAAAACCAAAATCCACTCCTATAAATTGATACAAAAGTATTTTAAAGAGAAAAATAAATTGTGAATAAGTGAATACAAATTTTTTTTGGTATAGAAATACAAAAAAATAATTTAATGTAAATCTTCTAATATCCACAAAAATAGTAAGAACGTCAACCAAAATCGAATAAGTGAAAGAAATGCAATAGCAAATCATGCAGAGTACACATATGTGAGTTTAGGTGGTCCCTTATTGATGATGAATGTTGACAATTAGGGGTGTCAAAATGACTCAACCTATAGTGACCTATTCAAATTGAAAAATTATCATTTTATATCTTTAAAAAAAATGTAAGTATTATTCACTCTTAAAAAAAAGTGTAAGTATTATTTACATTTTTTTAAGAAATATGATTGAATGAGAAAAATAATAAAAAGATATGTATAATAAATAATATTAAATGAGATATAAAAAAGATATATATTATTTAATGTAAAAATATAAGAGTTGATTCAAATTTTAGGTTAGGTCGGGTTAGAAACATTACAAGTTGATAAATTCCTGACTCAGTTTGGCCGTATATGTGCCACAGGTTGGGCTTAGATAGCCTGCCTGCATCATCTTCTTTTTTAAAAAAAAAAATAGCATCATCCTCTTTTTTTAAAAATTTTTTCTTTAATTATCAACACTTAAAAAAAATTTATTCTTATATTTCTACAATTTTTTTTTCTTCTGTGTAGTTTAAATTTCATCAAATATCAAATAAATTTTTTTTTATTAAAATATTAATTTACATTAAAAAATAAGAACAAAATCTTTATATATCATATAAATTACATAATAATATTTTAATTAAAAATTAAACATCAAGTTTGTGAGCTTGCCCGGCCTATTTCTAGCCAGCCCAATTTTGATAAGTTGACCCATTCGAATCAAATTTCAGCCTTATATCAAATTTTTTTATTTTAACTCGTCTATTTTATTAGAATATTTAAGTTGACTCATTTTAATACCCCTAATAACAAAAACATTTCTTTTAGGGAAAACTTTTTGAAGAGAAAATTAAATTATATTCCATCTTCAATTTCTTTCCTTATCTCAAACTATGTAAATTAGATCCCCACCCCCATTTTCTTTCGAGTAAATCATTCAATCCCAATATACCAAAAAAATGGTCCATTCCCAGCATACCGATTGACACGATACGGGAAGAAAATTCAAGAATAATAACAACCTACCCTGATATCTAGTATTGGGCCTAAAGGCATGTGTACCTGCATATTCAGTCGAGGTGGGTAAATCATCTTGAATTGACAATTCCATCTATTCTCTATGCCAAGTTGATTATGTGTGAAACACCCACATATACATAAAGGCATATTTGGTATCCAATTTCTATTTTTTCAAAGAGGAAGGATCAGTTTACATCAGAATAAGTCTTTTTAATCTTATATTTATTTTTAACTGTTAACTTCACTTTCATCTAATGGTTGAGATTATTTTATTAAAGGTAACTATTAGATTAAAGTGAAATTAATGGTTGAAAATGAGTATAAGAAAAAAAAGATTTACACTAGTGTAAATTCATCTTTCATCTTTTTTAAAACTATCACTCTTAATTTAAAGATAGCTGTAAATTCAAATAAAAAAATATAGTTGTAAATTAAGAGTGATAATTAAAAAAAATATTTGTGAATACATTTTATTTTTAATTTAAAAGTTTAAAGATAAATATAAAAAATATTGTAAATACTTCTTAATCTTTTGACAACTTTCAAAAACTAATTATCTACGTACATTGGAGTCCATTTTTAAATGTAGGGTGTTTGATTTGTATTTTGGCCAAGGATAATTTAATTCATTAATGAGAATGAAGAGGAAAATAAAGTTTCGAGAATAATAGAAACAGGCATTAGCCCATCCTTCCAACAAACATGGAAGTAGCGAAATTGCGCCTTGGATGCCGTCAAACAAATAAATAAAGACCATACAATTGAATTTGCCTATCCCATATTATATACTGTCCGAATCTTCTACATCAACAATTCACTTAGCTCTGGGCTTTTTCTTGTTATTGTTGACTCGAATTCGACCCTCATGATTATCCCTTCCCTCGACTAGTTAGATAGCGTCTCGAGCATTTTGAATTTGAGGGTTCAACCCAATAGATATTACACGCCCTTCGGTTAGACCAGCAGTGATAGTTCCCAGCTGAGCATTATAGAGAGATGACTACCTGTAATATCACTGCAATAGAATATCACTGCAGCGATAGAGTGATAGTTCCCAATAGAATGTTGGTTCGATTCCCTGGCAGTCAATTCCATGCAGATTAGACCTGATGGTAGACACGGCAACGTCCATGGGGGCTTCCCCATGGTGATGACCGAACAAACCTTGCCATTTAAATCTCGACAAGTAAGTTCCATTTGGGAAGCAATGTGTACCGGACTTGAGAAGGCCATAACCAAACGATAAGCATTAGACGGTAGCTAAGGGGCTTCTGGGACTTGAACCACGGGTTGCAGGTGGAGGCCAAACACCAAGTTGGACCGCCAACAACGCCCGCACCAGAACAAGGTCGCTGAACTAGGTCAGGGTAGGAGGCGCTAATCACCCCCTCGAGTAGGTCACAAGTTGGATGGCGGAGCCAGCTGTGGACTTCGGATTGGGAGCATAGGTGGGTGGTGATCGGCGTAATCTTTAATAGTTGCAAACCCAAACCGAAGCTAGCGCGACATAGGGCGATTTGGATCATATGCAAAGTCAGTGACAATATGATGATGGTAGTAAAGCCACCAGAAAATCAGGAACAGAGGCCAAAAGCGATGTCTCCACAAATTACCCTCAGAAGGAATGATACAGCAAAATAGAGTGGTCTGTGGCGCAAGATGAGGCTGTTAAGGCAGCCTCGTTTTTGTTAGGTTGGGACGCGACTTTGGCCGCCGTTTGGAGGCAGGGGGAAGAACAAAAAGGCTAGATTCACGATCTAGAAGAGGCCCTCAAAGGGGGATGGAATCCGCCTAGTGCAAACAGAAATGCACAGGTGTGGTAGCACAAGGAAAGCTAACAGAGTAAGCCCAATTGGCAGAACGAAAATGATGTTCCTACATCAATTTTTTTTTCAAACATCACATTTCATATCATTTTTGAATGATAGTGATTAAGTGAAAAAATGTAATATGAAAAAAGCGATATGATTAATAATAAGAGTAGTGTAAAAAGTGATGTAAGAGAAAAATATGATAAAAAAATTATAATTGTTAGTAAAATATAGGGTGTTTGATTGATTATCACTTAAATTCTTTTAAAAAATTAATTCTTATATAAATTAATTTTGAGATAAATTTTTTTTTCGAAAAGTCCAACGTAAAGTTGAGGTAGATTCAAAGGCATTGTGCGAAACACTCATTCAATTAAGAGTTAATAAATATATCAATTTTTTTTTCAATTTAAGTAATAACAATCTTTCACATTTACATAATTAGTATAATTATTGAAGTAGTTTTCAACCAAACTAACATGATTTTGAACTTATTTGTTTTTGTGTAGACTTATGTAACTAGTTTCATCTTGTAGCATTTTAAGTTAGTTTTAAAAGTTTACGAACATTCCATTTGCACGTGTGTTAAAAAAATTATTTTAAATGCTCTTTATTTTTTTATTTTAATCAAAGAATTGTAGATTGACAAGGAACAAAGATCTTATAAAGTGAATAAGTAAACTCATATCAATTATTGATGATTGATATAGACTCATCTATTAATAGTTGATATAGACGATTTACTTATTCACTTTATACAAATTTTTAACACAAAAATCTTCACATTAAAAAATCCTTCCACCGACAAGTACTTAATATAGTTCAATACGCTAGTTTTAGTTCGTAGTTGTGAAAATTGCAACTTCTTCAAACTTAGCCGATAGAATTGAATAAAAAAAAAATTGTAGAAATGCATAAACTTGTCCGTTAATTTTCACTCCTCTATTTTCCCCCATATTTCAATCTTGGCAACGTTTACTGTGCACCCTTTAAAATAGGGTGCACTACTGCTCTTCATACTTACAACCGTTAGATGTTATGGAAATTAAATCAACGCCAGACATTGAAGAAGGGCAACTTGCTAAGCAGGTTAGCCCACAAAGTTGATAATTGCAATTTTGATCTTGAGGAAACAGCACACAACATGCCACCACTAGATCAGCAAAAGTCTGATCCTCATCTTGTTTTAATTGAAAAACTGTACCCGTAAAATGCAAACAACTATTTCTTTATTCAATAAGATTTCCACTCAAATTTTCTGTATGTTTCCTGAGAAAATAGCACCCAGCATGCCACCACTAGATCAGCAGGAGTCTAATCCTCATCTTGCTTTAAAAAAAATAACAAAATCCAAGTTTTTCTTCTTCTTTGAATTAAATAAATACTAACAATTGCGTTAAATCTAAACTTTACCGCTCTGTCAAATTCTATCCAACCTGAAAGATTAGTTTCTCACTTTTTAGTTGGATGACACTCTAAAAAATTTAAAAAAAAAAAGCAAAAACAAAAATCCCATTTGTTTCTCGGAAAAATTATTTGAAAATGAATATCTATTAAGGGTGTTCATGGGTGCAAACCGACCCGACAACCCGATAGACTCGACCCGACCCGACATAGAATATCCGGTTTGGTTCGGGTTTTCAAAATCAAGATCGGTCAAAACCCGATTAAACCATCAATAATCGGGACGGGTCTCGGTCCATAAACCGACCCTAATACCCGAACCGATGACCCGAACACCACGATGAAAATTACGTCGTTTTGCCTAAAAAACCTAAACCACTCTTTCATTTCTTCGTTCTTTTTCGCCAAACCCGAGCAACCCTCACTTTTTCGCAATCCTTGCCCTTTCTCGGCTTCTCTCCCAATTCCCAAATCCCCAGAACCTAACCCTAAGCGCAATCGGTGTGCCCCACTCAACCCTCTCAACCCTCTTCTCTCAGAAAGGTGCCACCTGGCTCTCTGGTCGTGAGTAGTGACTGACCACCACACCATTATCGGCTTGGTTTGCTCGGTTAGCTCTCATTTCGTGCTCAATTTTGCTCGGTGCTCGATCTCACACAATACCACACCATCCTTGCTCAGTCTCACTGGTGAGTCTTCCTTTTTCCTTTTTATTTCGTCCTCTTTAAAATGTAGTATATAGGTATTTATTGGTAGTGAGTGAGAGTTCCGGCATTTGGGCACATTGCTGATTGCTCTGTGTTTTGAATAGAGATACGACCATTCTTTTTATTTTGTATATCATTTTGTTTTACTGTTTCTGGTTAATATTGTGGTTTAAGCCAAGTTAGCCAACACTGTTCTTTTGCTATGCCTTTTATTATTATTATTATTGTTTGATGGAGAATGCTATTATGTGTGTGGGATAATTATGGTAGTACATATGGTAGTCTATAATAATGTTTCTGGCACTTTCTTAACAACGAACAATCATTCACTAAGCATTACACCTTGAAACTAGACAATCAAATCATGGCTGTAAAACTTGACACAGAAAGAAGAAGCTCCATTACTTTATTGCCCAAAAATTGTATGTTAGATAAGTTTTCAACATTTTTGTCCTATGACCAACACAATTTGGAATAATAAGATTAGTTATCTTCATACTCAGTATCAGTATTGAACAATCTACTGGGGGCATGGATATAAAAATAAACTTTGATCTGCCACTATAAATATTCCTTATATCAAGGTCAGTTATGCATTTCATAAGTCGCTTGTTGAATGCTCTTTCCTCTTGGACTTAATAACAAAGAAACTTTTTTAGAAACAGGAATTCACAGAAACAGTACAATGAGTATACCTTCTCAGTTTTCTCCTCTGTTTCATTCTCCCTCAATTACAGGACACAATTAGAAAATAATTTTCTGCTTCCTCATTTTCATTCTCCTTACTTTCTTTCATTTTATTTTCTTTCCCTTCTTATTTTGTTCCCCAACAAAGGCTTAGGAACCAACAACTGGAATACATTCCTAAAGATAAACTTAATGCAAATGGTATAATCAACATTATCCCTAGTTAGCTTATTAACTACATTATGGTTGTTAAATGTTAATCATTTCTTTTGTTGTAAATGTTATTGCAGCCATTCACTTTGAATGGAAAGACCTATGGAAACTCACAAGAGTCACACTAGTGGGACTCAAGTGGGAAGTGCTCCCACTCCACCAACACCAATTGGATTACAAACTGAAGGAGATCCACCACACCCAGAAGCAACACCACCATCTTCTTCCAATCCAAATCCCACTCAAACTCCATCATCACAAGCTCAAGAAGTTGCTCCATCTTCGCAACAAGAGGTAGGTAAAAGAAAACCTACTAGACCCCCTTCAAATGCTTGGTCACATTTCACTAAAGATGGTGATAGAGCTAGTTGTAATTATTGTGCAAAGTCATATGCTTGTAATAGCACTAATCATGGCACCACTAACTTGATAAAACATTTAAAAGTGTGTTTAAAGAATCCACATAGGGAGGTTGACAAGAAGCAAAAAACTATTGCCATTGGAAAGTCAAGTGAGGATGACCCTAATAGTACCGTGAGTATAAAGCTTGTAGATTTCAATCAAGAACATTGTAGACAGGATCTTTGTAAGATGATAGTCATAGATGAGCTTCCCTTTAAATTTGTTGAGAATCCCGGATTTAGAGGTTTCATGAGTACCGCTCAACCTCAATTTAGAATACCCGGCCGAATCACTATAGCAAGAGATATCATGCAACTTTTTATAGAAGAAAAGGTGAAGTTGAAGTCTATATTGTCTTGCAACCAACAAATGGTCTCCCTAACAACTGATACATGGACATCAATTCAAAACATTAATTATATGTGTGTGACTGCACATTTTATTGATGATGGATGGGAATTGCAGAAGAAAATTTTGAGTTTTAGGTTGATTGCTGACCATAGGGGTGAGACCATAGGTAAATGTTTAGAGAAATGCTTGAAAGATTGGGGTATTCTAAAGATTAGCACAATCACAGTTGATAATGCAAGTTCTAATAACTCAGCTCTAGCATATTTGGTGAGGGGAATGCAAGATTGGAATGGATGCACCTTGTTGAAAGGGGAGCTCATGCACATGAGGTGTTGTGCTCATATTTTGAACTTAATTGTTAATGATGGGTTGAAGGAGTTAGATTGCTCCGTTGCAAGGATTAGGGGTGCATGTAAGTATGTGAGGTCTTCTCCTTCTAGATTGGCTACTTTTAGGAGGTGTGCCCACGAGGCAAATGTTGTTAGTAATCAAATGCTAACACTTGATGTGCCAACTAGATGGAATTCTACTTACTTGATGTTAGAAGTGGCAGAACAATTTGAGAAGACATTTAATCGTCTTGAATATGAGGATCAAGCTTACTTGCATGTTCTTGACGGTGAAGGAGGACCACCTAATAATGATGATTGGAACCGTGCTCGTGTTTTTATTAAGTTCTTGAAAATTTTCTATAATGCCACACTTGCTTTTTCTAGTTCTTTGCATGTGACATCTAATACTTTCTTCCATAAATTGTGTGAAATTCAAAATTCATTAACTTTGTGGATTGGAAGTGATGATCTTGTCTTGCAAAGAATGACAATGAACATGAAGGTGAAGTTTGATAAGTATTGGGATATTAATGGGAATTTAAATTTTTTGTTGTTTGTGGCTGTTTTTCTTGACCCAAGGTACAAGTTGGATTGCATTGAATTTTGTATTAATGAAATGTATGGTCAAGATAAGTGTGAGGATATTGTGAAAAGATTAAAAGGTCTCATAGACAGCTTATTTGCACAATATGTTACATTGTACCCCATTATTCTCGATATTCGTGATTCTAGTATCAATTCATCGGATGTTAGCACACAAACAAATGTTGGTGGTAGTAGTGAGGGTGGTTTAAAGTTAGTAGACAAGTTTAGGTTGAAGTTGAAGAAAAAACAAGGTGATCAAAAGAAGAATGAGTTAGAGAGATACATGGAGGATGACGTTGAAGATAGCTATGAGGGGTTTGACATCTTGAAGTGGTGGAAAGGGAAGTCAGCGAAGTACAATATTCTCTCTCGTATGGCTAGGGACATATTGGCCATTCCAGTGTCTACCATGTCATCTGAGTCTGTTTTTAGCACTGGAGGTCGTATCCTTGATGCATTCCGTAGTTCTTTGAATCCCACCACTAATGGAGGCCTTAATTTGTACCCAAAATTGGTTGAGGCCTCCTAAAAAGGTGAATGATCTAGATCTACGAAGTCAACTAGAAGAGA
Source organism: Ormosia semicastrata (assembly GCA_029884595.1). Lineage (NCBI taxonomy): Eukaryota > Viridiplantae > Streptophyta > Magnoliopsida > Fabales > Fabaceae > Ormosia > Ormosia semicastrata. The sequence continues at coordinate 19,239,402 of JAQQTO010000057.1, read as the reverse complement.
TTGAGCAAGTTGAATCAGGTATACAATCATCATTTTTAATTTTTAACTTTTTCATTTTATATGTAGTTCATCATTTCATTCATTTGACATTTTTAATTCATTATGTTGTATTCTTTTATTGTATTATTAGAAATGTCAGGAGTTTCTGGACTTCAAGAAATTGAGGTTGCTAGTGATTTTAGGAGTAATACGATGAGGTAATCATATATTTTAAATGTTCTTGCATTAATGCAAGTTAAAATCACCAATGGTCATATAACAATTTATTTATCATGTTGCAGGAAGGGCCTGAACGATTGACTTTGAGGAGCATAACTCTTGTTTTGTTTTTGGAGGATCCAGGTTGGAGTGCCACGACCAAATGACACGAGGTCTGTCATATGTGACTTTGTGTATGACTTTGTGTAGTCAGTTGAAATCTGTATATATTCTAACTCTCTAATTAGAATATGTTTTTGACAAAGAAATTAGGTTGTGTATGACTCTGTGTAGTCAATTGTAAGTCTTTATATTGTTATTTGAGATATTGACTAGCAGCAGGGCAATGCCTTATTGCCTCGCCATTTGGCTTTGTAAAGTTTGATCTTTTGTTAGCATATTCTCTGCTTGGGTTGAATATCTAGTGGAATTTGGCTTTGTAAAGTTTGATCTTTTGTTAGCATATTCTCTGCTTGGGTTGAATATCTAGTGGAATGGTTTTGTTAAAGTGCACATTCTTTTGTTAGCATATTCTCTGCTTGGGCTGAATATTTAGTGGAATGATTTTGTTAAAGTGCATATTCTTTTGTTAGCATATTCTCTGCTTGGGCTTAATATCTAGTGGAATGGTTTTGTTAAAGTGCACATTCTTTTGTTGACTTACTGACTTTGACAGAAGATTGCATTCGATATTTGGGCACAAGAAATGTTTGACAAAATGTTTGAGATTTGGTTGACATTTAGTCCTCTCATGATCCCTGCCACTAATTGCTTTTGATTAAGGAAGTCAATGCACTTAAACCTTCTTTAGCAGTTGTAATGGAATTTACTAATGCTAATAGATTAACATGATAATTGATTGTGTCAAGATAATTAATTTCATAAATATTATGAACATACAACAAATGCTTCCTCTCATGGTTTTATATGGTAATTTATTTGTATTTTATGACATTGGGATGCTAAGATTGGTCTCAGGTTAGAAGCTGTAGTCTGTAGATGTGTGGCCTTTCTTTGCTTGTGAATCTTCCTTAGGCAGTTAGGCTCAACAATAAAAATCAAATTGATCTAAGCATTATGTAGCCTTGTAAATTGATCTAAGCCTTACTCGTAATCAAATTGTGAGTGATTTTTTTTTCACTGATGATTGTATATTGGAACTTTCAGGTGAATGATAAATGGAAAATAATTAGGAATGATACATATAGTTTTTTAGGTTTTGTTAAATTCTGATTTAGATTACTACTAAATGCTTGTAAATGATTAATGATCCATGCTTTATTATGTTACCTTCTACTTCTGAATTCTAATAATTTCTTCTGGAATGCTATTGTTTGACTACTATTTTTTACAATTTTTGTGAATCATACAGAGCTAGATTTGAATTAATAGTTAATGTGACACATAAATTGATTGTTGAAATGTAGCACTGTTGGTACCTATTTTGATGGATTTTTGTTAAAGTTAGCATATGTTTAGGAGTGTCATTTTGTTTTTCGTTTTGCCATGGAAGTGGATAGCCAGAATTCATGCAAGAAGGTTATCAAAATATGATTTTCGTGGGTAAGTCTTACTGCATGTGCGACCCGATTACCTACGACCCGAATCAACCCGATTGAAATCGGGTTGGATCGGTTCGGGTTACCCGACAAAAATGACTGAAACCGACCCGAACCGACCCGAATTTAACTAATTGGTTTGGACATTTTTTTACCCTGAACCCGATCCAACCTGACCCGTGAACACCCCTAATATCTATCAAAAGATTCCAGTTGGCAACTTGCAAATCTAAGCCATGCTTAGTTGGCACCCAGTCAAGAGATTGCAAAAAAAAATTCAAAATCAAGAGATTCGCAACAAGTGACTTGGAATTTTCCTCTGTGCTGCAAAAACTCAAGAATCAAGACCATCAAGGCATCAACCTTTAAAGTTCACCACCGACACCGTCATTTCCCATGCAACCCACTTGACCATTGATACCGGCCTTTCCCGGCAACCCACGATGATTGTCGTTTTGCAGAAACCGGTGATGACTTGGGTGGAACGAGATTCGTCGTGACTGATCAATCCATGGAACGAGATTTGCAGTGACTGAAATCGGCGATGACTTGCATGAAATCGGCATTCCTTAGGTGGAACAAGATTCCCAGAAATCTGACCATGGTGGAACGGAATCGGCGCTCTCCAATCTCAATGATGCTCCAATCTCCAACCGGCGATGACTTTCATCTTTATCTAGAAAAGTTTCTATGTTGAACAAAGGGGTGTTCGATACAGTGGCTTCCGGTGGCACGACGGTGGCCAACGGTGAGCTGGCAGGGTAGTGGTGGTGTGTTTGGTGTTAGTGATGGAATTGGTGGGAAGCTCTCCTGTTCCTCTTGGAAAAGTTAGAGTGAAAAATTAGAAACAAATTTTGTTCAAATAAAAATATTAATAAATTCATAGATACATAACCCTTTATTTGTTTGAAGAGAAAATGAGTGGAAAGAAAATAGAGAGAGAGAAAATGGGAAGAATATTCTATTTTCTCTTGTTTGGCAGTGGAGAGAAAACAGAGAAGATAGAAAAAATTGTTGTGGGACCCACATAAAATTTTTTCTCCTTTTTGATGCGTAGAAAACGGAAGAGATTGTGTGATAGATATGTTAAATTACTCTTATACCCCTATATTCATATCAACATATGCCATTCATTTTCCTCATTCCTGTGAGTTCACTACGGAGCAGCAAAGCCGACACCTCCTCCCCCTTCGTTCCACGCATCCCCGCCGTGAGACGTCGTCGGGCTTTTCTCCTCCGGAACTGCCGGCGCAGCCCAGCTCCTGTCGTCGGGCATCTCTCCTCCAGCTCTGTTGCCAGTGCTGCTATCTCTCCACCTAACCAGTCATGCGACATCCGTCCTCCGTGGTTCAGGCTCTGATCATATCCACCTGCTCCGGTCAGATCCAATCGACCGCCGCTCAGCTCCAATCGTGCGACGCCGAGCCCACGTGTCTCCTCCGCCGCTCAGCTCTAGTCATTGCTCCGCTCAGATCCACACCCTCTGGTCAGATTCAGCTGTGCGAACCCTCTACTGCGTTTCTCCTCGTGTCTCTCAGGCACCAATTTTAACTTTCTGGTAAAAAAATTCCTTTGTTATTCACCCACTTCATTTTAATGTTTATTCAACAAGTTTTTTCTTTCTTTTTTTTTCCTCTAAAAATGAAATTATGTATTAAATTCTTTTTTTTTTTTGTTATTTATTTTGCTTTGTGAGTCTATTTGATGATATAATGCTGCATTATTGTTCTGGAGTTCGATTTTTTTTTCTTCTGAAAATGGGTCACTTTGCTGTTGCTTCCTTGGTCTTCAAGAGGAGTTATTTTTTTTCCCTGGTTTTCTGAGGTTCAAATTGTATAATGCGGTTGTTCTTTTTGTTTTTCCTAGGTTATTGATGTTGTATAAGGGGCCATATTTGTCTGAGTTGGATCTACTTTTATGACTCTTGATTTTGCAGAAAAATGTCTCTGCTTTGTCTTCAAACTACATTTTGTTTCAGAAATTAAGCCTCTTTGCTTGAAATATTGTATTTTTGTCTCTTGAACTTTCCTTCGGTTCCTCAGTTGAATTAAGCGTGTGTCATCATCCATCTTTGACTTAAAAATGGACAGTAACAGACGTTAGTGTCCTCTTGGAATAAGGCAGTGTCTGCTGTGCATTATTGTCTTCAACTACTACGGGTCTAATATTGATAACTGTTCTGAGTTTGATAATAGACTTCTGTTGGGATGCTTATTGTAATGTATATTTAAATTGCTAAATTACTTACAAGTGTTTGTTGATATCCACTATTTGGTTGTTGTTTTTGCGTATTGTTATCATAATACATAATCAAGGCTTTTTATGTATATAGAGACAGAAATGACTTCCAAAAATATTGAAGAAGTGAATTTTGAAGGTAGCACAGAAGACATAAATGACGTGGAGTTGCAAGTAAAGCGAATGATTAATTTTGCTTTGCCTCCCGAGGTGGAAATCTTAACTCATGTAAGAAAAGAGATGGATAAGAGGCAACAAATTTGTGTTGTAGTTCTATTATGTTATATTGTGCATGTATTGCATTTGTTGCGGTTGTTGTCAAGGTTTAGACCAAATCAAATTTCTGACAAAAATCCTGAAAGAGAAAGTAGGCGTCTTCAATTAATGAGACAACTACTAGAGACAGAAAAATATCGAGATGTCATACGTATGGGCCCTCGAGCATTTATGCATTTATGTGAGAAATTAAGAGCAACTGGTAGAGTAAAAGATTCAATACGCTCTACAGTTGAGGAGCAAGTTGCTAAATTCTTACACATTTTAGGCCATAACGTAAAAAATAGAACTGTCTCTTTCTTCTTCCATCGTTCAGGGGAGACAATTAGTCGTCACTTTCACAATGTTTTACGTGCTATCATTTCACTAGAGGAAGAGTTTCTTTCGCAACCTTCTGGTAGGGATGTCCCTCCACAAATACTTAACAATAGCAGATTTTATGCTTACTTTAAGGTACTGATAATTTTATTTACTTATAATTACACTCAATCATGAAGGTTAGTGGAAGTATATTGCTAACATTTTAAATTATTTACTAAAAAAGGATTGCATTGGAGCTATATATGGAACACATATTCGTGTGAAGGTATCAAGGGCCGAGGCCCCTCGATTTCGTGGAAGAAAAGACTATCCCACCCAAAATGTTTTTGCTGCATGTAATTTTGATATGAAATTCACATATGTGTTACCTGAATGGGAAGGAACAGCATCTAACTCAAGAATTTTAAAAAATGCTTTAAGTAAGGAAGATCTACTTAGACTTCCTGAAGGTTAGTGGCACATTAATGTATTTACTAAATATAATATATTAAATTAGGATCAAATTATGTGACATGTTAGTACATAATGTGTATATAATCTTTGTAGGAAAATTCTATCTAGGGGATGATGGATTTATGCTAAAACATGGGGTACTTACACCATACAAAGGTGTTCGTTATCATTTGAAGGAGTATTCATCGCGCAGGCTATAAAATACTAAAGAACTATTCAATCACCGACATGCTTCACTACGAAATGTTATTGAAAGAACTTTTGGAGTTCTAAAAAAAAGATTTCCAATTATAGCTGGTGGCACCGAACCATATTACTCATTTAACATCATGATAGACATAATGCTTGCTTGTTGTATATTGCATAACCTTTTAATGGGTATTGATATTAATGAGACTTTGATTGCTGAAGTAGATCGGGAGTTACTAGAACAAGATATAGATAGATCACAACCAGTTTCGCACCAACCACGTGATGAGGACTATAGGCAAGGAGCAATTTTAAGAGATAACATTGCAAATTTGAAATGTGGAATGCTTATCAAGCTTAAGTGTGACTATTACTTTTTTAAATGTATATTTTAATGTACCATGTTATAGTTGTTACATGATAACAATATGGTGAAGTGTTATGTACTATGTTTACTTTAATAATTAGGTTATGGCTTGTAATTTGAATGTTATTATTATATTTCGTTGGTTTAATATTTTGTGTAAATTGAATGTTTATGATTTATGTAATTTGGATATACCTTGTAATTGAAAAGATTATAATTGTATATTGTTATTTATGTGTCTTTTGAGGTATCATACAGGTTGAAAGATGACAAGGGGAAAGAAAGTTCCAACAGACACTGATCATCCTTCTAAAGATAATATGCGATGGTCTGATGATATGGACAACGTATTGTTGAATGCATTCATGGAACAATTTACGAAAGGCAATAAACAGGATAACTCATAGACGACTGAAGCATATGCGAATGAGGTGCAGGTTCTAAGAATAAAAATTGGTCCACACATTACAAAGCAATATATCAAAAATAGAATAAAGACATTGAAAGATCATTTTGCAGAGGTATATGATCTATTTAACAGCTTAAGTGGGTTTTCATGGAGTCCTATAACAAAAAAATTTGAAGCTGAGGAAGAAGTTTGGGAGGATTTCATCAAGGTAATTAAGACATTATTCATTTTTTTTTAGTTATTGATGTTCGTTCAGCTTATGAAAGGGAAATTTTATTGTAATTATTTGTCTAAACATAAATTTTTTCTTCATTCTTAGGATAAACCATATGCAGCAAAATGGAAAAAAATACAAATTAAGCATTATAACATACTGAAGGAGATGTTTGGAACTGACAGAGCTACCGGTAAATATGCCACAACTGCGAAAGAGAGGCTCCAACAATGGGAAAGGCAAACTATTGATTTAAATGACTTATTTGAAGCTGTTGGGAGGTCTGAGGCTGATGTAAATATGGGAAATGACACCCCATACTCTGCTACCAATTCGGATCAATTCAGTCTTACTTATGGTCAATCTAATCAATTAGGTGGGACTTCAACCTCAAGGGGTACTAAGCGTAAAGCTCATATGGTTGATTTGGTGGACACTCAATATGAGACGGTTGCTTTGGGAATTAATTCATTAGTTGAAGCTATGAAGGAGGGGAACTTTATTTCGGATAAACTACATAAAGTGGTTGAAAAGCAGGTTGCGGTTGTTGAAAGACGGGTTGAAATTGCTGAGAAAAGGCTAACTATCATGCAGCAAAGCAGGCCTCGCCATTATTCTGAATCAGATGTATGAGATTTATTGGATGAGTTGGGTGTGTTAGATCCATATCGCATGCAATGTTATTGATTTCTCTGTGGAAATGAACAAAAGAAACGAGAACTTTTTGGAGTGCCTCCTGAAATGCGATTAGAGGCTCTTTTTCAAATTATGAATGAAGCTGGTATTCGGTTTGTGCCATCGTAAGCCTTTCACCACTATTAGTCTCAGCTTGTTGCATAACCATTTATTATGTTAATTGTAGTTTTTAATTTATGCAGAACTTTCAATTTTTGAAGCAAATATTTTACTGGATGACACTTGCAAAGGTGCTATGTTTTTGTTGAACAGTCGATGACATGAAGGGTCTTGTTTTGTCTATGTTACAGCTTCTTCTCCAAGTTCATGATTAATTGTTGATTAAATAGACTTTGGAAATGTGTCATGTTTTTTGTCTGTATTATTGTATTAATTATAGTCTTAACAATATTTAGAACTTTATATTGAGTATTATTTATGCACATGTTATTATCATGTATCTAATGTGATGATCTTGACATGGTTTTTTGTGGAATACATATGACAGGGCTTACTAATAATAGAAGTACTCAGTTTGAATCAAAATTTGTCAAATTTATTGTTTTTGTTGGAGATTTTGCTATATGGTTCTACAATCTTTTTTTTTTCCAGATGTGTATGTTTAGATATTAGCAATATGTTGTTGATTTTTTAGATGTAGTGTGTTCTAAATTCTAGGGGTTGACTTTGATTTCTGGTTTATGATTTATTGTTGTGCCTATACTGTGTGTGCTACAATATGCATAGTTTCTTTATAAGTAAAGAATGGTAACATTCATGTTATTGGTCTCCGAATAATATGGAGAGGTAAAACAAAGAGTAAAAAATAAATTCATTTACATTACATAAAGGATATATTAATCATTTTTTATGATTCCATTTTCTTTCTTCTCACTTTTCTTCTCAACCAAACAAGAGAAAGAAAAGTTACACATTTTCTTCCTTTCCTTTTTCTCTTCATCCAAACAACAAGAGAGAAAATGTACTTTTCTCTTCATTTTCTCTTCTCTCCATTTTCTTTCCTTGCGTTTTCTCTCTTCCCATTTTCTCTCCACATCCAAACAAAGGGTAAAAGAAAGTTGCACTTCATTATAAAATATGAAAACCTAGAAGGTCAAAGGACCACCAGTGTACCGCTTTACGCTTACAGATCTTACCACCTTACCAATCTCTTATGGATCTTCCCCTCTTAACCCACAACAAAACCTAATCAAAGGCAAATTCTTCTAAATCATGTTATTCGTCTAAAATTTTATATATTTAATTTTTTAAATTTATTTATAAACTTATTTTATATTTTATAAAAATATTATAATTATATATAAATTAATTTAATATTTTTATTATATTAACATATGATATAAATATAATATACGTATAAAAATAATACGTAAAATATTTTCCTTCTTCGCTAGGAAGGTACAAATAAACGAAAATATGAGCTGTAAAAGCAGCTTGCATCATATGCCTACGTTTTATTTATTAATCATAACAACGTTTTATTAAGCCAAATAATTCCAAGGATCTACTAAAATTGCTTGATAATTTTGCATGTTTAGTTTTTTTTAGTTTTTTTTTCCTTGCTCAGGCAAAATTGAAGGTGGTAGTTAGATAAGACTCTCTTTGTAATAGTGATTCTAAAATTTGAATACATGATATTATAAATAGGGTTTGTGTACCATTATATACAGAACGACCCAATGTTGACCCAAAACGTTCAAGCCTTCTATATGACCCACGCCTTACTAGGAGGACTAACTCTAGCCCAAGATGATCAGCCTAAACTCAATGGTCATAATCTATTTTTCGCAAAACAATTACGTATGCATTAGCAATTGACAGCCAGGGAACAATTATATCCGACCAGTCATTAAGGGTCTGTTTACTATACTGTATTAAATTTGATAGATAAACTAATATAATACATTATGATCTTATTAATTATTTGATGTAAATATTATATTATATAAGTTTATTCATCAAACTCATCTTATATATTAAAATCATAAATAACTTAATCAAGCCTTAGGAGATAAGATTAGTTCTGATTAGATTTTGATGTATAAATTTCTCTAAAGACTTTTTTATTATAATTCTAAATATTTTGATATCTCTAACCTTTACGTATTAAGTTTTATACTATTAAATCTTATCTTATCGTTTATACCAAACGAATCCTAAGATACCAATAAGGTTATATCTCATTGACAATAATGAAATATAACGATCTACTCCATAATTCATACAAAGAGCACATAAAGTATAAACCACTCTTATAAGGTATGTTCATTTTTATGCCCTTACCGCAATCACTCATATTCTCATTGACCTGGGCATTATAGTCTCACTCCATGTACCTTTCGGCGTTCCACTCGATTCCACCTCATTGTAACGTTCAGACTATTCCCTCTTTAACATATCGATCGCCTAATCATCCTGAATGTAAGAATAGTTCACCTAAGATCATAATACACTTCACTACCAACGTTGGGGGTCGTATGTTTAGTTTAAACTTAAAACAGGTTAATTGGAACAGGTTAATTGGAATAAGAAAATTCAGAGGACAACAGCACAAACAAAAAGACAGAAGACAAAATATTAAATACGAGCCACAAAATTTGGTCAGCTTGGAAAGGCAGACCTCCACCAACCATTCAATTGTACCATGGATAATTCAACCAATACCGACTACAACCCACCCAAACATTCATATCATAATCATTTTTCTTTCGGGTACATAAAGTAATGGCGATTTAATAACCGATTTCCCAGCCGCCCCCATCACAAGTCATACGGTTCAAGTGAAAGACAAAAGAAACAAGAAAGAGAAGAGCAAAGACAATAAAAACTTGTACGTAGTTATCCAACTTATTGAATTACTTAAATTCAATGCTATAATAATCAAATCAATTACCAAAATAATAAGGACCTATAGGCTATAGGCCAAGCATTGACCTAGGACTATAGGCGAAAATTCCTATCTCCACCGGTAGAAAAACTTTTTCTTCCTCCACGTATATATGCACCGTTGACAATAATCAATGGATGAGATGCTCCATAGAAGAAGAATACGGAAGAAAGGCTCGACTGTAGGGACAAAAAAGTAATAGCATCATTTCACCAATATGCTTCACTGCCTGTTTCTCTATGCCTTGGTTGGAAGTACTGGAACACTCTGTTCATTCCTGAAAAAGTTATTTGGATCAACTGCAGTCTTAATCTTCACCAGCCTCTCAAAATTGTTATTGAAGTACTTGGTCCCGTAAACCTCCCCTTCTTCATAGCTATTCTTACCAAAGTCATTGGTTCCAATATCAAGATCTCTGTAATTTAAGAAGGCACTTCTTGGATTCTTGGACACAAACGGGGTCATGTAACTGTAAAGCCTTCTAGCCTGATTTGTGAAATTCTGTGCTGCAGGAGCTGATGGATCATCCCAGTTCACAGAGTACTGAATTTTGAAAAGGTTCCCTGCACGGTGAGGAAATGGTGTGGCATCAGATGGGATCTCAGCCATTTTTCCTCCGTAAGGATTGAAAACAAATCCAGTTTTCCCCAATTCAATCATTTTCTTCCATATCCACTCCAACCCATCTTTGGAAATAGGTTTCTGCACATAATCTGACTTCCTCTTGAGGAAACCTGCCGAGTTGAGATTCCTGTCCAGCAGGGTCTCTGGCTTAGCACCTTTGTTAAAAGCCGCATCATCATTCCACCAAATAACAGAACCAATCCAACTCGTTTCATTACAATTCTCCTTCTTCAGGCCTAGGAGTGGAAACTCCTTGTCCAAAATTGACACAACCTCATCAGCTCCTCCAAGAAACAAAGCCACAACCGAGGCTCTAATAGTTTTCTTCCCCTTCACAGCTTTGGAAGTCACAGGCTGCAAGAGCAACCTCATGAAAAGCCTATTATCAGTAGTTGAAGCAACCTGTTGCCACTGGACAACAAGGTCAGTGGCATTCTCTTCCAAAGTCTTCATAACCCGAAAAATGGTAACGGTTTCGGGCACCGGAACCAACTTAATTGTATATGATAATATGACACCAAAACTTGCTCCTCCACCTCCTCTAATGGCCCAAAAAAGATCTTCCCCCATAGATTCCCTATTAAGAATCCTACCTTGGACATCAACAATTTGAGCATCAATTACATTATCAATAGATAGACCATATTTTCTTAACATATTACCATACCCTCCTCCACTGAAGTGGCCACCGACACCCATAGTGGGACACACCCCTGCAGGGAAGCCATGAACTTTGCTCTTCTCCCATATCCTATAATAAACTTCACCAAGCGTGGCACCAGCTTGGACCACAGCAACCTCGTTTTCTATGTCAACAGAGATGCTCCTCAGATTGAACAAGTCAAGGATGATAAAGGGTTCAATATCGGAGACATAGGAGATACCCTCGAAATCATGGCCACCACTCCTGATTTTGATTTGGATCCCAATGCTTTTGGCGCAGATGACAGCACCTTGGACATGGGATTCTTGGAGAGGGGTGACAATGATTAACGGTTTTGGCGTTGAGGTGGTGTTCAACCGAGCGTTACGAATGTAGTTTTGGAGAACCGAGGAAAAAGAAGCGTTGGTTCGAGCAAAGACAATGTTGGAGACTTGGGTTAATGAATTTGTGTGTTGTGTGAGGCACTGAAGGAAAGTGCCATAGACTGACTCTGTTGTTGTTGGGGCTGGGGCTGGTGCTGCCAAAGAAACAGACACACTTAGAAGAACAAGTGTTGAGGAAAGATAGGCCAAACTAGTTGGTTTTGCCATTGGTGGGTTTGTATGTGAATGATGAAGGGTGGAAAACTTGGGGGAGGGTGAGTGCGGTTTAATTTTGAAGGAGAAGCTTTTTAGACTTTTAGAACCGTGCTGGTCCCCAGTTATCAATGCTAGAGAAGGCAAGTTAGGGACGTTGCTATAATACATCCTGTGGAGTTTGTATGTACACTTTTGATTTTTACTTGTAATAATAGAATTTTTTTTTTCCAGATCATATACTATTTACGTGAGAGAAAGGACGAGATGTTGTTTATGTCGGTAATACTATTTACACACAAAAAATATTATTTAAATCAAAAAAATATTATTTATATCAGAAAAAATATAGTTGATAAAAAAAATATATTATTTATACAAAAAACACTGTTTACTCGGAAGTACTATTCACCATCTACAATTATTATTTTTTATCTGCCGACTAATATTATTTATTTTTTAAAAATTATATAATTATATAAATAATATTAATTAAAATAATATTAATTAAAATTATATTAGTCTTTTATTTTTTAAAAATAAATATACATACTAAAAATTTTATAATATATATAAAATATTATTAATTAAAATTTATAATATTTTTAATATGTATAATTATTTATTAAAAAAATAAAAAAATAATATAATTTTAACTAATATTATTTTAAATGATATTATTTATATAATTGTGTAACTTAAAGAAATAAATAGTATAAGATTAAAAAAAATAGTGGTGGCTAATCGGCCACGATGAGACATTGAGAATTGTCATATACAGTATTTTCTTTTTCTTTCTTTTTTCTTCTATCGGGCGAAGGAATCTTTTTGAGATTTACCTTTGTGTTGTTCAAAGATAAATTCTTATCTGGGGTATCATAGTTAGATACATGATGTCAATTGTTTTGTATTTTTATAAATTTTTATAAAATTAATTATATAATATAAAAATTTATAAAAATATTAAATCTTAATTAATATGATATACTTAACTGAATATTCTAAGTTTAATTAAGAATTTCTTTTTGTTCACCTTTCTAATAACTTGTTCTTATCCCTCTTTTAGATTTTTTTTTAAAGAAACTTTTCTTCTTTTGGGATGTTTGAAGAAAATTAAAATGCTTTTCATATGATTCAGCAAAAAAAAAAACTTTTCATTTGATTATCAAATGGATCTGATCAGATTGGCAAGCTAATTTTGAGCATTATGATGATTTATAGCTTATAGAATGTCATTTTGATAAATCATTAATGAGTTTAAAAAAGAAAAAGAAATTTACGGGGCAATAATTTACTAGATATATTTTGTTTGATAAGTAAATTATTTCTCCCAATAAAATCATAAATTTGTGACTGGTTGCACTTTGTTGAGTTGTTGGATGATATTAATGCTGCATAGCGTATTTCCGTTGATTTATTGATCATTATCATGAGAAGTATATGGAGTTTCAATCAATAAAAGAAGAATATAATGTTAAGAGCAATATCAAGTCTCTTTTAAAAACTATAAAACGAAAAAAATAGGGATGACAAAATTACTTGTGTTTGTGAAGATCTGTAAAAATTATTTGCATTAGGTAAATACTCATTTAATAAATGGAGACGAGGATGAGGATTATACTACCCGCACCCCGAGTATTAGCAAATTCTTGAAGTATATTTTTTTATTTAATATATTATGATTTTTTTTACTTTGAGATAAAATAAAAATATATATTTTTATCATTTTAAAATAATTTTTTATTAAATAAGTTCATAATAATACAACTTATTGAAAAAATATATATTATTTATATAATAATTATTTATGTAAACTGATTATTACAAAATATAATTAAATTAAATTTATTATTTATAATATTCTTTTAATTTTATAAGAATCTTAAATTGTTGAAAAAAAATAAAATTGTGATATATAATGTTAAAGTTTTTTTTTTTTGTAATTTTTAAAATTTTATTTTAAATTATTAATTATCTGTGAATATTCGTAGATAGGAGTAAAAACAAGTCGGTCAAATTTTATCTTAAATTGGTCTACCTACATCTTAATTATAGGCTGAACTTGATCTATCAATATGAAATAGACTAATTTTTAAGATATGGTCTAATTTTTTTAAAAATATAGTCGACCTAAAAATATATTTAAAAATCTATTTTATAATAAAATTTTTAAATAAATTAACAAACTAACATTTAAGATAGGTTTTTAATAAACAACTTAACCTATTTTCACTCCTATTCATAAATACTTCCGCCAACATGTAAAAATTACGAATAGATACTCGTGACTAGTAACGTGATGGGGCCGAGATGGAGAAAGCACTACTCACCTCGACCCAATTGACATGCCTAGAAGAAAGCTAGAAAAGTAAAAATTGAAAATGATATTAAATTTCTACAAAAGTCATAAAAAGGATCAGAACATCATTTCGGGATTCCTCTTATTCATTTTCCCTTAATTAACGGGAATCTTGTGCGGGATGAGCTTCAAATGTCCCTAGAAGGTGAAAATCCTAATTTTAAATAATTCTATATATTTTGTATGTCGGGAGGGAAAGAGAAAGAAAAACAATAAAAAAAAGGAAGATAATAAAAGAAAAGACAACGTAAGTTAAGTAACGGTTTGCTTTTTTTTTTGTGTGTGTGAATGTATAAAATCTTAAAAGATTTTCTTAAATTGGAAATATTTGAAATGTCTATAAAAATTTAATAAAAATGAATTTTGCCTTATCACATAAGACAAACATGATTTTGATTAATAGAATTAAAAATTATATTTTTTTAAGATTTACTTTTATTATATTATTAGTGTAAATTTTTTTATATTATTACTCAAATTATCATATCATTAAAAATGACTCTTATAATAATTATTTCTAAAGTCACTCATTTAATAACAATACAATAATTATTTAAGTAATCATATTTAAAAAACTTTATACCATTAAAATTTAACTCATTTATTTATTTCATTTCTTTTGACTTTTGACTTTATTTTACAGTTATTTAAGAAGTGTATTCCCTTCCTGCCAACTTCCACATTTTCTTTCGTGCTTTATGTCCGAGCAAACAGTTGCTCTTTTTTCTTATATGTTATATGTTTTTTTTTTGTACATTATTTTATGTTTTATGTTTTATTTTTCTCTCTTTACCGTTACCTTTACCACCTCTCCAGTCTCCACATCACACAAAGAGTTAAACATTGGAAGATATCGTGATATCACGATAACAGTGGGACCTAAAGATCTAAAAGTCCAAAAGACATGTATTAATTTATTCATGAAACGGATATGTATGTACTTGGCAATTTTTTTTAATTATTTCTTTTATATATTATCTTAATAATTTTGAATTTTTTCTTTCTTTATAATACCATTTTGATCAATAATTTGTATTCGGAATTTATTCTAGTACAGTATAGTTACTAATGAAAGTAAACAATAGATCGAAAAGGACTTTTTACACATAAAAGAATGATTAAAATTAATTTTTAATGATATATAATTATATATATCTCCAAACTCATGTATTTTAAAGTTTAGCGCTAGCTCTTGTTTTCTATTTGTTGCTGAGCATTTAATTAGTAGAGTTAGTCAAGGACTTGAAGTGGTGTTAACTTATTACAACGACACAAATGATAATAAATATTCCTCTCCATCTCCATGCCAAAGATTGGAGTGTGAATTTTTCTTATCCAGCAACCACCATAATTAACAATACATATAGGATATGCCCGTCGAAAAAGAAACAACAAAAATGATGTTTTAATATTAAAAATACTCTCCTGATAATTTTCTTTGACCTAAGAATACGTATAAACAAAAAGAAAAATCTTCCATCAGATAATATGACTTAAAATATATTATATTAAAAGAAAAATAGAAAATATCAGTAAAGGCTAATAATAGTATTTATAGATGAGTTACTATTCAATCACGTATGCATTAGTAATTGACAGCCAGACAACAGTTATATCCGACCAGTCATTAAGATACTAGCAATGCACATCATTAGTCCGACCTTTATATCTCATTTGACAATAACGAGATATAACGATCTACTCCATAGTTCATATAAAGAGCATATAAACCACTTTTATTAAGTATATTTACTTTTTTGCCCTTACCTCACTCATTCATACTCCCATTAACTTGAGCATCAGAGTCTCATTTCATATACTCTTCAAGTATTTCACTCGATTTTATTTCATTAGAGTCTCATTTCATATACTCTTCAAGTATTTCACTCGATTTTATTTCATTGTCACGTTTAGACTAATCCCTCTACATTTCATCAATCGCCTAGTCATCCTTAATTAAGGTAAGAATAACTCATTTGAGATCGTAATTCACTTCACTACCAACATCGGGATCGTATGTTTAGTTTAAACTTAAAACAGGTTAATTGGAACAGGTTAATTGGAATAAGAAAATTCAGAAGACAACACCTATAGAGCTGGCAAAACGGGTTCAACCCGTCGGGATAACCCGTTAACCCGTCATTTTTTTGCAGGTTGAGTTCAAGAATTGAACCCATATTTTATTTTCAACTCGCATAACTCGTCCCGTATAACCCGCGGGTTAAGCGGGGTGCGTGAGCGAGTTGGCCTCATGATTGATTTTTTTTTTTCAAAAAAAAATGATAACTAATACTATAACTAAATTTTTTTTGATGTTATATAATTTATGTTTGAATACTTAATTAGATATTTTAAAAATTATATTTTAGCTATGTGATTTATAATTTTTTATCATTATTATTTATTATTTTTTATAGTATTTATTGATTTTTTATATAATTTTTTTTATTTTTTAGACGGATTAAGCGATTTATTGACCGTCAACTCATCTATTTTTTTCTCATTTTATTTTTTATACTGCCAACCCATATCCCTTTAACCCGCCAACCCACCTTAAAGCGGAATGGGTTAACTTTTCCAACCCATTTTTTAAAATGAGCCAACCTACCCCGCCCCGCATTTTAACGAATTGAAGTGGGTCGGAGCGGGTCGAGACGGGTTGGCCCATTTTGCCACCTCTAAACAGCACAAGAAAATTTAAAGACAAAAAGACAAAAGATAAAATATTAAATAAGATCAACGAGATTTGGTCAGCTTGGAAAACCAGACCTCCACCAACCATACAAGTATACTATGGAAAATTCAACCAATACCGAGTACAACCCAAAAACATTCATATCATTTTTCTTTGAAGTAATGGAGACTTTTTATTTTTTGGTTCCCAGCCGCCCCCACCACAAGTCATATGGTTGAAGTGAAAGAAAAAAAAGAAACAAGAAAGAGAAGAACAAAGGCAAAATAAATTAACTTGATATATCCTCTTAAAATATTTTTTTAATAATTTTTTATTTAATAAAAATATATATTAAATAAAAATTAAATATAACAAATATTTTAAAAAATAAAAATATTTAATATTTTTTATTTAATAATTAAAAAATTATTAAAAATATATATTGAGAAGGTTAATCATTTTTCAAAATAAAAACTTGTACGCAGTTATCCAACTTATTGAATTACTCAAATTCAATGCTGTAATAATCAAATCAATTACCAAAATAATTAGGACCTATAGGCTATAGGCCAAGCATTGACCTAGGCTATCCGGCAGTAGAAAAACTTTTTCTTCCTCCACGTAGATATGCACCGTTGATTTCTACAAAGTGAAGGAAAGAGAAAGAGAATATGACAGTAATCGATCGATGAGATGCTTCTTCTTTAACGGAAGAAAGGCTCGACTGTAGGGACAAAAAAGTAAGAGCATCATTTCACCAATATGCTTCACTGCTTGATCCTCTATGCCTTGGTTGGAGGTACTGGAACACTCTGTTCATTCCTGAAAAAGTTATCTGGATCAACTGCAGTCTTAATCTTCAGCAGCCTCTCAAAATTGTTATTGAAGTACTTGGTCCCATAAACCTCCCCTTCTTCATAGCTATTCTTACCAAAGTCATTGGTTCCAATATCAAGATCTCTGTAATTTAAGAAGGCACTTCTTGGATTCTTGGACACAAACGGGGTCATGTAACTGTAAAGCCTTCTAGCCTGATTTGTGAAATTCTGTGCTGCAGCAGCTGATGGATCATCCCAGTTCACAGAGTACTGAATTTTGAAAAGGTTCCCCGCACGGTGAGGAAATGGTGTGGCATCAGATGGGATCTCAGCCATTTTTCCTCCATAAGGATTGAAAACAAATCCAGTTTTCCCCAATTCAATCATTTTCTTCCATATCCATTCCAACCCATCTTTGGAAATAGGTTTCTGCACATAATCTGACTTCCTCTTGAGGAAACCTGCCGAGTTGAGATTCCTGTTCAGCAGGGTCTGTGGCTTAGCACCTTTGTTAAAAGCCGCATCATCATTCCACCAAATAACAGAACCAATCCAACTCGTTTCATTACAATTCTCCTTCTTCAGGCCTAGGAGTGGAAACTCCTTGTCCAAAATTGACACAACCTCGTCAGCTCCTCCAAGAAACAAAGCCACAACCGAGGCTCTAATAGTTTTCTTCCCCTTCACAGCCTTGGAAGTCACAGGCTGCAAGAGCAACCTCATGAAAAGCCTATTATCAGTGGTCGGAGCAACCTGTTGCCACTGCACAACAAGGTCAGTGGCATTCTCTTCCAAAGTCTTCATAACCCGAAAAATGGTAACGGTTTCGGGCACCGGAACCAACTTAATTGTGTATGATAATATGACACCAAAACTTGCTCCTCCACCTCCTCTAATGGCCCAAAAAAGATCTTCCCCCATAGATTCCCTATTAAGAATCCTACCTTGGACATCAACAATTTGAGCATCAATTACATTATCAATAGATAGACCATATTTTCTTAACATATTACCATACCCTCCTCCACTGAAGTGGCCACCGACACCTACAGTGGGACACACCCCTGCAGGAAAGCCATGAACTTTGCTCTTCTCCCATATCCTATAATAAACTTCACCAAGCGTGGCACCAGCTTGGATCACAGCAACCTCGTTTTCTATGTCAACAGAGATGCTCCTCAGATTGAACAAGTCAAGGATGATAAAGGGTTCAATATAGGAGACATAGGAGATACCCTCGTAATCATGGCCACCACTCCTGATTTTGATTTGGATCCCAATGCTTTTGGCACAGATGACAGCACCTTGGACATGGGATTCTTGGAGAGGGGTGACAATGATTAACGGTTTTGGCGTTGAGGTGGTGTTGAACCGAGCGTTACGAATGTAGTTTTGGAGAACCGAGGAAAAAGAAGCGTTGGTTCGAGCAAAGACAATGTTGGAGACTTGGGTTGATGAATTTGTGTGTTGTGTGAGGCACTGAAGGAAAGTGCCATAGATTGACTCTGTTGTTGTTGGGGCTGGGGCTGGTGCTGCCAAAGAAACAGACACACTTAGAAGAACAAGTGTTGCGGAAAGATAGGCCAAACAAGTTGGTTTTGCCATTGGTGGTTGTTTGTATGTGAATGATGAAGTGTGAAAAACTTGGTGGAGGGTGAGTGCGGTTTTATTCTGAAGGAGAAGCGTTTTAGACTTTCAGGACCGTGTTGGTCACCAGTTACCAAAGCTAGAGAAGGCAAGTTTGACGAGAACTCGAGAACGTGAGACATTGAGAATTGTCATACGCAGTGTTTTCTTTTTCTTTCTTTCTTTCTTTCTTTTTTTTTTGTGCGAAGGAATCTTCTTGAGATTTGCCTTTGTGTTGTTCACCTCTCTAATAACTTGTTCTTATCCCTCTTTTGGATTTTTTTTTAAGAAACTTTTCTTCTTTTGGGATGTTTGAAGGAAATTAAAATGCTTTTCATATGATTATCAAATGGATCTGATCAGATTGGCAAGCTAATTTTGAGCATTATGATGATATATACCTTATAGAATGTCATTTTGATAAATCATTATTGAGTTTTATAAAAAGGAAAAGTAATTTACGGGGCAATAATATACTAGATATATTTTGTTTGATAAGTAAATTATTTCTCCCAATAAAATGTTAAATTTGTGATTGGCTGCACTTTGTTGAGTTGTTGAATGATATTAATGCTGCATAGCGTATTTCCGTTGATTTGTTGATCGTTAGCATAAAAAGTATATGGAGTTTCAATCAATAAAAGAAGAAAATAATGTTAAGAGCAATATCTAGTCATTTTTAAAAACTATAAAGTGAAGAAAATAAAGATGACAAAATTATTTGTGTTGGTAAGGATCTGTGAGAATTATATGTGAAGGAACAGGGAATAAGGTATAATAAATTTGGGCGAGAACGAGAATTGTAGTACTCACCTTGTAAATATTAGGAAACTCGTGAAATATTTTATTTTATTTAATATATGTCATATATTATATTTTTTTTCACTTTGAGATAAAATAAAAATATATATATTTTTTATTATTTTAAAATAAATTTTTTATTGAATGAATCTATAATAATAAAATTTATTAAAAAATATATAATATTTATGTAATAATTATTTATATAAATTAATTATTACAAAATATAATTAAATTTAATTTATCATTTATAATATTTTTTTAATTTTATAAGAATCTTAAATTATTAAATAAAATTATTACATATAATGTTAAATTTTATTTTATTTATATTTTTTAATTGTTAAAATTTTATTTTATATTATTAATTATCTAAATATTCATGAATAACTTCACCTATTGTGAAGATTATAAATAAGTACTTGTTAATAAACTAGTACCACTGATTAGTACGACGACAGGGCAGGGCGAGAGAAACACTGTCTGTCCCACCCTGTTGACATCCTAAAAGAAAACTAGAGAAGTTAAAATTGAAAATGATATTGACTTCTATAAGTCATAAAAAGCATCAGAACATCAATCCGGGATTCCTGTTATTCCTTTCCCCTTAATTAACGGGAATCTTGTGCGGGATGAGCTTCTAATCAAATGTCTCTAGAAGGTGAAAATCCTAATTCTAAATAATTCTATATATTTTGTATGTCTGGAAGGGAAAGAGAAAATAAAACAATCAAAAGAAAACAGAAGATAATAAAAGAAAGGGAAACGTGTTATATATATATATTAAAATATGTATACTATATTTATATAATATATTAACGTGAAAAAAATATTAAAATATTATATTTACGACTGTAATATTTTTTTGATATACAAAATAATTTTATAATTGAGTTAGATAAAATTAAACATATTTTAATTAGATAAATAACATGACTGTAAAAGAAAAGACAACGTAAGTTAAGTAACAATTTTGTGTGCGTGTGAATGCATAAAATCTTGTAAGATTTTCTTAAATTGGAAATATTTGAAGTATATATAAAAATTTAATAAAAAGGAATTTTGCCTTATCACATAAGACACATGATTTTGATTAATAGAATTAAAAATTATATTTTCTTTAAGATTTAATTTTATTATATTGTTAGTATAATTTTTTATTATTATTACTCAAATTATCATATCATTAAAAAAACTCTTAAAATAATTATTTCTAAGGTCAGTCATTTAATGACATGATACTAATTAATTAAATAATAATATATAAGAAATTTTATGAAAAAACTTAGGTAAAGTTTATTAGGTCTTGTGATCTTTATCTCTAATAGAAATATAACATGTGTTTTATTTTTTAGTTACTTAATTATTATTTTTAAAATTTTCATTAATGAGTTATGAAAAAATATACATATGTCATATTTCTATTAGAGACAAGCACCACAAGCACTTAAAGAATTTTACCTAAATTTTATCAAAACTTTATACCATTAAAATTTAACTCATTTATTTATTTAATTTGTTTTGACTTTTGACTTTTGACTTTGTTTTACAGTTATTTAAGAAGTATATTCACCTCTTGCCAACTTCCACATTTTGTTTCGTGCTTTACGTCCGAGCAAACAGTTGCTTTTTTTGTTTTTGGTTATATGTTGTATGCTTTTTTGTTCATTATTTTATGTTTTTTTATTTTCTCTCTTTACCGTTACCTGTACCACCTCTCCGGTCTCCACATCAAACAAAGAGTTAAACATGGGAAGATATCGCAATATCGTGATAACAGTGGGACCTAAAGAACTAATGACCTGTTTGGTACGAAAGATAAGATAAAGTTTAATAGTATAAGATATGATAGTATAAAATATAATACGTAAGGGTTGAAGATATCGAAATATTTAAAATTATAATAAATTTTTTTTATAAGAGTTTATACATCAAAATCCTATTAAGTCTAATTCTTTCATCTAAAATTTGATTAAGTTATTTATCATTTTAATATATAAAAGGAATTTGATGGATAAACTTATACAATATAATATTTATATCAAACAATTGATAAGATCATAATGTATTGTATTAACTTATTCTATTATATTTAATACGGCATGCTAAACAAGTTTTTAAAAATCCAAAAGACATGTATTAATTTATTTATGAAACGGATATGTATGTACTTGGCAATTTTAAAAAATTCTTTTATTTATTATCTTAATAATTTTGAACTTTTCCTTTCTTTATAATACCATTTTGATCAATAATTTGTATTCGGAAATCATTCTAGTACAGTATAGTTACGGATGAAAGTAAATAATAGATCGAAAAGGACTTTTTACACATAAAAGAATGATTAAAATTAATTTTTAATGATATATAATTATATATATCTCCAAACTCTTGTATTTTAAAGTTTAGCGCTAGCTCTTGTTTTCTATTTGTTGCTGAGCTTTTAATTAGTAGAGTTAGTCAAGGACTTGAAGTGGTGTTAACTTATTACAACGACACAAATGATAATAATTTTTCCTCTCCATCTCCACGCCAAAGATTGGAGTGTGAATTTTTCTTATCCAGCAACCAGCATAATTAACAATACATATAGGATATGCCCGTCGAAAAAGAAACAATAAAAATGATGTTTTAATATTAAAAATACTCTCCTGATAATTTTCTTTGACCTAAGAATTCGTATAAACAAAAAGTAAAATCTTCCATTAGATAATATGACTTAAAATGTATTTTATTAAAAGAAAAATAGAAAATATCAGTAAAGGCTAATAATAGTATTTATAGATGAGTTACTCCTCAAAACCTTTTAGTCTGATACAGTTCAATCATCATACAATTAAACTTACGTATAATATTTTTAAGCATGTGAAAAATACAACTAATCATCTGCACCATTACCTTTTTAAGTCAGCATTCATCCACGAAGACACTAACAATTTCATACAAACAAAAAAATGTCAGCATGTGCCATGTGCACGGTGTGGGAAAGGATTATCATAACCTGATATAAGGCATGTATACTTGTAAGATTACATCAATTAACATACATTTACACTCGTATAAAAAATATTTATATAATTTTTATCATTTAATCATATGATGATTTTATGTCATTTTTAACATATTCATATATACTCTAATTATACCATATATTGAAATGATGTATTTATTAAAGATATAAGAGGATCATTTTTCTACTTGTAAACGGCCATACATACGAATGCGTATACCACTGTACTTTCAAGAAGAAGCAATGCTATTTTAGTATTTTTATATATTTACTACATATTTATGACGTACTTTTCTTATAAGTTATTATTTAGAAAAATATAAATTATACATCATGTGATATATAATAATAATAATTATTTTTTATGGACTTGAAGAAATAAAATATAATATTGTATAAATTATGTACACAATTTATTTATATTGCCATATTGGTCGTGAGATGAAGAGAGAAATTAGGGTCACCCCTGACTACCGACCAAGTCAAAACTCAAAACTCAAAACTCAACAGTTAAGGTTTGTTTTTTTTTTCCCCAACTTGTTTTAATCAAATTCGAAAAGGGAGATGGTTGAATATTTCAAAATGGGAAGAGTATTTAGAAATTTGGTTTCCCACTCAATAGGGGTATTTGATATTTCTTTGTCACTTAGAAATCCAATCACCTAACCCACTTGTGTTTCATATACGTTTCGGAATTCTTACACATTACTGTACCTCTCACATCTTTCACATTTGTTTAGATTACAGAATTAAAGTGAACGTACATAAAAAAGGGATAAATTATAATTAAATAATAAATAATATGTAAATATAAAAGGATATATGTGTAAATGTGCGTAGCTAACATTATTTATACATTTCCATTTGGAATTATTCATACGTTTCCATTTGGACTTTTAACAAAAACTGTCATTGTTCTATCTCTGACCAAGAAAACGACAATTTGCATAAATTCTACACGTATTTTCCACAACTCCATGTGCTTTGGTCTCAACGTGTCTAGTCAGCTGTGGCCTGTGGGCTGTGGTTGATCGGTTCTTTACTATTATTTTCACTTGTTCACTTTTAGTACAAGAATCATGCACCTCAGTAGATCCCCCCTCTCGAGTTAGTAGTAATATGTTTATCTCTAATTTAGAGATATAGTGAAGAAAGAAGTTTGGGAAGCAGAGCTTGACGGAAAGAAGAAAGAGGTAGTGAAAATGCAATAACTTCTAAGAGTAGAGGAAAATAATGAAGAGATGCTCAACACATGCAAGATCGTTTAATGGAATCTCACTTGAGATAAGAGAAGTTGCTTAAGTTAATGGTTATAACAAAGTATTTTAATTGGAATTGTACACGACGTTATTTTGGAGATCAACTCCAAATAGTTTATATATATAACTAGGGTCAATATCATGTTGAATATCTTCAATCCATCCTTCATAATTGATAATTCATGTGAGGATTGTGGTTGAAATGCCCCATGGTTTACGACCTCACGCCTAAGGCATTAATTAAGATTTGACATGCTTATAGTGGGCAATGATATTAGAGCTAGATAAACATGCTGTGGTCTGTGGAGCAGCCAGCTTAACCCGCAATTTTCACTGGTTATGACCAAATATTTCATAAGCTTGTTTAAACGTGAGCTTACAGGCTCGATTTGTTTAACCTTTGAATTAGACGGATTGTAATTTGCAAATTTAAAGGCTGGTTCGCCAACCTATTTAACTTTTTATTTTATTTTTGGAAAAATGTATTATAAGTTTATAATTATAATCTACATATCTGATCTAACCCAAATAGAAATAAGTGGCTAAATTGAATTATAAATATGTTTGAATTAGTTTATTTTGTATTAAAACTAATTTATAATAAAAAACTTTTTAAAAGAATTTTTAAAAAATAAACAATTATTTCTTATAATTTAAGTTGAGCCAAATATGTAATATGACCCAAAATTATTTTAGAATCAGTAAATATTTTAAGAAAACTAAAAGAAACACTACAACAACCAACAACCAAGCTTTTTTTCACTAGGTAGAGTCAGTTACATGGATCAAACGACACCATTGTACCCTATCATAAACCAAGTCTTCAGATATGTTATTCAGATCTAAATCTTTTTTAATCGTTTCACCTATAGTCTTTCTTAGTCTTCCTCTACTTCTAGCTATTGGGCTATTATCAACTCGATCTACTCTTCTTACAGGGGCTTCTAAGAGTCTTCTTCTTACATGTCCAAACCACCTAAGGCGAGATTCTCTCATCTTTTCCACAATAGGTGCTACCCCTACTTTCTCTCTAATGCATTCATTCCTAATCCTATCTTGTCTTGTATGGCCACACATCCAACGCAACATCCTCATCTCCGCAATACTGATCTTATGCTCTTGTTGGCTTTTTACCGCCCAACATTCAGTACTATACAACATCGCGAGTCTTATAACTGTGCGGTAAAATTTACCCTTAAGCTTGAGAGACACTTTTCTATCACAAATAACTCCTGAAGTACTCCTCCATTTCATCCATCCAGCTTGAATCCTATGGTTTACATCTCCCTCTATCTCTCCATCATTTTGTATGATAGATCCAAGGTACCTAAATTGTGTAACTTGTGGTATTGTATAATCTCCAACTTTCACCGCTAAGCTAGCATTAACACGTCTCTTACTGAACTTACATTCCATATACTCCGTCTTACTCCTACTTAGACGAAGGCCATATTCTTCCAAAGTTCGTCTCCATAGTTCTAACTTCCCATTTGTTTCATCTCTCGACTCTCCAACTAAGACTATATCATCTGCAAAAAACATGCATTGTGGTACCGGCTCTTGGATATGTGCAGTAAGCACATCCAAGAATAAGGTAAAAAGATATGGACTCAAAGCTGACCCTTGGTGCAGTCCTATAGTTATAGGAAAATCTTCTGTGGCCTCACTTTGTGTTCTCACACTAGTTTTAACCCCATCATACATATCTTGGATTGCTCGAATATAGGCGATACGAACTCCTTTCTTCTTCAAAGCCTTCCACAGGACCTCTCTCGGTACCCTATCGTAGGCTTTTTCCAGATCATGAAAACCATGTATAGGTCTTTTTGCTTTCTCCGATACCTCTCCATTAATCTTCGTAGAAGATAGATTGCTTCTATGGTTGACCTCCCAGGCATAAAACCAAATTGATTCTTTGAATTATGAGTCTCTTGTCTTAATCTCCGTTCAATTACTCTTTCCCATAATTTCATGGTATGACTCATGAGTTTAATTCCTCTGTAATTTGCATAATTTTGTATATCTCCCTTATTCTTATAAATAGGGATTAAAGTGCTTCTCCTCTATTCATTTGACATTTTCTTAGACCTCATTATCTCTTTAAACAGCTTTGTGATCCAACTTATACCTTTCTCTCCTAGGCACTTCCATACCTCAATAGGTATATTATCCGGTCCGACCGCTTTTCCATTATCCATCCTCTACAATGCTTCTTTTACCTCAAACTCCCTGATTCTACAATAAAAGGTTTTATTTTGGTCATTCTCTCTAGTGTTTAGAATGTCCGAGTCCCCTAATGTCCCATATTCCTTATTAAATAACTTGTGAAAATAACCCTTCTATCGATCCTTAATGTCTTGTTCCGTAACCAAAACTTTACCCTCTTCATCCTTAATGCATTTCACTTGATCTAAGTCTCTTGTCTTCCTTTCCCTACTTTTAACAAGCTTGTAGATATTCTTGAAAAAAAAAACATTTCAATCTATCAAACAGCGGTAGCCACACCCACACCCAGCGGTGGCTAGCTTCTCTTTCTCTGCAGTCCCCACCTTCATGCGTGGGCGTGGCTGCGAAGTTGCGTGCTCAGTTCACGGCCGTTCATCCCACCTTTGTGCATAGTTGCGTGCTCAGTTCACCATCGTTCATCTCTCCATGCTCTTCGTGTTGGTCGTTGTTCATCTCTCTGTGTTTGCACTCTCCATGGTCAGGCCACCATTCATCTCTCAGCCGTCGGCCATTCTGCAGCTTTGTGTTCATTTCTTCATGCACTTTGCTCTCAGCTTCTCTGATTTCGTGTTCGTGTGGGTTTGTCTAGGTTCTTCTCAAGAATCTCAACACTATGGATCTCACCCTCTTAAAGTAAAAAATAAAAAATAAAAAAACACAGGCTGGAGATCGCAAGTCAGCTTGCAAACTCGCGGTCTTAAGCACTGCAGACACAGGCCATTTAAATTGTGGACCAATCCTGTTCGACCCGTTTATTTAGCTCGTTGTGGATTGAACTGGTGCGAATCAAACTAACCCATTAGTCAGCTCTAAACAATATGCAATCTTTTAAGTCAAATAATGCTCACATAAAAATTACGTAAACACAACATAAACCTTTAAGCCATAAACATAAATTAAACATTACCACATTTTATTAAGTCTGGGTACTATGGCATTAGGCCACAAAACTTTGTTTACCCATACCTATTGTTTGAACTTCAGATGTTAATTACTTGCATCGCACATTTCAATAGCAAAACACAGGAAAAAATACCACAACTCGGCCCTAACCCACTAGAATATTGAAAAAGCAAAATACCAATTGAATAACGAAAATTTCATTATCGGGCAACAAATTAATGATATGTAACATCCACTACTTGTGGCATTCTACGCAAATTGTACAATCACAAATGAAAACATTAATAAAGGGTGAAGTCAAAATCTTTTGCTGTTGATAAACTAATCTCTCAAGATCAATCAATCTTCCTTAGCTTTTTGTTCCCCTAAGCATCAAGCATGATATAGTACTGCTTCATCATGTTGATTGTGCTTTAACTATAAAGCCTCAAGGAAGCCTAACAATCATCATGTGATTTGCACGTGTAACGCCAAGCTAGAAAATTTCCCTACATGGCATTATTTTGGTTTGCATGTCTGCATGTTAATGGCCACATGTACATGTGATGCACCAATATGTACTAAAAGAGTGAGGATTTTGGAACTTTCAGTGGGGTTGACATTTTACAGTTTACGCACCGGGGTTCATTTGGACCTAAACTTGAGGGGTACAATGTAATATTAAAGATGACCCTATCTCAGTATATTGATATGGTCATGAGTTTGATTAATCCTCAAGAAATTCCTCATGAATTTGTAAGTTCAATCTTCTAATTACTAGCAATCATGAATTTGAATACTCAAGATTCAAGATTAGAGCCACGTATATTTCACTGATTCGGGATGGATTTATTACCACAACATAAACTTAATTATGACTTTTATCGGAATTCCCTTTCATACCAGCAGGCTATGACATGACCTACATACCCAGGTTGTAAGACTATACCTATATTAACACACCAAAATTGAAGTAAAAACTAATTTGCACTAGTTAAGCATGTTGGCATGAGCAAGCAGATCATGAGCATACTTTTTTTAGAATGGAAAGTGCCTTGTCTTGAGTTGTATTTGGCGCTTGAATTTAAAATAAAAAATGCAAGTAGCGCGCCGAGATTTGACATGGCCAATTAAGGTTGATGGAGCCATTTTTTTCCCCCTTCGTCTTACAGGTTTTCCTACACTATTGTGGACGTGAGACTAATTTTTGCTGCATAAGTTATACTCTCCTTAGTCCTTACAAGTACTTTTTATTAAGTTTAAACTCATAATATTGTAGAAGCTCCTTAACCGTTAAATTTAAGTTTATCCACCACTTGAACCACATCTTGTTAGATTTCTAATAAGACAAATTTAAACATAATATTTATAGATCCAACTAGTTATATAGATGTCGTCTTGGCTGAGAACTAAAATCTCACAAATTTGGTGCAACAGATCATAGACATATCACATATAACTGTCGAGGTGTGGCTTCAAAAACTATGAGAAACCACAATAGAACTAAACTAGGAGAAACAAGCACTTAGTCCCCAATGAGACTACGTGAAAGAAGAAATACTTCCCGAACAGAACAAACTGTGGGTCTAATACCTAAATTAAGATAGCTTTTGTGAACTTTATGACCACGGAAATTTCAATGAGCCTACTTTAAATAATAAAAATATTTTCAGAAGTGTATGGGCCAAAAATAAACATTTATAACATGCGAAAGTCCAATAAGTCATACTCGAGGTAACCTGAAACAACCCAACATGAATATTCCAAAATTGTTTTGGTCCAATCTCCATTTTAAAGTTTAAACCCATTAACACGTTCAGAAGTTGGAAAGGTGGAATGAGTCTCTTGCTTTTTTAGTGTTCTTTAAGTAGCTCATGTTATACGTGCTTTTTTGTTTCATTTTTATTGCATTCAAGTGATTGGCGGATCAACTTGTGTATGTCGATTAATTCTCCTCCCCAATCCAACCAAAGGAAAGCCATCATGTCAAGATTAGGAGATTAGAAGGATATTCTTGGTACAACAAAGATTCAAATCTATAATTAAGTGCTTATCTTATCTACACATCACAATAATTGGTTTACATGCTCTTTGTATATATACACAATTAAATCATTTAAAAATTATTTTATGAGTAATGCTATACAATCAGAAAAATTTAATTAAAATTTTGACAAAATTCAACTAGATTTATAAATGGTTGTTAGATGAAATAAAGAGATATATATGAACTACTAAATAATCGAAGGGGTAAAAAAAAATGTTAAATCATTCTGTCAAAAAATTTGGCTAACAAATTATGGTTGTTTAGCATTTTTCTTGTTTATATTAATTTAAATAAGGAATTTACTTCAAATCTATATTATGCCACATATTTAAAAAACTGCTATGTTAAATTAGATTTTAACTTCGATCCACCGTAAAAAAATTTATGCTATCAACCATGAAATCATTAAAAGAGTTTGGTTTTTTAAGTTATCATTGTTGGAGTAAATTTTTTTAATGATATAGCTATATATGATTGAGTAATAATAAAAATAACTTCTAGAAGTTTACACCTTAGAAAAAAATTTGTAGTAATTGACAAAAGACATAATAATTAGACATAGAAGTAGAACCACTAAGAAACGTAAAAAAAAAATCCCTTGACCACAACATCAAAAATAGAGAAAGAGAAAAATATTGCAATTATGAAATTTTATTGGAAAAGTCTATTTGTATACTTTTTCGCACACTATTTATACACTTGATGATTCTCATATAAATAACTGATGATCGTCATCTATTATGTGATGATTGAAGATATTAATTGATGTGTAAGTAATTGGTGATTGAGTCACTATATAATAAATGTTAATTATTAATTATTTGTAAATCAAGTAATATTTTTATTTATCACATAATATACGTCGATTATTAATTATTTACATGTGAATCATTAATTATGTAAATTATGTGTAAAAAAACTGTACAAACATCACTACTGAACTTTATTTAATTTTCTCTAATTAATAAGGATGTATTAATAATCTAGAAAATTAATATATAACTAATACTAAATTTTGAAGATTGCCTCCCTTCCCCTGGCCTATTGAAGTTAAGATTATCTCTAAATTGAATACACCATGGGGTTATCATTTCGAATGCGTTGACTACAAGGACAACAAAATATGTAAAGTAAATAAACATAACTCTTCCGGGCAAATTTGCAAATCTTTTTAATTTGTGGTTGAAATTTGGCCTAAATCGTGTCAACCATATTTTTGCATGTTTCTTTCACAGGATAGACATTTGACAACTAAGACAAAGGTGGAATGCTCTGCTCGTGCCTGAAGAAGTTGCCAGGATCAACTCCAGCCTTTACTCGTGCCAGTATTTCAAAATTATACTTAAAATATTTCAAGCCCCAAGATTTTGCTTCTTCATTGGTTGTGTTGCCTCTGTCCACTCCTATGTCAAGGTCCCTATAATTCCAATATGCAGCTCTTGGACACTTTGAAACATAAGGTTTCATGTATGCATATAGCTTTCTCATCCAGTCTATATGTTTTTGTGTGTCTTCATTTGAATCCCAATATACCAAATATTGGATCCCATATATACTTCCATTTCTATGTGGAAATGGAGTTTCTGATTCTGAAATCTCACTCATTCTCCCACCATATGGCGTCAGGATCAATATTGGTGTGTTCACCTCAAGTAGTATGTTCCATAGCCCTTCCAAACCTGCCTTTGGAATGGGTTCCTTAACATAGTCTGATTTTGCTTTGAAACTTCTAAATGTTTGGTTTCTCTGATGTAAGACATCCACGGATATGGTGATTGAATATCCTGCAAAATAAAGAACAGATTGAATCCAACTCATCTCGGTGCAGTTGTTGCGTTGCAAACCCAATCCTGCAAAATTGTTCTGCATCAAAGGAAGCAGATTGTCAACTGTCCCCAGATATTATCCTGTGAAAGAAACCTGCACAGTTTTTCCACCATAGGATGAATTGGCAACTCCCATAACCGAGTGCAGAAAAAGTTCACCAGGAAGCTTGTCAGCAATAGTTTGCCACTTCTGGAAAAGGTTACTGGCATCCTGATCAAGGGTCCTTGGGACTTCAAAAATTGTCACTGTTGGGGGAACAGGCACAAGCTTGATTTTCCATGCAGTGATCACTCCAAAACTTGACCCTCCCCCTCCGCTTATGGCCCAAAAGAGATCTTCCCCCATCAAAGTTCTATTTAGTATCTTTCCATATTAACATCTACTATCTGAGCATCAATTACATTATCAGCTGCTAGGCCATATTTTCTGAAAATGGTACCAAATCCACCTCCACTCAAGTGGCCTCCTACACCAACTGTAGGGCAACTCCCAGCTGGGAAGCCATGGACCTTACTTGCATTTGCAATTGCATCTTAGAGTTCTCCAAGAGTAGCGCCTGCCTGAACCCATGCACTTTCATCTTTGATGTCAATGCTTATGGACCTAAGGTTTATGAGATCAATGATTATGAATGGAACATCAGAGACATAAGAAAGGCCCTCATAGTCATGCCCACCACTTTGAACTCTTACTTGCATGCCTTGTTTCCTTGAACAGATTATTGCTGCTTGGATGTGGAATAGGTGTCGTGGAGTAACAATAAGTTTTGGTTTTGGGACTGTATTGTCCAAGAATCTGAGGTTCCTTATGGAAGAATGCAAAAGAGATATATAAGAAGAACTATTGTGGGTGAGTATTACTTCTGCAGTTGAGTTTGAATTTTCTAAACCTAATGAAAAACATTGAAGGTGTTCTGGACCGTGATCCAAGATCCCGCTCCATGGGATCAACTCGACATGTACACTACCAGACTCTCCTAATTGGCATAGAGAAAGACTCACGATGTATTTCGGACCACGGATTACGGTCCTAAAGTGGCGTTGGGATACGACATCGATACTGATAGATTCATACAGGATCAATCTCTAAATATCCGCAACTGTCGATCATCAACTTACGATATTATAAGATTTATAAATATCCTTGATGGCTAGATACTTTCCTTATATTAATCCCGGATTTATAGGGACGTATCCTATAATAATGGAAAGATGATCATCATCATGATACTAATCCTAAATTACTTGCATTCAATAAGGATCCCATTAGGATTCTGTATACGCTCTATAAATACAAGGCTAAGTCATCTTAGTAAGGTAACTTTGAATCCAATCTCTTAAACCTTCTTGTGCACTGCCTGACTTGAGCGTTGGAGTCCCTTTGCAGGTACCCACCCCCCTGTGCTACACGCTCAGCTGCTGCTCAAAGAAGGAACCACCGTAACGTGCCTATCTCAGGTACTCCTCTGAATTCGATTTAGAACATTGGCGCCGACTGTGGGGAACCATAAAATTCTAATCCCACCCAATCATGGTGAATATGAGGCAAAACTCGAGAAGAGACGCTGCTCAAACCTCTGTCAACCAGAGATAAGATCTCGACATGCAACGTCCACCACCATCACTGCCTCCACTTTTGGCTCAAACCTCTGCTGTGAGAAATCAGGCACCCGGATCAGGAAGCCGACGTGATGGGCACTCCACCTCCTTTTCTGAGGAGTCTCCTAACCCATCATGCAGGATTTCTGTCAGGGAAAGACTTGAGTTCCCAGCCCAGAGAGGTGATCAGAGCCTTCAAGAGCGCAGGATTCCGGTACACCAACGTTTAGGAATCCCGAACAACAAGTTCGATGATCGTGCATCTCGCTCTGAATGCATACATCAATCTCGGGGTTCCCAACGCCAATTTCAAGATATGTTGCAGCAACATATGGACTTATTCAATGACCAATTCAGGAGGCTGGAAGACATGCAGCGCGCCATGCACGAAAACCAACCAAAGCCGCGCCGACGTGATAGACGGACCGACGTGGAAAATAATAAAAGGAGGGCCCACGACGATGAGAGAATTCCCAATACTGGGGACAATAACCGAAATTGCGAAACTATGGAACAACCTTTCTCCGATCAACTCATGGAGTTCCGGGTTCCGAGAAATTTCAAGTTTCCTCCAAACCTGGAAATTTACGACGGAACCACGGACCCCCAGGAACACATAAATGCCTACGAGCAGTCCCTATGTTTCTATGGCGGATCCATGGAATTGTTGTGCCGAGCCTTCCCTCTCTCCCTCAAAAAGGGGGCCCTCAAGTGGTTTACCAGCCAACCACGGGGGACTATCGTGGATTGGTCGGACCTCAAACAGCGTTTTCTGCTGTAGTACACCACATGCAAGGAACAACCCAAATCCATCGAATCCCTGGCTAAGATCCGCTAGGGAAAGGACGAGAACCTCCAGGATTACGGTAGGCGCTTTATGGCTGCCTGCACTAATGTAGAAAATTTTGAAGACAGAATAGCCTTGCATTACGCTAGGAGCGGTCTCCGGATAGGCTCCGAATTCTTCAAGTCCCTGGCAAAAAAGAAACCGGACAATCTGACTGACTTCCAGAAACGATCTGAGAAGTATGTCTACTTGGAGGAGGCAACAGAAGACCACAGGAGATGGGACAAAGGTGAGCCTTCTCACCAAAAGTCAAACCAAAATTCCTCAAGGTCGCGACCCCCAAAGGGTAGCCCACCACGAAGAAACTATTCTGACTACACTCCTTTGAACACGCCACGGGAAACAATCTTGAGGGAAGTGATGAACACAGAGTTTCAGAACGTCCGAAGACCGCCCCCTATCAAGAAACACAAGCAGAAGGATCACTCCAAACATTGCACATGGCATAAGGCCTACGGCCACGATACAGAAGATTGCTATCAGTTGCGCGATGCCATTGAATTTTTGATCAAGGTTGGACGCTTGCAGCAGTATATCCTTCGTGTACAAAACAATGAAGGGGACAATAGACGTAGAGACAGCAGACGTACCCCACGTCGAAGTCCGTCCCCTTTGCCCAGAAGAAGGACAAGAAGTCCTAGGAGAAGATCCCGGACTCCGCCTCGACGAGATAACAGCGATCGACTGGGTCGGGCCAGGGACACTCCCCCTGTTGATAATGACGACCACCGCGCCGAGCCCAACAGGACGATCCATACCATTGCCGGTGGCTTTGCCGGAGGGGGATCCTCCAATGGAGCTCGAAAGAAAGCCCTTAGAATGGTAGTTTTTAGCGTGGTCCACTCAGAACTAAGAACACAAGCGGAGAATAGAAAGGCGCCTCTCATCACCTTCTCAGACGAAGACTACGGCGGAATAATCTCAGATCACGATGACCCACTCGTCATCTTCGGGGTGATTTCTAATGCTGAAGTCCGCCGAATTTTCATCGATCAAGGGAGTTCAGCTGACATTATGTTCGTAGATCTTTATCAGAAGCTGGAACTCCCGCAATCCGACTTGACTCCCCATGTCGGGGAATTGATGGGTTTCACCGGTGAGAAGATCACCCCGGTCGGATATTACGAAACCCACCTGACCCTCAGATCATCTACACTATTCAGGACTGTCAAGGTAAAGTTCCTGGTTGTGAACTGTCCCTCGGCCTATAACATTATCCTGGGCCGCCCTTCTCTCAACGCCCTTGGAGCGGTGGTATCCACCACCCACCTCATGATGAAGTTCCTCAATAAGAATAATGACGTCGTCACTGTAAAAGGCGACCAAATTGCAGCCAGAAAATGCTATAATGAGAGCTTGAAAATTTGTAAAGTGCCCCGGAGGTCGAGCCCCGTTGTATCCACCCCAGCTATCGACCAGGTTAACATTTTAATGACAGAATTGGACGTCAGAGAAGAAATCCGGGGTACTCACCCCCAGCCCGAAGGTGAACTGGAGTCTCTTCAGCTTGGGACCAACCCGGAACAGGTCACCAAGATCGGAGCTTGTCTGGGTGAAAAAGAAAAACAATAACTATCGGAACTTCTGTTGAGAAACAATGACCTCTTCGCTTGGACTTCCTCCGACATGCCCGGACTCGACCCCAGCTTTATTTGCCACCGATTGTCAATTAAAGAAGGTACCAGCCCGGTCGCACAAAAGAAGAGGAAGGTCGGACCTGAGAGGCAGCAAGTCGTCGAAGACCAAGTTAAAGAACTACTAAATGGTAACTTCATCAGAGAAATTTCCTATACCACATGGCTTTCCAACGTAGTTCTGGTAAAAAAGTCCAACGAAAAATGGAGGATGTGCGTAGACTATACCGACCTGAATAAAGCTTGTCCCAAGGACCCATATCCACTCCCCAACGTGGATAAATTAGTGGATGGCTCCTCGGGGTTCAGATGGCTCTCATTCATGGATGCATATTCCGGGTACAACCAAATTCCCATGTACGCTGGGGACGAGGATAAAACCTCTTTCATTACCGACAGGGCGAGCTACTGCTACAAGGTCATGCCTTTTGACCTAAAGAATGTAGGAGCCACCTACCAGAGGATGATGAACAAGGTTTTTGAAAACCAAGTGAAAAAGATGCTAGAAGTCTATATAGATGACATGATAGTAAAGACCCCACACAGCGGATCGCACACGGCGGACCTCGAGGAAGTATTTGCACAACTCCGAAAGTACAACATGAGGTTGAACCCAGAGAAGTGCACTTTCGGGATCCAGGCCAGTAAATTTTTGGGGTTCATGCTAACTCATAGAGGAATCGAAGCCAATCCGGATAAATGTCAGGCCGTCCTCAACATGAGAAGTCCCCGGAATGTCAAAGAAGTACAACAGCTTACGGGGCGCATAGCGGCCCTCACAAGATTCTTAGCTAAAGCCGCTCACAAGTCTCTCCCCCTGTTCAAATTGCTCAAGAAGGGAAAAAGTTTTGAATGGACTCAAGAGTACGAGGACGCCTTCACATCACTAAAAAACCTCTTGTCCTCCCCTCCTATCTTGATAAGGCCGGACACCGGGGAGACACTCTACTTGTACCTATCCATCCACGACGAGGCCGTAAGCTCAGTCTTGATTAGAGAAACTGACGAAGGACAAAAGCCTATCTACTTCGTAAGTAAGGTCCTTCAGGGCCCCGAGCTTCGATATCAAAAGGTTGAGAAAGTTGCCTTTGCACTCGTTATCACCGCAAGAAGACTTCGACAATACTTCTAATGCCACCCAGTGGTGGTAAGAACAGACCAACCTATCCGACAGGTGCTACACAAACCAGATCTGGCCGGGCGAATGATTGCATGGTCGATTAAACTCTCAAAGTTTGGAATCACATACGAACCATGACTTGCAATAAAATCCCAGGCGTTGTTTGACTTCCTAGCAGAACTCACAACAGACAACGGCGACCCTAAGAAAGCCTTCTGGACCATTTTTGTCGACGGATCATCGAACCTTAAAGGAAGCGGGGCCGGAGTGATCGTCGAAAATTCGGAGGGTTTGACCTTAAAGCACTTCCTAAAGTTTGAATTCCCAACTTCAAACAATCAGGCCGAGTATGAGGCCTGCATCGCCGGCTTGCTAATGGCAAAGGATCTGGAGGCAACGCGGATCACACTTTGCAGTGATTCCCAGCTAGTAACCTCCAAAATCCGAGGCGACTATCAAGCTAAAGAACCCCTCCTGCAGAAATACTTGAACAAGGTCCAGGAACTTTTGAAAGGTTTTGAAGAGGTCAAGATAGAGCACATTCCAAGGGAACAGAACTCCAGAGCAGACCTCCTGTCTAAACTGGCCAGTACGAAGAGCCCCGGCAACAACTGGTCGGTAATCCAAGAAACTCTCTCCCAACCCTCCATCACGGATCATTGTGTATCCCAAGTAGAGGACCATCAGCCATCTTAAATCACCCCTATACTGGGCTATTTGCAGTATGAAAACCTACTGTCGGACCAGAAAGAAGCTTACAGGTTAATAAAGACCGCGGTCAGATACACCATTTACAATGGCCGCCTCTACCGACGTGGTTTTTCCTCGCCCTTTCTAAAATGCTTAACCCCAAAGGAAGCAGAGTACTCCCTAGCTGAAGTTCATGAAGGAAGCTGTGGTCATCACCTAAGAGGCAAAGCCTTAGCCCAAAAAGTATTAAGGGCAGGATTCTATTGGCCGACAATGGAATCCGACTCTCAAGCACATGTTCAAATTTGCGACAAGTGTCAGCGCCACGCAGATCACTTTCAAGCCCCTTCTGAAGAGCTATTCAGGACGTCAGTCCCTTAGCCCTTTTACAGGTGGGGTATGGACATTTTGGGGCCGTTCCCCCAGGGCTCAGGGCAGTTTAAATACTTGGTGGTAACAGTAGACTATTTTACTAAGTGGATCGAGGTCGAACCCCTGATCACCATCACCTCGGCGCGAATTCAGAAGTTTACTTGGCGCCACATTATCACCAGGTTCGGCATACCGGAATCTATTGTCTCATATAACGGTACCTAGTTCAAAGACAAAACTTTTGAAGAGCTACTAGCCGGATTGAAAATAAAGCACCACTGCAGCTCCGTCGAGAACCTTAGGACAAACGGACAAGCCGAGGTCGCCAATAGAATCATCGTGCGAGGCTTAAAAAGGAGGTTAGACAAATCCAAAGGGAACTGGGTCGAGCAACTTGACCATGTTCTTTGGGCATACCGGACCACTCCCCATTCCATGACGGGAGAAACCCCTTTCAAGTTGACCTATAGCTGCGAGGCCATGATCTCGGTGGAGATAGGGGAGCCCAGCTGGCGCTACCAACAGTTCTCATCCAACAGTAACCCTGGTCTAATCAGAGAGGACCTGGACTTGCTCAAAGAAAGAAGAAACGTAGCTCACATACGGGATGCCGCCCTCAAGCAGAAGACAGCGGCCAGGTACAATAAGAAAGTGGTCCCAAGAAAATTCCAGCCCAGCGATCTAGTGCTCAGGAGAGCCGACATAGGAGGGAAAAATGCCTCCCAAGGGAAACTAGCCCCTAACTGGGAATGCCCCTACCTTGTCGTCACTAGTACGGGTAAGGGAGCCTACACCCTGGAAACGTTATCCGGAACCCCGGTCAAGAATTACTGGAATGCGGATAAACTAAGAAAATACTATAGCTAAATGCTCGTAGTGGCTTAGCCCTCTAGTAAAGTTATCTTTAATCCATTCTCGTTTTGAATAAATACGCTATGTACGGACTCTCGTCCTCCCAATATCATCAATAAAATAGTTATTCAGGTATCAAGGTTAGTCGAACGAGCTGCTCTAATTGCTAAAATGTCAAATTGATAGGAGACAGTATGGATCATATGTACACACTCTTTCTTTATACCTAAGCCGAAAAGGGGTCCCAAAATCTATACGATTATTGGGGTACCTACCCCGGGCAAGGTTAAACAATGTTGATGCCTTAGGTAAAAAGGTTTTCGCGTAAAATGCCCTAAGCCAGGCATTACTCTTACCTATGTCTGTAATTCCAAACGCTTCCCATAGCAAGCACTAGAATATGAATTAAGGTTTTACTTTGCCTAAGTCTAAAATTTCTTGACACTTAATTATTATAAGCGTTAGATTATAGACTAAGGCGTTATTTCTACCTAAGTCAAGTGGAATGTCATTCACTCAACGGTATGAGTGAAAGATCCCGGACCATGGTTTTCTACGACAAACAGTTTTCTAAGTCCATTACAATGACTATGAAAATGAGCGTTGGACCCAAGTTGGACCAGGAAAAACAAGAATGAATGGTTAAACAAAGTAATTAATTATAAAGCCCCAAACACGGGGCAATTGTCCATACAAGTAACAAAACCCCACGCAGGGGGTAGAAAACAGGAAATGAAAAAAGCAAGAAAAGCTTAAACGTCGGCCTCTTCCCCTTCCGGGATTTGAATAACCTCCGGGTTGCCACCAGGAGCTTTCGCGGCTAACTCCACAACAGCTACAAGTTGGCCGTTATGAAAGATTTTATCCGGGGTAACACCCTCCAAGTTAAGGTCGACCCCGGGATTGAAATGCTGGATTTGCGCCATAGCATTTTGGAACTGCTCTCCCCCCGACCTTTCCAGCTACCCCATCTAGATCCTCCACATCTTTTTCGAGCTTTGTCACCTCGGCCCTCAGTGCGCCAATGCTTCGGTCGGCTTCAAGCTTCTCGGTCTTCCTGGCAGCCTTAGAGTCCGCCAACGCCTTCTCCAGTTCAATGGCCCTCTTTTCCAGCTCGATGACCCTCGCCCTACTATCCTCGTTGGCTTTTAAGGACACGGTAAACTTCTGGTTGATTTCCTCCTTTTCTTTCTTCAAAGTTTTTAGCTCTTCCGATGCCTGCCGATCAGCGTTCTCGATAGTCTCCTCGATGAAACGGATCTCGGCCGCTGCCCGGAGAGC
Source organism: Ormosia semicastrata (assembly GCA_029884595.1). Taxonomy (NCBI): domain Eukaryota; kingdom Viridiplantae; phylum Streptophyta; class Magnoliopsida; order Fabales; family Fabaceae; genus Ormosia; species Ormosia semicastrata. Next base: position 19,199,809 of record JAQQTO010000057.1, on the reverse strand, counting down.
TTGCCTCTGAAGTGCGGCTAAGGTTTGGGCTAGACCTTACTCGGCAATATGCTGCCTCACCTCACCACCCAAAAATCGCCCAGATATGAAGGGGCTAGAATCAGAGTGCTCCGTGATGATTGGCAAGAAGTCCGCCCTTTCCCTTTCTCCGCCCTCCGACGACCTTCCATCGTGCTCAGAAGGCTCTTCGATAGCCTGCTTTTTTCTCTCTTTAAAATTATGGGTAGGGGATCCCGACTGATCTTGCTCTCCGATGATAACACCCCGGTCGGAGGAGTCCGGAATGGCTGTGGAGGAAGAAGCCGCGATCTTCTTCCCCTTCCTCCGGTTCCTTGAAGATTGTAGGGTAACCATGGAAGACCCAGAAGTTATGTTGCTAACTGAAAAGAAACAGAGACAAGTACAGTCAGCACATCACGAAACATTGATATATGAAAACAGAGCAAACACCTAGGGATACTAGGGGTAAAAACGCCCTAATTCCTACCTAATAAAGCGTAAAGAAGATCATCACCAGGGATATAAAGAACATCTCTAATATTGATGTTCCCATGCTTCTCAGCATATCGGGTTATGAACCTCGCGGTCTTAAGCTCCTCGGGGTCGAGATCTTCTTCCTCTTTTTCAATCAAGTCGATGGGCACGTCCCAGCACCTCTGCGTCTAGTAAAGAGGAAATTCTGGCTCCCCGTTCGGTTTAAAGAAGAATGGTTGACATCTCTCCTTGGCTTTTACCTTGAAAAATGCAGTCTTAAACCCTTTGAAGCTTTCTTCGAAAACATCAAAGGACTTACGACCAAGCCGGGATCGGATGACAAGCCAACTCGTTTGCCTTACCGTCCCCTGGGTGTTTATTCTTGTATAAAAATAAAAAAAGGTATTCGCCGAGCACTTAAGGCTCATCAACCGACAAAACCTCTCAAACGATATGATGTAGCCCCAACCGTTAGGATGGATCTGCGAAGGGGCCACTTGGAGAGTACGGAGAACGGCCATTTGGAAGTCAGAAAACGGCATCCTAAGCCCCAACTTGAGAAAAAGTGGCTCATACAGGAACATGTAATGTGAACCCTCTTCTCAACAAGAGCACACTCTCTCACTCCAGTTAGGATAGACAACTTCGAATTCGTCGTCTCGAGCTTTGTTCACAGTTAACTCCAAGGCAAATAAGGATTCTCGGAGTACGGCTTCGCTCGAAAACTTGGACTGACGATCCGATACGTCATCCACCACCCAGGGGCATACCAGCCCAGGACCCCGCCAAATTCGAATTAGCTCGTCCTCTGTTGGATCATGGACGACGTGAAGTGGGGGCTGGACCCTAGCTTTTTTTCCTTTGGCCATGAAAATCCTGAGAACATCCAAAGAAGTCGGTAAACAACTGTCAGAATCAATAGTTCCATAGATTCAGACACAGGGAGAGCGAGGTAATCTAAACCTCCCTTACCGACCTCCTGTCCCACCAGAAACAAAGCATTCAGGAGAACTCCTCCACCGCGCATGGCGTGGCAAAGATGGTGTTTCAGGGAGGCGACAAAATCTACCTAAATCATTAAGCTCTATTTGAAGGAAAGCAAAACCAGAAATGCGAAGCTACTCTACTCTTTAAAAAGTTATTGACATACTGAAAGCGCAAATAACAAGAAGGTTGAAATAAAGCTACTTACTATGTAAAGGCAGAATACTTGAACAATGGAGAAGCCGCAAGTGGAAAGCACCCAAAAAGAAGCCAAAGCTTTCGACGCACAGTGTTTACAGTGAAGGAGGCCAGAAACGGTAAAGTGAGGAAGACGAACCTTTGACTCTTATTTATAAAGGGTTGAACGGTTAAGGGACATTTCTATCCTCTCCGACGCAAGTTCAAAAGGTGCTCATCATGGCCTGCGGAGCTCTAGGCACGTCCCTTCGATGAAATCGCAACACGTGGCCCACACAGCTGTAACAGCAGTTGAAAGGACGGTTACGCAGTGTTCCAAAGTGTCGTACGAATGATGGATGAGAACCCGGGTTTATACCACGAATTCCAGCTTCAACTCACTATTAACATCACGGACTACGTGCTAACATCGAGGTGCAATTGTGGCGATTATGCCGGGTTGGCATTGGACCTATCCCGGCAGTGTCTTTACTTGGTTATACCGGGATAAGCGTTGGACTCATCCCGGCAGCGTTACCTCGGTGGAAAAACATATATATAATGAAAGTGTAGGACAAATACAGAGAATGTAAAGTCCATTGAATCATCTTCATTCCATACATCGTCATACAACCGAAAAAGAGGAAAAAGAAAATATTGAGACATGGAATGTATAAGAATATCCCGGGAAAAGGGGCAAACATCTCCGACTGCTTGGATCATACCTCATCCACATCTCCAAACCTCGATCTCTTGAAAAAGTGGGTTGGCTTTGCAGAACATTGGCAAACCGGGATCATAACCCGGGAGAAAATGCCAAAGTTCTTTGCACTGCTTCTCCGCCATGCAACTAAAGACCGAGATCTTCTTTCGCTCGTTGGAAGGGGTACGACCTCTCCAGCTGAAGAATTCTCTGCCGGTGTCAACCATTCCAAGTTGCCGCAAGTCACAGAGCAGCTACAGCGGCCTTTCCACCCTGAAACAGAATGAAGCCACTCCGGAGTAGAAATCCTCCGCTCGCTCGTTCTTCTCCCGCCTTCTCGATGGATAATGGCAGAAGCGGATACCCACTGCTTCCTTGAAAGCAAGTCAAAGAAAGTAGACCACCCCAGGTTACTCCAAGAGGGTCCTCGCTTCCTTTGTCCTGACATCCTTGCATATCCAGCCGTTACTACGAAGAAGACCGGCCATGTGCTTTCAAGTAGCCCGCCAAGAAGATGGAGAAAGGAACAATGTGCTCCGTCGGGTCCCCATGCAATAGTAGACAAAGGCATTGTCTCATCCTGGTAACACGTTGGATCAGACACCACCGTGTATGCCAGGAGATAAAGGCTCCCGCCTCCCTAAATGCATAGCAACCCAGTTTTACGCCAAGAAAGAAAGGCTCCTGTCGAAAAGAAAAAACGCTTGGGGAAGATCAAACCTCTTCAAAAACTTTGAAAAAAATAAAAGTATAATCTCTGCAGATGATGAAGCTCTCTTCATAAAAGAGGGAAATGAAGAAAGAACCACACTCATTCCCCTGGGAGAAATCATCTCTGTTCGACAATGAAAAATGAGAGAATGCAAACTCACGGAGAAGTATTCTCTATTTATAGTATGCATGAGGGATTCTGATTGGTCCCGTAAAAGGTGACCTGATCCCATGAAGTCAGCCAAAATAAATGCTTTTGATCTCTAGTTGGTCACAAAGATAGGGAGCAGTTGAAAAAATCTGTGTGAAACTGACGTTTTCTTTAAAGAATCATTACTTCCCAATAAAGTCCAAGTATCAGTTTCCCAGAGAATCGCAGACTGTTACCACCAGAGATAGCGTTCGGGATTTATGTCGAATATGTCTCCAGTACTCATACTTGGGGGCAGTGATCTTTGCTTATAACTGAATAGGTCAAGGACGTCGGTAATAACCCAGAGTCTAACACCCGTCCGTCGAATTACCATGTTAGCTGTGTGATGGTTGATCCGTTCTAAACTTGACTCTGGTCTGTCTCATCCAAGAGCCAAGCTGGGGGCAACTGTTCTGGACCGTGATCCGGGATCCCGCTCTATGGGATCAACCTGGCATGTACACTACCGGACTCTCCTAGCTGGCATAGAGGAAGACTCACGATGTATTCCGAACCATGAATTACGGTCCTAAAGTGGCGTTGGGATACGACATTGCGGCTGATAGATTCATACAGGATCAATTCCTAAATATTCGTAACTGTCGATCATCAACTTACGATATTATAGGATTTATAGATATCCTTGATGGCTAGATACTTTCCTTATATTAATCCCGGATTTATAGGGACGTATCCTATAATAATGGAAAGGTGATCATCATCATGATACTAATCTTAAATTACTTGCATTCAATAAGGATCTCATTAGGATTCTGTATACGCTCTATAAATACAAGGCTAAGTCATCTTAGTAAGGTAACTCTAAATCCAATCTCTTAAACCTTCTTGTGCACTGCCTGACTTGAGCGTTGGAGTCCCTTTGCAGGTACCCACCCCCTATGCTATACGCTCAGCTGCTGCTCAAAGGAGGAACCACCGTAACGTGCCTATCTCAGGTACTCCTCTGAATCCGATTCAGAACAGAAGGAAACCCCTTTCAAGGTCAACAGAAACAGAAGTTGGAGGGAAAATTGAGATGAAAATGGTGATTGATAGGAGTGCTAATTTTATATATGTGAAGGTCATATTTATTTCTCTAACTACATTTTCAGAGCTTAACTACTTATAGCCAATTCATGCGGATATTTAGTGTGTAAGACAACATGAATATTGAGCTAGGGAGGAATTAATTATTCAGAAACGAATAACCATTGACAATTACAACGTTTAAAGGGTAGTATATGCTCCGATGGAGATTGGCGTAAGACATTTCTGTTGTTTAATGTTTCAGTACATTGACAATCTCGGCTACAAAGGCGGTTGTCGCCTATTAGTCACTTTATAGTGTAATGCCGAATTTTGAGACACATGTAGGAAGCAGTCCAGGTTCAATTACAGAAGCTAGACACAGATTTGTCTTTTTCTATAAGTCCATTATGTTCATGACCCTTTAATGTGCATATATATCTCAAAAGAAAAGTCATTAGTTGTTACTTAATAAATATCAGGCATCAGCTTAGCAATTTAGTGTCTAGTCTTAAAACTAAAAAAAGTTTGTTAGAATCTAAGTTCAAAATGTGGTTGTTCTGAAAAAATTACTTTTGTGCTACAAACTAGTGTGGGATCCACGGGGTAACCTTTTATTTATCAACATTCCTCTAGTTAGTTTGTGTGGCCTCCGATTTTGGCTTTGAATATGCTTTTGCTGTATGTAAGTTATCCTATTCTAAGACACAATGATTATGTGATCGAGTAAAACCCTAAATTTCATCAAGTTAAATACAAGAAATTTTTAATTATATATAATTGTATTATATTATCTTTACATATAATTATAAAAAATTAAAAAAAATAATTTTTTATAATAAATAAATTTAAAAAATTTTATATTTTTTTTCTTCAATTTTTTATAAATGTATATAAAAATAATATAATATAATTATGTATAATCAAAAATCTCTCGTTAAATACTTATAAAGGCTTTGTCTACAATGCACCCATTTCGTTGGGGTGCATTGATGCACCGTGAGCATTAACCGTAGATTCAGCAAGGAAATTAATCAACATGTCACGTTTATTACCTACAAACGGTGTAGCTAGTCTAAGTTAAAAGTTTTTGGAAACTGTGATATAGTACACTGAGTCTGAACAAACATTGCACTTCACCGTTAGAATTTTCTTTTAATGCAACGATGATCATTATTATAAGATTTAATTTATGAGCAATGATTAAATAATGGACATACTTATGGCTAGGGTATAAATGGATAGTAAAAAGATAATCATATACTCTTTTTAAGAATGTATGTATTATTGATATTTTTTTAAAAATATCAGATTTAATAAGAAAAAATGATAAAAAAATATAAATATGATAAATGATATTAAAAAAGTGTGAAAAGAATTATATGTACTATTAATGATAAAAATATCAAAACTAAAATAAATACAAATCAAGTTAAACACTTGAAGTTTAAGTTTGATTTGTTAAAAACAAATCTACTTAAGTTTGACTCATTTATTTAAACGAATCAAATTTAAAACTTAAACTTGACTTATTTAAAAAAATAAAATTTGAGCTTGACTTGTGTAACTTATTTATATCTTAATTTTTTTCTCTTTTATCAAATATGTCTTTGAAATATTTGAGTTTATTTAGTATTTAGCAATCATCTTTATGCTAGAAAATAGAAATAAAATATTTTTTTATTTATAACCCTTTACATAAAAAGTTCGCAACCTTTCAACTGAATTTTTTTTTTCTTAAAGTATCATCTACCTGATAGGTGAGAGACAAATTTTTTAGAGTATAGTCAGACACTTAAACGTGAATCCATCCCAATAGTATTATTTTCATGCACATTAATTCTGATATCAAACCTAAGACTACATGCTTAAGGGACTTGAACTACTTCTACTCAAACTAACATACTAGTGTCTAGTATTGAAGTTTTTAATTAGTAATAATAACAAATAAATTATTATATATTATCTATATTTTTTATTATTTAAAATTATAATTTTTGTGATTTAATTTTTACTATTTATACGAATAGTAAATAATACAAATTATTCACAAACTTTTAATGTCAAGCTTATAATGCTTGAGCTTGACTAATTTATTTAATCGAGTCTCAGTTTAAGGTTGAGGTTGTTTGTTAGTAACACAAACAAGTCTGGTCGAGTATTTAACAAATCGAGTTAAAATAGTTAATGAATAGATAAACTCATTTATACACCTACCTATGTTATAGATAAATTGTTAGCTGCGAAAACAAAATAGGAGTTAAGTGGCAAGTTAATGATAACATTATTGGCATCTGATAAATATATTTGAGATAGAAAATAAATAAAATAGGAATATAATGAGGGATAAAATAAAGAATAAAATAGTTAGAAAAAATAAAAATTAACAGATTATTATATTTGGAATGTTGTAAATTAGTAAAGTGATTTAATTTGTAAATTACATTACTTAGTTTCATTTTTAAATTTCAGAATTTATAAAATTGGATAGGATTTGGTAGGATATGAGTTAATTTGAAATAAGTAGTGTAATAAGCCCATGGAGAAATTATCGTAAAGAAAAAATGAAAAAAATAAATTAAAATGAAATGAAATATCAATATACCATGAGGCTGGGAGGAGACTCAACATTTTTCTCTCTCCGTCATGTACGAAAAGTTTTTAAGGTTAAAAACCAATACATATAGGTGAATTGTTTACCTTGGACTTCAATAGCCCATTTACCGGATATTAATGTCAGCTAACCTCCAATAATAGATAACAATTAAGGTGCACTCTTGCACCATAACTTTGCAAGGTGCACCATAGAATCAGCCACTTATAAGACATAAGATCATATACTCCGCAATTTGAATCATAATAAGAGACAGGATCATATATTCCACATATATAAGCGACGGGATCATATACTCCACACTTTCATCAACTTAAACACTTGTAAGCAACAGGATAATAAACTCCAAAGTTCAACATCAAAAACCATAAATCATTAGCTATTGCGCTGAGTACACATTCCAAAGAACATACTTCAAAAATATCCTATGTATACAATAAAATTGTTCCAAGTTAATCGTAATCATCAAAAACGGGCTGCTGATGATAAAGGATTGCTTCTATTCTATATTCACCACCATCATATTTCTGCAAGGAAAAAGAAACACATAATAAGAAATGAGCAGGTTAAAAATTTCACAAATTAAAAGGTAATTAATACAACTATCGAGTATTGTTTTTAGGTTGAAAAAAAGTTCTCACAACTTCTATTGAGTATCTCGATCACGTATAATAGTATTATCAATGTATAACAATGGATTCAAAAGAATAACAATTTTACGTAATTTTAGTAGTGATTATTTTAGGTCATTTTAATGTCATTATAGTAAATTTCGAGCCCTATTAGCATACTATATGGGCTAGGAAAGTTCTATAAGTTTGTTAACTTGTCAGCCAACTTTAAATATGCAGATAAAAGGGCATATCATGGGTAAAACGAAGTGCAAGTGTGCAACTTATATTTTCAGTAACTATTATTAGCAGGATTCTAGGTTATCTGCTCAAACGATGTCTAGCCACGGTCCTGACATGCATCACTTTATAAACTTAATGGAGTGCACAAATCCACCCACGGTAAGAAACTGAAAAACCATTTAAGACTATACATCGAAGTTTCACCAACTAAGAAACCCAAAAAAAAAAAAAAAAAATGCTTAAAAAGGAGGCGTTGTAACACTATGTATACCTTGCTTTAACACCATTCCTCTTGTTAGTTTATTTCCCATCCAGAATGAAGTCCCCTATTTTCCCGTTTGTTTCTTCCTTTCTCACGAGAAGACTCCTTACGTGTTGCTTTGAAGTAAACAAATATATATATAGTTTTTTTTTTTTTGTAAAATAGCGGGGCTAAGCCCAAAACGAACAGCACAGCAAACTACAAACCAACAGGACCCAAACGGGGCAAATATACCCCTACACAATCAGCAAGCAGCATCTGCATGCATAATTCCCATCCCACTTCGCAGTATCATAGCAATGTTCTAGACTTCGGTTAGCCATCCAATCCGCGCAAACATTACCCTCTCTCTGTAAGTGTTTTATTACGCAAGATTGCTGTTTGACTATGCAAAGCAAGTATGATGCATTATCTTTCAACTTAATTAACAAAATGTTTTAGAGCCCTAAATGTTTGAAAATGTAATAAATAGATGGATAGCAATAATTAAAATAGCATAAATAAAATAACTTATAAGAAATATTAGTTAAAGTATAGAAATATTAAACTTGAGAGTATTTTGTCACCATAAATAGATTATTTAATACAAATAATCTCATAATTAATAATAATACTCTTCAATATACAAGAGCAACAATGCACTTGAACTAACAAGGCAAAAAAAGAACTCACTGAATTGCTTAAAGAAATATATTGAATAGCATATATAGACAAACTAAGTGTTTGTATGTGTAGGTGTTCCGTAAAAGCACTAAGACTGTGCTATTTATAAACCACCATAATTTTCTCATATTATTTTTTTCTCATATTACTTTTTATATTATTTATTATACTATTGATTATATCACTTTTTTTATTATTTTCTCTCACTTAATTGCAAGCATTAAAAAATAGTATGAATGGTAGTGAGATTAGGAAAATGATGTGACATCATTTTTCATTTACAAAAAGTTTTATTATATTTTCCTAAAAATTTCTCTTAATAATCTTTTTAATATTAAATAAAAAAATATTTAATAAAAAAATAAATATATTTAATGTACTTTTAAAAATATAAAAATATTTAATATTTTTTATTTAATAATTAAAAAAATAGTCAAAAAATTGTGTAAAAAAATTTATAATTATTCATTTACAAATGGCGATACGTAGGAGATCAACTTTTGAGTTCCTTATCACAAACACCAGATAAAGCTGAACGCCTAGAATAAGTTGGGCGGCATTTACTGTGCACCCTGGGTGCACGTTGGATATGAAGTAAATGAAACTAATGGGGATCCCGTTTCTCTCCAGCATTTTCCTCTCCAGCAGTATTCTCTAGCAGGGATTTGGATTCTTCATTTCATCCAATGGCCAGTGTGAACACTCAATTTTGACCGGGCTCCCAAATAAAAAAATAAAAAAATGAAAAGTGACAAAAAAAATTTAAATTAATTAAGGTCCTTTTTTATTTTTTTTAAGGCTCAATTGTAAGCCTACTTTTTAAAAAAAAAGAAAAAAAAAAGGGAAGGGGGTGGTCTTTTTTTTTACGTTTGCTGCTAGCTAGTTGCTTTCTTTCGATTACTCTCAATTTGGTTGAAATGCAGCTACACCATGTCATGTCTGCTGCAATGCTGCAGCAGCTCCAAAGGCCCAAGGCTCAAGAGAAGCAAAAATGAAAAGTTTTCAGTGATGAGCAGGCATGAGAAGGTGACAGCCCAAGAGAAAAAACATAAAAATGGAAACTGAGCTAGACCACTCTATCTGCAACCTACACTGATCTCTTTGGGGTGGCAGATTGTTTTTTCTGCTTACAAGGGGAGTAGCGTGAAGGGAGAAGGGGGGATATTTTTACAGAGAGGATTTTACAGAGAAAAAAACAAAACGAAGTGCACTCTCTGCTGCCATCTCCAGAGGAACCCATCCTCACCAGCACTTGGACCTCTACCCCATAACCAGCTTGCTGCCATCTCCGTTGGAGGGCCACCTTCAACCTCCATCTCCATTGTTGAGCCACCTTCCAACCGAAACACACAACCATCATTCACCTCAAGCCTTACCTTTAACCCATCACCAATATCTCATCAAGGCTCCCCTTCACTGTGACTCACCACCACCAACACTACATCCAAACTTCTCACCGCAGCTTCCCCAAATCACAGCTCAACCACCAAACGATAGTCACGGCCTAGTCTCCCAAACCGAGAACCACCACGCACCACCCGTTGAGTCCATCTTTGCCACCCCGCACGGTCACCTGCGGCTGCGCGCGCCTTCGACATCCACCGCGTCCTGACCGTCTGCGCCTCCACCACGACCAGATCTCAGATCTGCGTTTGCTTCCATCTCCCTCACGCGAACCGTCTAGCCAACGCCGCACGGAGTCGCCCAGAACCATCGTCGTCTGTCATTTATCCAACTGACTCACCGAGCCCGTCGCATCCCGCTCCTCCACGCCGGCATCGAACCGTACAGCCGAACCAGAGCCCGCTGCCTCTCTCCAACCGAACCGCCAGCGTCAACCCGAACCCGCACGGATCCACCCAACCCCGCGAGCCTCCGCTCCACTGCAAGCACACTGTCGCTCCGCCGGTTCGCCGTCGCACGCCGTGAGCCCCCTCTCTCTCACGCTTCTCGTTTTTTTTCCCTCACCCCCTTCTCAATCTTTCTTTTTTTCTCTTTCATTTGTGATTTACGTAACGTGTTTATCGTTTTTCTTCTTTTTTTTGTTTTTCTTGTTTTTCTTGTCTTTTTTTATTATTATTTTTTGTGTATGTTTGTTCTTGTTTTTTTTGTTTCTTTTCCTTGATGGGCTAGCAGCCCATTTCCATTTTAAGCCTTTTTTTTTTTCTTTTCTCTTTCTGGTAATGCTAAATTAGAAAAGGGGTGTAATATATATAAAAAAAAGGGGTCAAAGTATGTTTTGAGTTTTAGGATTTAGTTATTGTTTGATAATGTTTATTTTACTTAATGGTATATTTTATGTCGTGTTTTGTGATTAACGAAAAATAAAATAAAAAGGGAAACAAAAAAATATAAAAATCTAAAAAAATAAAAATAAGTTTTGCTTTGGGATATCTGATTTGTGATGTTTATGTTTAAAATAATCTTCTTTAGACAATAATAAAAATACCAAAAAAAAATGTATTTTGAGTTTATTTGTTTGTCATTTAGGATTAATTTTTGTTTGATGCTTATTTTATTTAATGGTATGTTTTATATTGTGTTGTGTGACTAACAAAAAGCAAAAAAAATAATACAAAAATAGAGAAAATAAAGTAAAAATAAAGTAAATTTGTTTAAAGTGGTTTGATTTGAGATGTTCATATTTAATCTTACCTTTATTATTATGTATTTGGATCATGAAAAAATTATATTTACTTAGTTGTTTTATGCATTTAATAATAAAAATAAAAATAAAATTTTTTTAATCCATGCAATGACCGATGATGATGATTGAATAGCGAATGCTATCTTCATTATCTTTTGGATCATAAGGGTTTATTGAGTAGCCTAGTGCTAACTTGAATCCTGTGCAAGAATGGATTCGCTTTCAAATAAAAATCTTGTTTTTTTTTAAGATCAATTAACCCACACTTATTTTATAAAGAACTACGTAACTTTGAGTTCCCCATTGCACTAGGGGACACGTAGGAGCAGAATTTCATTTCTGTCAAGCCAAAATTAAATTTTCATAATTTTGTGATTTTTTTTATAAATAGTTACAATGTTTTGTAAAAGGGGTAAAATAAATATTTTCAAAGATTGTTAATAATTTGTACAATTAACCTAAGGTACCGTCTTAGGACGGGTGTGTTAGGGGTGCAGTGGGATTAAGTTTCCACCCTTCCCTAAGCATAACCGACTCCCGAATCCAGTCTAGTTTCAAAGACCATTTTCAAAGAGAGGTTTTCCAATTTTTCCAAATTCAAATAAAATTGGTGGCGACTCCATTTTCCTATTTCCATATTTTAAAATCAAGTGAGTTGTTATTTTCGCCGCGATCCCGGTCGCGACAGATGGCGACTCCACTGGGGACCTGATGGAGAGTCAAGCCTGTTGTTGTTAGTTGTACAAATTGTTAATAATTTTTATTTATTTATTTTACCCTTTTTATCCTTGTTTTTGTTTTCTTTTTGTTTGTAAATGGATTTTATTTAGTTTGTTCTATGTAAATATCTGATAGCGTTATTCCTATGTTTGTGTTAACATGATATACTTGTATATATTTTGTACTTAATTGTGCATAATTGTTGAAACCATAGGATAGATGATTGCAGCCTGGCTATTGTATATATGTTTTTGCAGGTTGGGGGTAGTTTCTTTTTAAATTTTTGTACAGTTTGTATGCTCCCTCACACACATCACTATCACTTACCTCACACACTTTTTGGGCTCTATACCCGAGTCTGTGCGAAGCCGAGGAATAGGAGGAGTCTCGACTTTTGTTATTGAGGGGCTTTATGCTCACTTGACATTTGTTGAGACACCACTCAGATTGTTACTAATATCATGAACTAATCATATTGAGAGGGTTTATCCCTACTTGTGATTAATTCATGATTTGGGTCTTTATCTTTCGAGATAAGGGCAATCTGGGAACCATGACTTTTTAGAAGTTTAGACCTGTCCTAAAAAAATCTTGCACGGATAGATTGATATAATGACTGTCAAATCTTAGGTTCCACCTGACTAGGGCACAAAAGGGAGCGTACTTCTTCTTCTTTATTTATCTGTTTCTCATATCATTCATTTTTGCATAAAAAAAAGAAAAAATCAAAAAAGAAGAGAAAAAAAAGCTATTCATTGCTTGCGTTTTCATAACATTCTAAAAAAGAAAAAAAAACTTGCATTTTCATGACATTGCATTTCAAAAAATCATCATGTGTTTTCACGGCATCCTTGACATTAAAAAAAAAATCATGCATCTTCATAGCATCCTTAGCATTCAAAAAAAAAAAAAAAAAAACATCTTGCATTTTCATAACATGGCATTTTAAAAGAAAGAAAGAAGAAAAATGAAAAAATGTTTCCAAAGCTCATTCATTTTATGCATTTCATGCATTTCAGCTCATTCTTTGTGAATGTTATTTTGTTTTAATAAATCAAATTGGTTTGAACCATTATGCAGCCTAGAAAAAAGAGACCAATCAAACCCAAATTCACAATCCTAGATCTCAGATCAGAATGACTGCTGATAACCCTGAGGAAGGGAGAAACCTGAGTATGGAAGTTGATGAGATTAAAAGGAGGATGGATGGAATAACAGAGTCTATGAGAAGAATGGAGGAAATGGTGTTGTCCATGAGAGAGACTCTCGCCTTGATTGGGGCAGTCAGAAGCACAAAAGTGATTGGGGCACATCCGCACCTGCCAACTATCACTTCCATGAGGACAAGCCCCGAGATCGCCACTGAGATTCCTGTTGAGAGGAGGACTTCGAATACTGCACCGCTAGGAATTCCTATTGGAGAAGGGTATCGTTCTCCAGAGGATACTCGAAATGAGGTTCATGGTAATGCTGAATTTACATGGGAACAACGATGTATGTCCATCCCAGTGACAACGGGATTTCCTACTGGGAGGGGTCATGCGGCAATTCAGAAGGATAAGATGGAAGAAGAATGGAAGGAAAGGATGGAAGAGCAAATCAAAGCGATCAAGGGCCCCAGCGCTTATGGATCGCTTAGAATAGAAGAACTGTGTCCTACCATGGATGTCGTAATCCCTAAAGACTTCGAGATTCCTCATTTTGCCAAGTATGATGGGAGTGGTAATCCTCGGTTTCATTTGATCAGTTATGGAACCAGGATGGCTGTGTGGTCTAGGGATGATAAGTTCCTCATTAGCTTTTTCCACGAGAGTCTTACAGGCCCCGCTTTAGAGTGGTATATTCAATTAGACCGCTTTAAGATTTCTCGCTGGACGAAATTGGCTGATCTATTCATGGATCAATACAAGTTCAACCTGGATGCAGCTACTACCCGGAAACATTTGAGCTCAATGCAAAAGGAAGATGAGGAAGCCTTCAAGCAGTATGCCCAGAGATGGAGAGCTCTCGCAGCACAAGTGCAACCACCGTTGACGTTGACAGAAATGTGCTCATATTTTCTAGGGACTTTGGGAGCTCCTTATATTGAGACAATGGCAGGCGCCGTTTATCTAGACTTTGCTGAGTTGATAGTTGCCGGGGAGAGGATTGAAATTTTGGTAAAAGCAGGTAAATTGCCAACCGACAATGATGAAAGTAGTTTCAAGAATGAGTTTTTTCCTCTAAGGGAAAAAGAATCAAAAGTGAACTACATGCAAAACCAAAATTGAAAAACCATCATATTACCCTGCCTACACTGTTCGCCCTCCATCAATTGGAAACCTCTGAATAATTGGCGATCTGAGGCGTTAATTGATGTGATTGTCATCTTAGACTTTTGTGGTGCTGAACTTATGTTAACCTTTTTCGAAGCATTAATGTAATGATTTTGTATTGAATTCAAGCGTATCTTGTTTCCTGCCATTTTCATAGTCTTTTTTTTATTGGTCATTTTATTGTTCTTTTATTTATTTAAAGTGTCTTCCTTTTGTTTGAACCTCGTTGGACTCCAGTTCGTTCCGCGTGCGCAAATGCCGTTCACCGAAAAAGAAAAAAAGAAAAAAAAAAGAAAAAAATAGAGCAAATAAATAATCACTTGGTGTGCATTATCCTTTTTGTCTCTGAATTAAAATTTTTGAAAATGAGCAATCAAGATTTGAAATGAAGATTGGCCGTGTTTCTTTATCCTTCATGAGAATTCATCTTTTCATTATCTCTCGTTGTCCTTTTGAGCTTGAAGTTTTCTTCAATAAACCCTGGACAAGGATCACCCCTACACTGGGGGATGACACAAAGTAAAGGTTGATTGTCATGGTGGCTATTTTGAAGCATAAAAAGAAAAAACCAAAAAAAAAAAACCAAAAAGGAGATATGAAAAAGAAAAAAAATGAGAAGAAATAAGTCATGACAAGGGCTAATGAAAGAAAGTGAAAAGAAAAGGAAGAAATGAAGAGCAGTAAGAGAAAAGTGTGCTTGAAAGTACAAAGGCAATTGACAAAGTTTAACTTTGAACAAGGATCCTTGGTCCCATTCAAACCTTAAAACAATTGTTTGAGCTTTATATCTTTTCTTTCATAACCCCTACCCTTGGCCATGTTACAAACCTCAAAAAGTCCATTCTGATCAATAAAGGGTTTGTCATTTTCATTAACTTTAATTGTGAGACAAAAGTTATCCTCATCTAAGTATCCAATTCATTGCTCCTAAAAAGAAAAAAAGAAAAAAAGGGAGACTTGCACCAGAGTAAATTTCTACCCTGTCCGAGCTGGTCCCACACTGGGGCATTCTTCTTCTTAGTTCAATTTGTTCTTACACTAGAACAAGTTTCTACTCTGCTCGATTTGACCCCAAACTGGGGCAAATTTCTCTTGGTTCAATTTGACCTACATTAGGATAGCTTTGTGACTCACACTGGGGCAATTTTGTTCACAAATGACGTACTTTGAGCCAAATTCATTTGATACCCTACATGAGGGCAGATTTTTGTATATACCTGATAAAACAATAGTCATGATGTCTAGTTGTCGAGTCTAGATCAATCACGTCTATACTGGGGCAAAAAAAAAAATCTTTTGACTTTCTTGCTATTCTACTTCTTGTGTCTTTACCCTTTGTAAATAATACCCTTTCTGTAGTCAAGCTTCCAAGAACAATCTGGAAGTTGTTCGCTTCTTCTCTGTTGTACTTTTTGAATTCATAAGTGTCTGTTACGTAATGCTTCAAGTAAGGTGAACATGAGTACAATACTATGATTTGACCATCTAATGATAATCTCCTGATGAACAATTCAGATTGAATAGATCTTGGAAATCCCATTTGATGGAAGAGAAAGTACCTGAAAAAAAAAAAGAAAGAAAGAGAGAGGAAAAGCTCATTAGGTTGAAAACCTGTAAGGGCGGCCGAAATAAAAGTTAGGGCAAATAAATGGGCAAAATCTCAGAGAAAGTTGGCCTGAAATGCCTTGAAGGGTGTACCAAACTGGGGCAATTTTGGAATTGCATTTGATCAGTTACACAGGGGCAATCTCATTTGTATTTTAGTTGGCCATACTGGGGCAAAATTTTTAAAGGATTAAAGTGAGATGCGTTGAAGGAAGTAGCAACAGAGACCGTGTTTGAGTTATCAAGTAGTTGCAGGGAGTCAATTAGATGAGGGACAAAGTTAAACACTAAGGCAAAATATTCTCTCAAGGAATCAGTCAAGCAAGGGTTCATCTCATTTCTCAAAAGGAGAGAGCGAGAAAAGTAAAAAAAAAAAAAAAAAAAAGGAGAAGAAGAAGGAAAGAACCGAAGGACTTAAAGAAAAAGGCACGTGAACAAGGATTTTGATTGGTCAAAGCTTTCCAAAAGTCGTCGTTGGTTCAAAGGACTTTTAATAAAAAAAAAAAAAAAAGAGAAAAAAAAAGGGAAAACAAAGAAAAGAAAATGAGAAAAAAAGAAAAAAAAATCTTTTGGATCAAGATGCTTATTGTCTTTTAAATTTACGGGAGCAGAGTTGCCCGTTGTCTTTTAAATTTGGGAGCACAGTTGCCCATTGCCTTTTAAATTTACGGGAGCACAGTTGCCCGTTGTCTTTTAAATTTGTGGGAGCACAGTTGCCCGTTGTCTTTTAAATTTGCGGGAGCACAGTTGCCCGTTGTCTTTCAAATTTCTGGGAGCACAGTTGCCCATTGTCTTTTAAATTTCCGGGACTCAGTTGCCCATTGTCTTTTAAATTTGCGGGAGCACAGTTGCCCATTGCCTTTTAAATTTTCGGGACTCAGTTGCCCATTGTCTTTTAATTTGCGGGAGCACAGCTGCTCGTTGCCTTTTAAGTTTCGGGACTCAGTTGCCCTTTGTCTTTTAAATTTGGGAGCACAGTTGCCCATTGTCTTTTAAATTTAAGGGAGCACAGTTACCCGTTGTCGCAACCGTCCCGGAGGGCATCGCGAAAATAAAAAGAATAAAGAGGAATGGACCTCGGGGAGTTGGGAGTCGCCACCAATCGCTTTATCCATTAAATGGAATGGCGCAATTGGACACCTAAAAGATGGTCTACGTTTCAGAGTTTGAGGTTCGGGGGGTTGATTACGGGTAGGGAAGGTGTTAGCACCTACACCGTCCGTTCTAAGAACGGTTACCTATTTAATCTAATGTTATTTGCAAGATTAATTTAATTGGTCCTTTATTAATTAAAAGAAAAGAATTTTTTTATTTTTTTTTTTGACATGTCCCATTTTGTCAAGCATAATATCAAGAATGATAAATGACTAAGACAAGCAATGGGTGGCTAAATAGCTATTATTTTAGAACAAATTCAAAGTCTACAACATATTATATAAAAGTGGTGAATTAAAATTTTATCTTTTTGAAGAGAAGTAATTTTCAAAATAAAATGGTCAAATAAAAAAAAATATTTCAATGAATAATTTTAACTCAAAGAAATTTGTTTAAGGTAAGAAAATGATTTTTAAAGTAAATGGCCAAATAAATCTCATTCGTAATCAAGGAAAAATATTTTTAGGCACAATGAGATTTTTGTATTAATTTCTAAAGAATGTCTTCATGAAAAATAAAGTTTTAATTCACCACAATCATAATGCTAAAACTATATGAATTTGTTCACTTTTATTTGAATACTTTATTTTACAAAAAGAAAAGTTTATTTTGGTTTATTTAAAAAAAATTATGGCATTTCTCCTGATTTTATGCCATCCCAAATTACCAACCCTCTTGAGAGCGGCTCATCATTGGTAATACCTACTTCAGGGCCACAAGGCTCGACTCAGGCCCAACCTCCTTTCTACATGCCACGTTTTTCCCCATAAAGTCGCTGGAACTTCTCCGCATTGAACCCTTCAACCGAAGGCATTCAATCCAAGGGAAAATTAGAAGTTCTGGAAGAAAGATTGCGAGCCATAAAAGGAGCAAGTAGCTATGGTCTTCTGGATGCTGCAGAGCTCTGTCTTGTCCCAAATGTGGTAATTCCTCTAAAGTTTAAGGTCCCAGATTTTGAAAAATATAAGGGAACCACTTGCCCAAAGAATCATCTGACCATGTACATCCGCAAGATGGCATCCCATGCTCATGATGATAACCTGTTGATTCATTTCTTCCAGGATAGCTTAGTTGGGGCAGCTTCTAATTGGTATACACACCTGGAACGTGCCCATATACGATGCTTTAAGGACTTGGCGGATGCTTTCTTAAAGCAATATAAGTACAACATCGATATGGCACCAGATAGGTTACAGTTGCAAAATATGGCTAAGAAAGGAGCTAAAACCTTTAAAGAATATGCTCAGCGGTGGAGAGAGATAGCTGCTCAGGTTGAACCCCCATTGACAGAAAGAGAAATGGTGGCGACATTCATTGACACCCTCCAATCACCCTTCTATGACAAGATGATAGGAAGTGTGTCGTCGAATTTCTCAGACATGGTTATCATTGGGGAAAGAATTGAAGGAGGAATGAGAAGTGGAAAGATTGAAAGCTCAATGGGGACATTTAGTGTCAAAAAGCCCCAAGCAGGGAAGAAAAAAGAAGGAGAAGCTCATGCTGTGACTTTCGATCAAAGGAGTTTTGCCCAAGGGAGACATAGCCAGGCACCTGTTAACCCTCAACCATCCTTCCAACCTCCCTACATGCCTTACTATCCATACATTGCTAATGCTTCTCAAGCTCCATACCCTCAACCTTATCACCCAATGATCCCTTATCGTGCACCGTCTCCTATCCCAAACCAAACACTCCTTACCATACCATATCAACCAACCCAACCATGGGCCCAAAACCCAAATACCAATCAAAAAAGGCCGCCAGCTAACCAAGAAAAGAAACCTGTCCAATTTGACCCAATTCCCATGACCTATATTGAACTGCTACCACAACTCTTCCGAAATTCATTATTGGCTCCTTGCCCAATGAAGCCATTGGAACCCCCTACCCAAGAGGGTTTGACCAGAATGCTAAATGCGAGTACCATCTTGTCAAATTAGGGTCACTCAACGTAAAATTGCGAGCCTTGAAGTTCAAAGTACAAGACTTGATTAATGTTAAATGGTTAAACTTTAAGGAAAAAACTCCTAATGTAGGCCGCAATCCCTTGCCTGATCATGGAGGTCCAGTAGTTAATGCCATAGAGAAGTCTTCTGGACGATGCCTCATAAGTCAGGTAGTTGAGGTGAAAACTCCCATGAGAGTAATTTTTCAAGAGCTTTACAAATATTGGTTGATACAAAACCAAGCTGAGATAAAAAAGGTCAATAAAGATGAAACTGTGTGCAAGATTCATGGAGAAGTCGGGCATTCTATTGAGGAATGTGATGAATTCAAGCAGATCCTCCAAAGTTTGATGGACAGTCACCTAGTGCAAATAAGCAATCAGTACGATAATGGTGACGTCTATATGGTCAAGGAAGTTACACCTCCACCAGTTCAAGAGGCTGCCAATACCTATGCAACGCCACCAATCATAGGGCAAGCTCCAGGCATACCAAGGCCATTGACAATTCATTATAGTAAAGAGGTGTCTCTGCAAGTCTCTTTTGGTCGGAATCCTATCACTATTCAAGTGCCGACTCCTTTTCCCTATAAGGATACCAGAGCTGTGCCTTGGAAATATGATGTGCAAGTCGTTGTAAATGATTTTCAGGACAATCAAATGAAAATCCCGTTGGCTATCTCTAGCATATCTGGGATCGGTGGAATGACTCGGAGTGGTCGTATTTATACACCTGAGTATTTGCGTAAAGACCAAGTGGAGGAAGTGGAAAGAATTCGGAAAGGGAAAGGCAAGATAGGAGAAACTTCTACTGAAAAAGCTTTGAAAGAAAAGGAGGAACCAAAAGCAGCACAGCAAGAGGTCTATAAGAAAGAAGTGACCGAGGAAGAAGCTTGTGAGTTCTTAAAATTTATAAAGCAAAGTGAATACAGGGTGGTGGATCAACTGAACCGCACCCCTGCAAGAATATCACTCTTATCTTTATTAATGAACTCTGAGCCACACAGGAAGGTGCTAATGAAAATGCTTAATCAAGCCCATGTTTCTCATGACATAACGGTTGACAAGTTGAATTGCGTTATCAGCAATATCACAGCAGATAATTACATCACTTTCACCGATGATGAAATACCCAATGAGGGAAGATGACATAATAAAGCACTTCATATCTCAGTAAAATGTCAAGACCATATCATGGCTAGAGTACTGATGGACAATGGCTCTTCCTTGAATGTGATGCCAAAGTCAACACTCTCCAAATTACCTTTTGATGGGTCACACATGAAATCAAGTGCGATGATAGTAAGGGCATTTGATGGCACAAGGAGAGAAGTCATAGGGGAAATTGAAATACCAATTCAAATTGGTCCTTGCACTTTCAACATACTCTTTCAAGTGATGGACATTGCACCATCATACAGCTGTCTCCTAGGACGACCATGGATTCATTCTCATTGGAGTCAGGCCTTCCACCTTGCACCAAAAAGTCAAATTCATAGTTGATAACAAGATGATTACTGTCTTTGGTGAAGAAAACCTACTGGTGAGCAAGCCGCTAGACACCCCTTATATTGAAGCTACAGAAGAGGCTTTGGAGACTGCCTTTCAAGCACTCGAGGTTGTCAATACCATTTATATAAAAGAAGGAGCTCCAATTCCTAAACCGCAGCCTTCTGTTGCATCTATAATGATGGCTAAAGTTATGCTAGAAGGGGGTTATCAGCATGGAGAAGGGCTGGGCAAGAAACGACAAGGTGTCATAGGACTTTTTCAACCCTTTGAAAACAAAGATAGATTCGGGCTGGGGTACAAACCCACTAAGGCCGATAAGAGGAGGGTAATGGAAGAGAAAAAAGAGAAAAGGCTGGCTCGCTTGGAAAACCGAGAACCTAAAGTAGAGGAGTCCCCATCTGTGATATACGACAAAGCTTCCGGAGCGCGGAGTTGTGTTCGTAGACCAAGTGACCGCAGTTGAAGATGACGATTTTGTCAGTCATACAGACCTAGTGTATGCATGTTCTTCGGATACAAGACTCGACAATTGGGAGATCTCCGAGCTTCCCATAACCTTAGAGTCTCTTTCAAAGTAATTCTGTAGTGCTTTTCCTTTAGCTCTGCCCGAGGCTTTAGGATTTCATTTGTAAATGGGCTCACATGTTTCCTTTCCAATAATTATTATTAATAAAATGCATTTATGAGTTCTCTCATTTTTCATTCCATTAGCTTTCATCCCTCCATTATCATGACCTTCTATTCATTTCATTTTTCTTGTGTCAACATCACTTATTGCAGATCTGAAAATGACTCTCTTGAAAGTGACAATGTCAATATCTCATCATATAATTTTGAACACCCTGTTAATCATACTGATGAGGATAATGAGGATGATTGGGAAACTTCACCTGAGTTAATGAGATTACTTGAACAAGAAGCTAAAGAAATCCAACCCCATGAGGAACCAATTGAAGTAATTAATTTGGGGACTGAAAATGATAAGAAAGAAATCAAAATTGGTACCTCGATGAAAGAGAATGAGCGTAACAAGTTGATTAAGCTTTTGTTTGATTATAGTGATGTTTTTGCATGGTCATACCAAGATATGCCTGGGTTAGACACTGACATAGTTGAGCACAAATTGCCACTAAAACCTGGGTATCCTCCGATTAAGCAAAAGTTGAGACGAATGAAACCTGATATGTCCCTAAAAATCAGAGATGAAGTAAAAGACAGCTTTGATCTTGGATTTCTTGCATTGCAAAATACCCACAATGGGTTGCCAATATTGTTCCTGTCCCAATGAAAGACGGGAAAGTCCGAATATGTGTAGACTATCGAGATTTAAATAGGGCTAGCCCTAAAGATGACTTCCCGTTACCTCACATTGATGTTTTGGTGGACAACACTGCTCAGCATTCATTTTTTTCCTTTATGGATGGTTTCTCGGGATATAATCGATCAAGATGGCACCTAAGACATGGAGAAGACCACATTCATCACTTTATGGGGCACCTTCGCTACAAAGTGATGCCTTTTGGTTTAAAAATGCTTGGGCAACGTATCAAAGAGCTATGGTGACGTTGTTCCATGACATGATGCACAAAGAAATAGAAGTTTATGTGGATGATATGATTGCAAAGTCAAAAACAGAAGAAGATCATATAATCAATCTGCAAAAGCTTTTTGAGCGATTGAGGAAGTTCAAACTCGAGATTGAATCCTGCAAAATGCACTTTTGGTGTCGATCGGGCAAACTATTGGGGTTTGTGGTGAGTCGAAAAGGAATAGAAGTTGATCCCGACAAGGTTCGAGCAATCTTGACATGCCGGTCCACATAAAAAGAAGTTCGGGGATTTTTGGGAAGGTTGAATTAGATCGCTCGATTCATATTCCAGCTCACAACAACATGCGAGCCACTCTTCAAGTTGTTACGCAAGAATCAGCCAGTCAAGTGGAATGAAGATTGCCAAAGAGCCTTTGAAAAAATCAAGCAATATTTACAAGAACCCCCGCTTTGGTGCCTCCAAGTGCCGGAGACCTCTCATTATGTATTTGACAGTTCTTAATGAGTCTATGGGTTGTATCTTGGGACAAAGATGATGAATCCTAGAGAAAAGAACGCGCCATCTATTATTTAAGTAAAAAGTTCATCGACTATGAGGCAAAGTACTCATTGTTAGAGCGAACTTGTTGCGCCTGGCATGGGCTGCCCATCGATTAAGGCAATACATGTTGTGTTACACTACTTGGTTGGTGTCCAAAATGGATCCTATCAAGTATATCTTTGAGAAACCCGCTCTCACCGGGAGAATCGCGCGATGGCAAGTTCTCATTCTCGAGTATGAAATTGTTTATGTCACCCAAAAGGCGATTAAGGGAAGTGCCTTTGCAGATTATCGCTAACCAACCTATAGAGGATTATGGGTCGATGCAATGTGAGTTCCCGATGAAGATATAATGGCTCTGTTTAAAAATGAGGAATCGAAAAAGAAAAATGGACCATGTGGTTTGATGGAGCCTCTAATGCACTGGGGCACGGCATTGGAGCCATCTTGATCTCCCCTGAAGATAAATTCATTCCAATTACAGCAAGGTTGTGTTTTGACTGTACTAACAATATAGCAGAATACGAAGCGTGTGCTTTGGGTATTCAGGCAGCGATAGAATCAAAAGCGAGGATCTTGGAAGTATATGGGGACTCTGCCTTAGTCATTCATCAACTAAAAGGAGAATGGGAGACCTGTGATGCTAAACTGATTCCATACCATGTTTACATCAAAGAATTGATCGAGCAATTTGATGAAGTCACTTTTCATCATGTTCCTCGAGAAGAAAATCAATTGGCTGATGCTTTGGCCACACTATCATCAATGTTCCAAGTAAGTCATGAAAGGGACCTACCACTTATAAAAATGGAAAGTCGTGACTGTCCTGTATATTGTCAAGCGATTGAAGATGAGCCTGATGGGAAACCGTGGTATCATGACATCAAATGTTTCATCAAGAATAGGGAGTACCCTGCAGGTGCTTCAGAAAATGACAAGAGGACCCTGAGGAGGCTCGCAATAGGTTATTTTCTGAGTGGGGAAATACTTTACAAAAGAAATCATGATATGGTACTTCTAAGATGTGTTGATGCAATGGAAGCAGAAAAGATTATCGAAGAAGTACATGAAGGTTCCTTTGGAACTCACTCCAATGGACATGCAATGGCAAGAAAAATCTTAAGATCTGGTTATTATTGGTTAACCATGGAAACTGACTGCTTCAATCATGTGAGGAAGTGCCACAAGTGCCAAACATATGCTGATAAGATCAATGCTCCTCCAGTTCCCTTGAATGTCCTAGCAGCACCCTGGCCATTCTCCATGTGGGGTATGGATGTCATAGGACCTATTGAACCTAAGGCCTCAAATGGGCATCGCTTTATCCTTGTCGCGATAGACTACTTCACCAAATGGGTTGAAGCTGCTTCTTATGCCAATGTGACCAGGAATGTGGTGATCAAGTTCATCAAAAGACTGTTGATATGTCGTTATGGTCTACCAAATAAGATCATCACTGACAATGCAACCAACTTGAATAACAAAATGATGAAGGAAATGTGCGAGAATTTCAAGATCCAACATCATAACTCCTCACCATACCGCCCAAAGATGAATGGGGCTGTTGAGGCAGCTAACAAAAACATCAAGAAGATCATCCAAAAAATGGTTGCGACACCCGTTGTCTTTTAAATTTGCGGGAGCACAGTTGCCCGTTGTCTTTTAAATTTATAGGAGCACAGTTGCCCGTTGTCTTTCAAATTTCTGGGAGCACAGTTGCCCATTGTCTTTTAAATTTCCGGGACTCAGTTGCCCATTGTCTTTTAAATTTGCGGGAGCACAGTTGCCCGTTGTCTTTTAAATTTGCGGGAGCACAGTTGCCCGTTGTCTTTCAAATTTCTGGGAGCACAGTTGCCCATTGTCTTTTAAATTTCCGGGACTCAGTTGCCCATTGTCTTTTAAATTTGTGGGAGCACAGTTGCCCGTTGCCTTTTAAATTTTCGGGACTTAGTTGCCCATTGTCTTTTAATTTGCGGGAGCACAGCTGCCCGTTGCTTTTAAGTTTCGGGACTCAGTTGCCCTTTGTCTTTTAAATTTGGGAGCACAGTTGCCCATTGTCTTTTAAATTTTTGGGACGCAGTTGCCCATTGTCTTTTAAATTTGTGGGAGCACAGTCGCCCGTTGTCTTTTAAATTTGGGAGCACAGTTGCCCATTGTCTTTTAAATTTATGGGACTCAGTTACCCATTGTCTTTTAAATTCCGGGACTCAGTTGCCCATTGTCATTTTACTTTCTGTTGAGCGAATCAGTTTCACGCATTCCATGCATTTTAAATTCTCTTGAGCGCATCGGCTCCATGCATTTTACTTTCCGTTGAGCGCATCGGCTCCATGCATTCCATGCATTTTAAATTCTGTTGAGCGCATCGGCTCCATGCATCTTAATTTCTATCAATTCTTTTGAGCGCATCGGCTCCATACATTTTAAATTCTGTTAATTCTGTTGAACGCATCGGCTCCATGCATTCCATGCATTTTAAAATTCTTTTGAGCGCATCGGCTCCATGCATTTTAATTTCTGTTAATTCTGTTGAGCGCATCGGCTCCATACATTCCATGCATTTTAATCTCTTTTGAGCGTATCAGCTCCATGCATTTTAATTTTCTGTCAATCCTTTTGAGCGCATTGACGCTTCGCATGTTATTTCTTGCATTTGTTTTACATCTTATGCATCACCGGACAAAATTGGAGTTCATGTCTTTACTCGTTTTTTACGATGATAATAAGAAGACCACAATCTTCTTATTATCTAGTAAGAAGCAAGTAAAGAGGGGCAACTGTGAACACTCAATTTTGACCGGGCTCCCAAATAAAAAAATAAAAAGTGACAAAAAGAATTTAAATTAATTAAGGTCCTTTTTTGTTTTTTTTAAGGCCCAATTGTAAGCCTACTTTTAAAAAAAAAGAAAAAAAAAGAGGGAAGGGGGTGGTCTTTTTTTTTTACGTTTGCTGCTAGCTAGTTGCTTTCTTTCGATTACTCTCAATTTGGTTGAAATGCAGCTACACCATGTCATGTCTGCTGCAATGCTGCAGCAGCTCCAAAGGCCCAAGGCTCAAGAGAAGCAAAAATGGAAAGTTTTCAGTGATGAGCAGGCATGAGAAGGTGACAGCCCAAGAGAAAAAACATAAAAATGGAAACTGAGCTAGACCACTCTATCTGCAACCTACACTGATCTCTTTGGGGTGGCAGATTGTTTTTTCTGCTTACAAGGGGAGTAGCGTGAAGGGAGAAGGGGGGATATTTTTACAGAGAGGATTTTACAGAGAAAAAAACAAAACGAAGTGCACTCTCTGCTGCCATCTCCAGAGGAACCCATCCTCACCAGCACTTGGACCTCTACCCCATAACCAGCTTGATGCCATCTCCGTTGGAGGGCCACCTTCAACCTCCATCTCCATTGTTGAGCCACCTTCCAACCGAAACACACAATTAACCATCATTCACCTCAAGCCTCACCTTTAACCCATCACCAATATCTCATCAAGGCTCCCCTTCACCGTGACTCACCACCACCAACACTACGTCCAAACTTCTCACCACAGCTTCCCCAAATCACAGCTCAACCACCAAACGATAGTCACGGCCTAGTCTCCCAAACCGAGAACCACCACGCACCACCCGTTGAGTCCATCTTTGCCACCCCGCACGGTCACCTGCGCTGCGCGCCTTCGACATCCACCGCGTCCTGACCGTCTGCGCCTCCACCACGACCAGATCTCAGATCTGCGTTTGCTTCCATCTCCCTCACGCGAACCGTCTAGCCAACGCCGCACGGAGTCGCCCAGAACCGTCGTCGTCTGTCATTTATCCGGCCGACTCACCGAGCCCGTCGCATCCCGCTCCTCCACGCCGGCATCGAACCGTACAGCCGAACCAGAGCCCGCTGCCTCTCTCCGACCGAACCGCCAGCGTTAACCCGAACCCGCACGGATCCGCCCAACCCCGCGAGCCTCCGCTCCACTGCAACCACACTGTCGCTCCGCCGGTTCGCCGTCGCACGACGTGAGCCCCCTCTCTCTCACGCTTCTCGTTTTTTTTCCCTCACCCCTTCCCAATCTTTTTTTTTTTCTCTTACATGTTGTGATTTACGAACGTGTTTATCGTTTTTCTTCTTTTTTTTTTTTTCTTGTTTTTCTTGTCTTTTTATTATTATTATTTTTTTTTGTGTGTTTGTTCTTGTTTTTTTGTTTCTTTTCCTTGATGGGCTAGCAGCCCATTTCCATTTTAAGCCTTTTTTTTCTTTCTTTTCTCTTTCTGGTAATGCTAAATTAGAAAAGGGGTGTAATATATATAAAAAAAGGGGTCAAAGTATGTTTTGAGTTTTAGGATTTAGTTATTGTTTGATAATGTTTATTTTACTTAATGGTATATTTTATGTCGTATTTTGTGATTAACGAAAAATAAAATAAAAAGGGAAACAAAAAAATATAAAAATCTAAAAAAATAAAAATAAGTTTTGCTTTGGGATATCTTATTTGTGATGTTTATGTTTAAAATAATCTTCTTTAGACAATAATAAAAATACCAAAAAAATGTATTTTGAGTTTATTTGTTTGTCATTTAGGATTAATTTTTGTTTGATGCTTATTTTATTTAATGGTATGTTTTATATTGTGTTGTGTGACTAACAAAAAGCAAAAAAAAATAATACAAAAATAGAGAAAATAAAGTAAAAATAAAGTAAATTTGTTTAAAGTGGTTTGATTTGAGATGTTCATATTTAATCTTACCTTTATTATTATTATGTATTTGGATCATGAAAAAATTATATTTACTTAGTTGTTTTATGCATTTAATAATAAAAATAAAAATAAAATTTTTTTAATCCATGCAATGGTCGATGATGATGATTGAATAGTGAATGCTATCTTCATTATCTTTTGGATCATAAGGGTTTATTGAGTAGCCTAGTGCTAACTTGAATCCTGTGCAAGAATGGATTCGCTTTCAAATAAAAATCTTGTTTTTTTTTTAAGATCAATTAACCCACACTTATTTTATAAAGAATTACGTAACTTTGAGTTCTCCATTGTACCAGAGGATACGTAGGAGCAGAATTTCATTTCTGTCAAGCCAAAATTAAATTTTCATAATTTTGTGATTTTTTTTATAAATAGTTACAATGTTTTGTAAAAGGGTAAAATAAATATTTTCAAAGATTGTTAATAATTTGCACAATTAACCTAAGGTACCGTCTTAGGACGGGTGTGTTAGGGATGCAGTGGGATTAAGTTTCCACCCTTCCCTAAGCATAATCGACTCCCGAATCCAGTCTGATTTCAAAGACCATTTTCAAAGAGAGGTTTTTCAATTTTTCTAAATTCAAATAAAATTGGTGGCGACTTCATTTTCCTATTTCCATATTTTAAAATCAAGTGAGTTGCTATTTTCGCCGCGATCCCGGTCGCGACAGCCAGCATTAAAAAGCATCAATTTAACATTAAAAAATATTTTTAATATTAATTCACAAGCTCATCATTCTGCTGTTTAATCTTCCTCTGCATAGCATTGCTGGAAGACCCGAAGTTTCTCTATCCCCACCACGCTTCTCTTGTGCATCATCTTCAACCACCGAATTCATTTTCTTCTTCTTCCCCTTTCTCTTCTTCTCCTTTCTCTTCTTCTTCTTCCCACCCGAATCCGATAAGTTCGCCCATTTCGCAGAATCAGAGGGCAACAACTCGAGAAGCAGAGAATGGGTCGGGCTATCTTCGGCGGGTCGATGAGCTTCATCACCAAACTGTGACAGGATTTCTGGGTCGTTATTTTCCCGAAATCCTGCACCGCCGTCTCCTTCCTGCTGTCCATCTTCCCTCTCGCGGCGGCAAAGGCGCGTTGCCCCCTTCTCCTTCATTTGTCTCCAACTCCGGCGCGGGTGCCTTCCTCACCTCTCTTCCTCTTCTATTCACCATCCTCATGCCAGAGGTGCCTTCCACACCTCTCTTACTTCAGGTATTCTTCTTCTTTGTTTCTTTGCATCTCAAACTATGCATCAATGGCTAATTCCTAGCTCAACAAAATCTTACACTCATAATTTGTTTGTAGAAAATTTCTACTTATTAATATTCTGAATTGATGACATTGTGGAAATATCTTTACTCTTTTCTTGCCCAAAAAAATTGATGCTTGCGTCTGAATTTATATTATCAGTTTTATTTTTATTTTAAATGTTTGCCTTAGAAGTTTAAAGTGAAATATCACAACTTTAGGGTCAGAGCATATGGTTGTTACAGTTAGCTTGATAACACTTGTTGTTTAGTTTGAAAGCTGGAATTTTGTAGTTTCTAACTATTTGGTTTATGTTGGTATTAGAAGACTTAAATAACTGTAGTTTTGCAAGTCATTCAAGGCATTTATTTGAGGACAATGAATCTCAGGCTCAGACAAGGTAATCATAATGGATCTTTCCCTGTATAGATATTACATAGTCATTGCTATGATATGTTGTGAATTTAACTTCAAATAGAGAGTCTTCATTTTTATTATTTTTTTCTTTTTTTCCTTTTGCAGTGTTGATTTGGCAGAAGGATACATGACACCTGTCTATGCAACTGATGCTAAGATGCAAGGAAATTGATGCAAGGATATATTATTAAAGTAGTCATTCTGTTAAGATGCAAGGAAATTGAAGTAAACTGAAACTTGGTAGATTGGGTTGTCATCCATATTTATAAAACAAAAATATGCCCTTTCTATGCAACTGATACTATTCAGAAAATTCCACTTCTGATGGCTGGTGGCAGACTTGGAGATGTTGAAATTGTTTATGCATCAACAGAGAAAGCAATTGTGAAGAACAAAAGGGAAGTATGTATCTGCTGTCATGTGTAGCAGTCAAGTATAGAGAACAGTGGAATTGGACTTATATATCTGCTGTCATGTGTTGCTGTCAAGTGTGAAGAATATTTTGTCAAGTGTGAAGAACTAATGTATCATACTTATGTATCTGCTGTCATGTACCATTGAATTTCAATAGTTCTAAAATAATGTAACAAAAGTTTTGATTACAATAAAATGATATTTGAATTCTGCCTTGTGAACATTTCTTGTATGTAAGTTGAAGCAAAATCACATGTGTATCCCAATATATATGCTAAACCTATACCCAAAAAACATATCCAATAGACTAGTCAAAATGCCAATCCACCACTTTACAACATATACCCTAAAAATTCCTATACGGTTCCAAAAACCTATACCCAAAAAACATGTCCACTGCTACTAAAAGAAGTACTGCAGCTATTAACCCAAAAAAAGAAGTACTGCAGCCCTATAGAACATTTACTTCAAGACTTCATGGGTAATGTTGTCTCATCCTCGTCATGTTTTGCCTATAATTTCAAATACACAAATTAATATTTCAAATATAGATATGAAATGAATTGGCATAATATGAAACTTACCATCAATAAACTAGGAAAACTAGCGACACCAAATTGGCATAAAGTGTCATTGGTCTCCTACACAAAAGGGAAAACCGTTTAATTACTAAACAAATTTTAATTCATTAACAAACTCAAGATGCTATTAGCTTACCATGGATGGTTGATTCAAAATATCATTGAGCAATGAAGGGTTTGGCTGAAGCACTTGAGCCACCATAGTAGGTTCTTGACTTTGTGAAGTACTTGAGCCATCATTTTTCTTTCTTTTGGTAAGTTGGCGCTCTACCCAACCTTTGATACGTTTTGAACCATTTTTGCCTTCTTTTTTCTTGAAACCCTTTACTTGTGTTGAACCATCATTGATGCTTACAATCTCTTTAAGGAGCCCATTCTCTTGAGCACTACTTACTTGTTTATTTTGAAACTCTAGTATTTGCTTATCCAATTCATCGGTGACTTTGCTAAGGAACATGAATGTTTCTTGACTTCTACATGCTTTTGTGGCTATCCTTATAAGGCGGGGACAAATCTCCTTATAGCGCTGCGTTGGGGATAAATCAACATCTTCAAATCCATGACTAACACCAACTTTAGGTAAAGCACCACTTCTTGCTAACTTTGTCCACCTCTTCAAGATATATTGCTCAGGAACTAATTTAACATCCATATGAATAAAGATTCTTATACAATGACAACAAAGTATGCCATAACTCTCAAACTTACGACAAGAGCAACAAATTGACCTCTTATCCAAATCAAAAGACACCTGCCACTCTCTCAAATCCCTTGCCATGGCAATAACAAAATCAAGTGTTGATGTTTGATTATTCACGCTCTTCACAGAATATGCTTCAAATAAGTTGTACTCTTGTTGGAATAGATCAAAAATAGTGGGAGTATAAAGCTGTGACACTTGTTGTAAGATATCAGAATATGGGTTCTTGAGTCTTTGAATTTTTTGGCATGTTTTATATTCACACTTTAATTCATTATATCGCTTTTCTTCTACCACGTCTTCAAAACGCTTAAAAAACTTGACAATATCCAAGTCCACTTTCATAAAACTTTTAATATTTGCATTTACACTTTCACTAAGTTGGGTGCTTCGCATTCCTAATGTGAATGCCTTCTTCATGTAACAAGATGCCCATTTCTCCTTTAGAGTGTATACTCTTTGCAACCAAGTGTTTTCCTTAACATCATACTTGTCAAGGAAGGTTCTCTAACCTTCTTCAAATTGCTCTTCATCCTCATAGCCATACATACACTTCTTAAAGTCACTGAGAAAATGAGAGTCACATTTCATTAAGTTGCCTAAGTGTTTGATGCCATTTTGCATCAAATGCCACGTATAAAGGCCATGGTAAGTTTCAGGCATAACTTCAACTAGTCCTCTTGCCATCGCCTGGTCTTGATCAGTAAAAATCGTAAGAGGCATTTTTTGCTTATGTGCCTCTAGAAATGTTTCAAAAAGCCACCTGTATGACTCTATTGTTTAGTCATACAATAATGCAGCCCCAAAGACCACTGCTTTTCGATGATGGTTAAATCTTGAAAACACTGCTAGCGGCCTATGCGAATTATTTGTGCAATATGCTGAATCAAGAGAAACCACATCACCAAAATACCCGTAATCAATGAGCATCCTAGCATCTGCCCAGAATACATTGGTGATTTGATCTTCTGCATCTATTTGATAAGCATGATAGAAAGTTGGATTTTCAACCAACTTTCTCTGAAAGTATTGCATTAGATAACTGGCTTCCCCATTTACCAAACTCCTTTGTCTTCTTTTGCAAAGATAATTCTTTTGTTGTAGGCCAGCATCGTCGGCTAGATCAATTTGATAACATTGAACTTCTGAAAGTTTTCTTTGAGATGACAACAAATGAGTTGTTTCTGGTAGTTATAAAATATGGTTATGTTCCTCCATAAATTTATGCACTGTCAATTTTCCACCCTTATTCTTAAGTCATAACCTTGCTTGACAATCAGTTCTTCGATTTTAGATTGATTATTTTAAAATCCCGCTTGTCTGCCTTTCGCAAGCCTTCTTTACAGCAAATAAACCTGCAAGAAGAAGTTGAACCATCTTTTCTCCTATGCCTATATTCTTTCCTCGCTCCAAACCCAACTCTTCCACTATAATCAAGCCAAAACCTCCAAGTATCATTATAACTATCAAAAGTCATGCCCCACTTTTAGCTTCCAATATTCTTGCATCTTCTTGCTTCCAATCCTAATAAAGGGCAACAGCAAGCAAGGAAACACCAGAGACCTTCACCACCTTGAACCTAACACCAGGAATATCACCCATGGCATGACCTTTACGTCCAAATCCAGCTATCAAGACTTCATCCTACAACCACAGGCTACACTAATGTTAAACGATGAATATAAATAACATACTTTACTAATAAGATATGAAAAAGAATTCAATACACTTCCAGATGTTATAGTATAAAAAGGATAAGCAAACTAGTAGAGAATATGGACTATAGCACTTACATTCTCTTCGATGTAGTTTAAGCAACCATCATTGGGGACGAATGCAGCAATCTTCTTCCCATTTTTGATGAGTTGGACCCTGGCACGCTTACGAATGGCAGGGCAGTCTACGGCGGAGTAAGCGGTGGCCGACTGGGCAGCAGCGACGGCCTAGAAAGGAAGAAGAAGAGACCAATGCGCCTTTGCTGTCGTGGGAGGGAAGATGGACGGCAGGAGGGTGACGGTGGCGTAAGGGAAGATGGAGGCGGCGACCGCGGCGGCGTTCGATGGCCGGCGGTGGGCAAGCGGCGGTGATGGCTGATGAAGGGTGTGAAGGGGATCCATTAGGGATTCTGATAATTTTATTTCAATACTTTTTAATATTAAAAATATTTGTTAATGTTAAATTGATGCTTTTTAATGCTGGTCATTAGATGAAATGAAGGGTCCAGATCCATGCTGGAGAATACTGCTGGAGAGGAAAATGCTGGAGAGAAGCGGTATCCAACTAATGGCACAGATTGAATACTTTTAGCAGGTCACCTTTTATAAATACTGTTTAATAATAAAAAAATTAGTACAGTTTGCTTCTTCTTCCTTAGGATGCTTAAGCGATTGGTTCTTTGTTCTTCACTCAACTTATTTTCATCTAAGTCGTGTGCATATGCTTCACCAGCTTCTTATTTTCATCTAAGTCGTGTGCATATGCTTCACCAGCTTCTCATCACTTGTTGATGGCTCATGTGTATGCTTCAACACATTGTGAATTTGCCCTCAAATCAGCACCTTCAAATGAGTCACATTTATGTCTTGTCCTTTTGATTACTTCTCAGTCCTAGAGAGAAGTAAAGAGAATGGGCATATGCTCTAACTCTTACCTACACTCAGACCTCCGCAACTTACACAAGTGGAGGCAATTTAATAATAAAGGTCATCTGGATCCAATGAAAGAAATAAATGAAAAATGAGTAAGTGAAATTTTATTAAGCTAAGGACTAAAATGTAAACAAAATAAAAATAAACAATGAAAATAGATTCCAAAAACTTATTGTAGCCGGTTGGTTTAATGGACCACTGGTGAAGACTGAAGAGTTTACCAAAATGGACCACTGTAAAAACCACCGAATAAGTTGTTGGAGAAGGCTCCAACGTTCCGCACCATGAGCACAATTTGAGGAAGCTATCATCCAGACTCCAAGGTATACCACAAAATAAGGAACCACTATTACTTGGAACAGCTACGTTGTGGAGTGTGTTATGACTTAAGCCCATGAGGAGAGCCCAACCCAAAAGACTAGTCCATTAGGTGGTAGAGCCTCATGGTTTAAGTACCACATTGAGCTTCCTTAGTTACTCAATGTGGGACTCATAACATTGCCACCATTTTCGAAAGCCAGCGTCCGCGACGGCCCACTCTGGCTGCCCACTCTAGGTGCCCACTCAGGGTAGCTTTCACTCTGACCCTCTTGGTACAGGTAG
The DNA here is from genome assembly GCA_029884595.1 of Ormosia semicastrata. Classification (NCBI taxonomy): domain Eukaryota; kingdom Viridiplantae; phylum Streptophyta; class Magnoliopsida; order Fabales; family Fabaceae; genus Ormosia; species Ormosia semicastrata. The sequence goes on along the minus strand of JAQQTO010000057.1, from coordinate 19,165,807 downwards.
CCCTCTCCCTGGTCGCTCCTCCCTAGGTCGTTCTTTTCCAGGTCGCCCCCTCCACGTTGGCCGACTCTCAATGAAAGCACCAATTGTTATGACTTAAGCCCATGGGAGAGTCCAACCCAAAAGATTAGTCCATTAGGTGGGAGAGCCTCATAGTTTAAGTACCACATTGAGCTTCCTTAGTTACTCAATGTGGGACTCATAACATTGCCACCGCCTTCGAAAGCCGGCGTCTGCGACAGCCCACTTTGGCTGCCCACTCTAGCTGCCCACTCAGGGTAACTTTCACTCTGACCCTCTTGGTACAGGTAGCCCTCTCCCTGGTCGATCCTTTCTAGGTCGCCCCCTCCGCGTTGCCTGACTCTCAATGAAAGCACCAATTGTTATGACTTAAGCCCATGAGGAGAGCCCAACCCAAAAGACTAATCCATTAGATGGGAGAGCCTCATAGTTTAAGTACCACATTGAGCTTCCTTAGTTACTCAATGTAGGACTCATAACATTGCAACCCCCTTCGAAAGCCGGCGTCCGAGACGGCCCACTATGGCTACCCACTCTAGGTACGCACTCAGGGTAGCTTTCACTCTGACCCTCTTGGTGCAGGTAGCCCTCTCCCTGGTCGCTCCTCCCTAGGTCGCTCCTTTCTAAGTCGCCCCTTCCGCGTTGGCCGACTCTCAATGAAAGCACCAATTGTTATAACTTAAACCCATGAGGAGAGTCCAACCTAAAAGACTAGTCCATTAGGTGGGAAAGTTTCATGATTTAAGTACCACCTTGAACTTGCTTAGTTACTCAATGTGAAACTCATAATAAAGTGGGAGCTAAATTTAAGGTCAAAAACAAATTTTGACTTTGAATATTATATTATTATATTTTTAAACTAATAAAAAAATATAACAATCTTCCACATGCTATTTGTAGACTTTTACCTTTGTATGGAGATTTGAACCAGTAAATTACCTAAACTCCTTATTATTAACCTAATCTGATTTATTCATTTACAAAACAAAATATAGTGAGAGATTTGCCTTTGCATCTATCTTTGATAAAAGATGTATATTATTTATATATCTATTTATCTCCACATTAACAAAATTTAAATTATATTATTCATTTGAATTCAATACTTTTTTATAGAACATATTTTTACAAAAAATATCTATTGTTATTTATATTCTATTAATTTTTTATTAAATAATATTTAATTTATTTTGATCCAATAATTCAAATTAATTTATTTAATAAAAAGTTGATAGAATTAGAGTAATAATAGACACAAATGAGGCAACAAACACTAATCTATTTTTACATATCACTTATTTTGCATTATTCTCGTATGTACAATCATTATTTAGATCTTACGATGTACACCAACCGGACTCCGCATATCCTCCAATTAATTGAAGTTCCAATCAATACATTTTTTTTTATACAAGAAGATGGTAGTCTTACTTAGCAGGCTTCATGTAATCTCATTGGAACATAATCCACTACTTGGTTAAATGGTACATTAATCATCCACCCATAATTCAAAATGCCTTGGAATCTTGGCTCTTTAATGCTTGTGGCCCTAAAGAATCCTTACACCCTAATTTGTACCTAAAATGTGTGTTTTTTGGTAGTGGTTGACTTGAAACCGGTTCTGACTTATGTGCCATATATGATATAACAAAGCAACGAGACAAGTACAACTGCGCCATTATGTAGCAGAAGTATCCCAAGATTAACCACCTAGTGGATTCCGAATTGATGCACGAAGCACTAGATGTAACACTTCATGGACACATGAATAGATATATATATAACAGTACTAATTGGTGCATCAACTTGTCAAACAAGCCTGCGCCTGTGTGCTGGATTAGGTGCAAGCGTGGTTTCAGTTGATAATTAGACACCAGAAAAAGCTAATGGTGCAGCGTATCAAGCAGAAAAGGGCTTCAGTCCTGCCCATTAAGCAGCAGTAAATTCAGCTGAATAATCGAAACTCTTTGTCTTCTTTGCAGTTTGCTGAGTTTAAGATATGTGGGGTGTGAATCTCTACTTGTGGCGAAACACTTCCATGTATTTTAGTCTCTTTTGCTTTTTCAATTCTGTTTGCCCTCCAAGATTTCAGAGTTTGGATTTCATAAAATAAACGAATTTTATAACCGAGCATCTCAGGGCACTAGGTAAGACATTTTAAAAAGATATATATATTAAATAAAAAATAAAATATTTAATATATTAAAAATTTAATTTTTTGATATCTTTATAATTTTTTGAAGCATATAATAGTAGATATTGAATACTTTTTAACCAGTGACAAGACAGTATAAATTTATAGTGACATTCAAGACAAAATCTTCCACTCACTTTGCACAAAGAGAATTTTTGATATCTTCAATAAGAGTGTCGGATGGATAGATTGAGTGGATTTTACAACATTTTTGAATTTAATCTGTTCATTAAATTAGTGAATTGAGTTGAGAAATTTTTTTCTTTAACTCTATCCAACCCAACCAGCTGAAAAGTAAGTTGGATTGAATTAATCACTCATAAAAAATGAGTTTAATATATATTCATTTTTTTCTCTTCAAAAAAAATAACTTCTACTAAAGTAAATCAATCCGATGAATCTAATATATATTTAAAAAAATTTCTACTAAAATAAATATTAAAATAAAAAATAAAAAATTTATTATACATAACACGTCTTAATGAAAAACTACATGCATCTCAAATCAACTAAAAAGTTACATAATAAGTCTTATACAAACACAATAAGTTTCAAATACGATAAATAAAGATAAGCCTTAGAGATAGCAATATGAGTTCAACTCAGGTCAACCCGTTTAACTCACAAAAAAATAGAGGGTTGAGTTGCATTGTGTAACTTGTTTTCCAAACTCTACCCATTTAACACATCTTGCTTAACCAGTGGGTTGTGATTGGTTAACATGCTAAGAATTTTTTTTTTTTGCTTGTTGGGTTGAATGGTGGGTTTGAGTTAGGTGAGTTATGCAAGTCAATTAACTCACGTATTGATTCACATAACCTGGCATTTTTATGTGGCGGGTTAAGCTTCTCAACCCATTTACAAAAAAATGAGTCAAGTTATTTCACCTCATTTTTTGTTAACCCATGGTGAGTTGGGATGGACTAACCCATTTTGTCATATTTAATAAGTATTATTAAGTTAACATAAGTCTAAAATAAATTAAAGTAAGCTAATAAGTCCAAAAAACTATAAACAACAAATCATATTACCCAATTGAAGTTAATGTCATCACATATATAATATATAAATTGATATAATCATTTAGTTTATTCTCAATTTAGTCAACTTACTCTTTGTAATTCAAGCAATCAATTAGATTTTTTATCGCAATAGTTTGTTAGATACTTCATTAGTTTCTCAGTTATATTTTATTGGTTACATTCTCAATGTAATTATAATGTCTACACCTAAACTTATTTGGCACTATAGAAAAGTCAGAAGAAAATAATTTGAAATGCAACAATGGTTACTTTTATAAACAAAAAAAAAAAATAAAGTTCATTGGGTGAGTTGGGTGTGTGTGTGTTGTCAGTGTTGACACTTTTCAAATTCGCTATCTAACTCATACATTATAAGTTGAAATATTTTACAACTTAACCGAACCTAACTCGTAGACCTAATTTAACTCGCATGTTATAAATTGGGTTAGGTTAAAACCCATTGGTGTTTGGAGGATGAAATTCCTTGTTTTGAGTATAAAGGCTGCATTTTTTCCTTCTTTTTTTCTACATGTTCCAATCTCTGACATTGTATAAATTTTTGAGGAGCGAAGTATTGTTTAAGGAACTAAACTTTTTGTGATAAACTAATTAATAGATTAAAGTTTTATTGTTACCAATTAAGGACTTCAACTTATTAAAATATATCTATATTAATAAAAATGTTAAAAGATAAAAAAAATATCAAACTTAATAAATAAAAAATAATATAAATATGAACAAAATATATGACATATATGTCTTTTTTTCTAATAAATAAATATTATTAAAATATATTTTTAATTAAAGTTAAGGTCTTAATTAATAATTAAAACAAAGTTAAAATCCTTAATTAATAAATTTTAAAGTTGAAATATTTAATTAATTATCACATTAAAATTGATGTCCTTCTATAGCACTTTTCTCAATTTCTTTATCGCTGAGTTCAATATAGCTTATTTATCTCTTCAGTCACTCAATATTAACTTCTTCATGTTATAGTTATACTTTTGTTATAAATTAACAAATTACTACACACAAACTAGTTAGTTACCCATTCTACGCGGAAATCCTCTCCACCTATCTGTGAGCGTAAAGAAAGGTATTCTGTTTCTTTCTTTTTCCTCTCTTCTCCTTTCTTGAAGCGTCCATTTGATTTTTATTTTCAAAAAAAGAAAAAGATAATTGGCTATGAAAAAAGAAAGTTTCAGTAAAAAAATCATCTTCTTGAGAAATGTTTTTGAGATATATCCTGTTCAAAAGACTTAATTTTTACACCTTGGGAAGGTTATAACTTATAGCATTTGGCTACAATAATATTTTCTATTAACAAATATATACCAAAAAAAAATTTCTACTCCAAATTAAGAAATGTATTCTACTGTAAAACATTCTTAACATCCAAAAATAGGAAAATTGAATTTTTTTTAACCAAAAACACTTTTCCACCAACAAATTAAAGTCGTTGCCTAGCTTTCCAATTTCTCCAAATAATAAAAAAAAGATATATGATCGTATGGTTCTTCTTTTCCTTTCTAGTTTTTTCATACATTTATTTAAATTACACTACAACTTAAAGAGGTTTGGATTATCTCGTGTCATTTTTTTTCCTCATGTGATCAAGTGGATCTTCTTTTTCTTTCTAGTTTTTTCATACATTATTTAAATTACACTACACTTTAAAATTTGTGTAAACTTTCAGAAATTACACTACAACTTAAAAAAGATTTAAATTTTCTCTCATTACTTATTTTTTATCCAAATCCAACTTAAAGTCTTAAACTATGAGCATGTTTGGGAAAGATTAATTCTTTCCCAAACAGATGTTTTTGGAGGATTAAAAAATTATAAAAAAATTTTTTTAAAAAGCTTTTATACGAAATTCATAAATTATAAACTAATAATCATAAAATTTGAAGATTGAAACTTATGATTTTAGGCTAAATATTTTATATTTGTCTCAATCAAATACTTTTTTAATCATTCTATACTTAATAATTTAATGTGAAAAAAAAATTATATTAGAAAATCACTTTCTGAGAATGCGAAACTAAAAATCTTATAATCGATTATAACTTAAAGTCTTAAATTTTTAGCTATGACTTCAACCTAAGTTAAGCTTTGGGCGATGGGAATTTCTTGACGTTACATTAACTACTCTTGGCAAACAAGTATTACAAAACTTAAGTGTGTACCACCAAACTTTACGTAACACTATCAAGTGAAGTAACAAACATACCAATTGATGAGTGATGTTGTGGACCAACCGATTATACCCACTACAAAGCCATGAAATGGATTGAATATTATGAAAGATAAGATAGAGAAAATCTAATAAAAAAAAGTATGCAGAATTTCCTTTAGTTGTTGCATGATCATATGATGCTGCAAGAATACAGACGTGCTTATCTCTCATTCTTCAAAAATATTTAAAAACTAGTGGGGCCATTGAAGGCTGTTGCTTTGCTTGTGCCATTCTTTTATCAGCGATGAAGGCATGAAGCAGATGTGTCCTTTCAGATTGTGTTAAATGTAAAAGTGGTCGATGTTCTTGGAATCAAAGTAAAATCAAAAAGTTCAGGTTCCACACTGTCATAATTAAGATTAGAATATTGACCCCAAGATAATGCCATCACTCTTCATCTGTATGACGTATGTCTTAGCTCAATTATACGTAAACCGTTGTATCATATTGGCACCATAGTCATATATATATAGCATTTGTGGTAGCCTCCTTTGCCACAAAATACTGAAAGCCAGACCTGAGAACACAAAATCATGGTGTCACCAAGTTTACACTTGCCAATTTTAGTCCTCCTGTTATCAGTTTCCTTGATAGCTTCAGCTTCAATTGAAGAAAATTTTGTCCAGTGTCTCACCTTCTATTCAGACAAGGCAGCTCCATTTTATGCATCAATCTACACTCCAAATAATGCTTCATTTACCAACATCCTTTATTCCTCTGCACAGAACCTAAGGTATTTGGTGCCTTCAGCACCAAAACCCGAGTTTATATTCACACCCTTAAATGAATCCCATGTACAAGTAGCTGTGATTTGCTCAAAGAAACTTGGTATTCATATGAGAGTACGAAGTGGTGGCCATGACTATGAAGGACTCTCATATGTTTCTGGAATTGAAACGCCTTTCATAATTATTGATTTGGCCAAGCTTCGTGCCATCAACGTTGATATAGAAGATAATAGTGCTTGGATTCAAGCTGGTGCCACTATTGGTGAAGTCTATTACAGAATATATGAGAAAAGTGCAGTTCATGGGTTCCCTGCTGGCCTTTGCTCAAGTTTAGGTGTTGGTGGACACATTACAGGAGGTGCATATGGATCCATGATGAGAAAGTATGGCCTTGGAGCTGACAATGTCCTTGATGCAAGAATTGTTGATGCCAATGGCAATATTCTTGACAGGGAAGCCATGGGGGAAGACCTATTTTGGGCAATCAGAGGAGGTGGAGGGGCAAGCTTTGGTATCCTTTTATGGTGGAAGATAAAGCTGGTTCCTGTGCCAGCAACTGTGACAGTTTTTACAGTTAGTAAGACCCTAGAGCAAGATGTAACCAAGCTTGTTCATAGGTGGCAAGAAGTGGCACCCAATATTGATGAGGATCTCTTTATCAGAGTCATCATTCAACCAGCTAGTGTTGGAAACAAAACTGAGAGAACTATCACAACTTCTTACAATGCTCTCTTCCTTGGTGGTGCTGACAGACTCCTCCAAGTTATGAAGGAAAGCTTTCCTGAATTGGGTTTGACAAGAAAAGATTGCTTGGAAACTAGCTGGATCAAATCTGTGCTCTATATTGCTGGCTATCCAAATGATACACCCCCAGAAGTTCTACTTCAAGGGAAATCAACATTCAAGAATTACTTCAAAGCCAAATCAGATTTTGTGAGAGAACCAATACCAGAAACTGGGCTTCAGGGATTATGGCAAAGATTGCTGGAAGAAGATAGTCCCTTGATGATTTGGAACCCTTATGGTGGAAAGATGAGCGAGTTTTCAGAATCTGATATTCCATTCCCTCACAGAAATGGAACACTTTACAAAATCCAGTACTTGTCTCTTTGGCAAGAAGGAGATAAGAATGCCTCAAAGCATATCGATTGGATTAGGAAGCTTTACAACTACATGACTCCTTATGTGTCTAAGTTCCCAAGGGAAGCATATGTGAACTACAGAGATCTGGACTTGGGAATGAACAAGAAGAACAGCACAAGTTATATACAAGCAACTGCTTGGGGTAATATGTATTTCAAGGATAACTTCAACAGGTTGGTGAAGATAAAGACCAAAGTGGATCCTGAAAACGTGTTCAGGCATGAGCAGAGCATCCCACCACTTCCAGTTTCAAGTATGAGGCTAGAAGACAACAAATGCAAGAACTGGGAATAAGGCATTGTATTGCTAGAGTCATTGAGCTGGAATCTATGAATTTCTTTTAAAAGGGTTTGTTAGCTAATTTAAACGAATAAAGGATACATTTGGATTTAGTATTCTGGTTTTGGTCATTTTAATGTTATAAAACACTGATGAAGTGCTTAATCATTGTTGTCTTTGTTGTGTATGTGACAAGATTACAGGCGACAAGTGTTGTTTCGCTAGCAAAGGCTGTGTAACTAGTAAAGTTCTTTTTATAAGGATATGACTCTCTTAAACACGATACTCAAACGTGACACATGGAAAGCACAATATTAAGCACAAAGAAACTTGGCAACCTAGTCCTGCTTCCCTTCCAAAACATTCACCGTCTCTCCATCTTCTTAAGCAATGACAAGGGTCGTGTATATGTTAGACACGGTGCTAAGTTTACAAATAAATTCTCGAACGTTGGACTTTGTTTATAATAAAATTGTTTTCTCAAATTTTTTATACAATTGGTTGGTGTTTAGAGTTCAAAAGCTCGTATAATTGGAAAACAGGGGATTCTTTCTCTTGCAAACAGAACACCAAAATGAACACATACCAAAGTAAAAAAAAAAAAAGAAGTTAAATTATAGTTTTCATCCCTATAATTTATATCATTTCTAATTTAATCTTTATAATTTTTATTTTTTAAATTAGTCCTTATATTTATAAAAAAATTTTAAAATAATTCATATCATTAACTTTTGTTCTAATATCATTAATTTAGTATTTAATATATATTTTACAGAGTAAAGAAAAAATCTAAAAGGGCAGCTTGGAAAAAAAAATGCTTACTCAAAATAAATAAACACATACTAAAATAAATAAGTACCTATTAAACAAATGAATATCTATTCAAAAGAAATAAATATCTATTAAAATGAAGTATATTTTTTATGTTTTACAGAAAACACAAACATCTAAAAGAGTTTATATTAGGTAAAAAAATTTATTTTGTTAATCAATTGACGATGTTATAATAATAAAATTATTTTGAAAACTTTTATAAATATTAATAGTAGAATTATTTTGAAAACTTTTATAATAATAAGGACTGATTTAAATAAAAAATTTATAAAAATTGAATTGAATATAAATGTAGAGTATAGACACTAAAATTTTAATTTAAAAAAAAAAAAAAGTTGAATGGAAAGAAACCCATACGAGAATCGTGACCTCGCTCATGCCACTGGAGTATAACAAAGATAAAGTGATAAACTAGTATATTGCGTCAAGTAAGTTGTTGCGGTTTGGAGATGAAATTGAGGAAATACACAGTTTGGTCCTAAAAGATATAAATGGTGTGTTTTTAGTCTCCTAAAGCATGTGTATGTCTGTACAATTTAGATTTTGAAGTTGTGAAATAACAAATAAGTTTATAAAAAATGTTAACAACATATTTTTTTTAACATTTTTAAATATTTACTTTAATATTAATTTAAAAATAAATGTTGTTAATATCTCTCATATAATAATTTTTTAAAGTGTATGAAATAAATTAATAGTAAAATAAGTATTAAAAAATATCTAAAAAATATGTTTTTTACATTCTTCTACATTTATCCATCTAGAGTTACTGTTCACAATTTCAGGACACTAAATTATTGGTCATTTCATAATTTTGAAAACTAAATTGTATACGCATATTTTTGGGGATTAAAAATACATGAGATGTATCCTTTATGGATCTAATTGTGTATTTACTCAATGAAATTTGTTATCAAATAACATACTGCCAACAAAAAAATCATAAAATAAATGTCAATTCATCATATAATAGTGAAAATAATGCTAAGAACAAAATATACGTAAACTGGGAGAAAGAAAGAAAAGTGAGTTCTTTGAGTTTATGATATAATGAGTTTTTTTTTTTTTGGGGTGAACGGCGGGGTGGAAGCCACCCAAACATGATAATGGGTTAATAATACTTTAAAAATTAATTAATGATATTTTTTTATTTGAATTAATTAATAATATTAAACACGACAACTAAGATAAGATACATAGGAATATCAAGGAAGGATTGAGCTGTGTTTCAGCGTAGTAAAGCTTCTCAAGGAGAAGAATAAGAGTGTGTTTGTTTTAACTTTTAGTTGAAGGAAATGGAGAAAACACTTAATAAGATATACTTTTATAGCAAGTAAAAACTTTTTTACTACAATCTCAAGATGATCACGTAATAATAGATGAGTATGTGATATGTATGTGTATCACATATTTAAATAATAATTATATTAATTTTTTTGTGTTAGACTAAAAAAATATTTTTATAAATCTTTTAATCTTTATGTGAATAATTTACCTTTAATTAAACTCTAGATCAAAAAATATATTAATCAAGATATATGTAAGTTGAATAAGACATCATTTAATCACAATATCAAAAAAAAATTCTGATTTTATTCAAAAGGCCTTTTGTACTTGGCAAATTGCAAATGATAAAACAAACATGCCTTAAAACTTTTAGAAAAAAATTAGCTCACAAAAATTGATATGTGACATTTGAGTCTAGTTTTAATGGCTTGTTAGTGTAAAGTTTTTTACACAATTAATTAATTAAATATTATTTTATATATGATTTTTTATGTAATTATTATAATAATTAAATATTTTTAATGACGTATAATATATAATTAAATAATTATTAAAAAAAATTTACACTAATAATATATTAAAATTAAATCTGTATCATTTTTTTTATTACAACCGTGACATTTTTAGTAAGGAATGAATTATGTTTACGAAAATGCTAAGAGACGCTCGAGTGTTTATACGGCAGCGTCCTTTGTCCATTGATTTAATGATATAAATAAATTGAGTGCCGTTTAATAATTTTTGTTTTCAAAAAAATTTAATGAAATCAACAGCTTGGGGAGTGAGCGTTTGCATGCTCGAGCGTGACCCACGTTTATAATAATTTACTAAACATTTATAATTTTTTTATATTATTTTTTCTTATATTATACATATTAATTTATTTTTTACTAATCATAATCGACGAAAAATAATCAAAAATATAATTTTTCTTATAACTTGGATTTGAGGTTAATTGATCAAATAGTTGGATTAATAGTTTTGATAGTAGTCAAGCAGTTGTATTTGAAAATTGAGACCAAAATATATTATTATAAAAAAAATATTTCATATAAAAAAATATTTCATATAAAATAATATCATATGAAAAATATTTTATATAAAAAAGTATTATATAATGTAATCAAATTAACGATGATAATAATTTAAAATTATGTTCAAAAATCATATTAGTTGATGGTAATATAAATTAAAAAATTAAAGACTTTAACTCAATAAAAATGTGTACTGTAAATAATATAAGACATAAATATTTCATCAAAAATAACTTTTTTAAGTTTATATTTGAAAAAAGAGAGAGAGCATCCGAGTTTAACTGGAACAAGAAGAAAATCCGTCGCGATTATAAAACTTGACCGACCAAGTGACCAAGTCACGGATTTCCACGCTGGACCGGTCATTCAACTCCGCAAAAAGAGCTAAAAGAAGAAAAAAATAAGGGTGAAGAGAGCGGAAGGGAAATTACCCAGTTTACGGATGAACTGGGGCATTTGCATTCAACTCACCACTCAACTCAGCTCTGGGCAAAACGCATTCATCCATTAGCTTGAATGAAAGGGTCAACCAACTGCACATTCTGTTGCGACAAACGAATTAAAACTCACCAACTCTTTGACATACAAGTCCTTTCAAGGATATATGCCAGTTCGAGGATGACCTTTATTATTTAATATGTATAAAAATTTGTTAATAATTAGTGTAATTCTTCCAGGTGTTGGAAAATATAATTCAGGGGAAAATATAATTCATTATTAGACCATGGCGCATTCAACTCAAGAAGAAAACCGCCATTTCCAATCAGGCAGCAATGGAGCCACCAGACTCAATATGTTCTCTCCTTATGGCTTTAAGCACCACCAGCCAAAATACTTTTCCACAGAGGAAAGAAATTCAAACATTGAATGGAAAAACTGAGTCACACGTGTATGCGAAAATCAACCAATTGCAAAATAGACACATAACAAGCAAGAATATAAGTACCAAGCTCTAAGATTCCCACAGAGGATGCTGAATTTTTATAAAAGAAGCCACGAACTAATCCTAATAAGTTCACAGCTCAACTAGCAAAGTATCTGGCGTTTTCATGCAAGAAAGATGCAAAAAACAATATGTTATGCGTTCACATATCTAACGTGTTACATGTGGTTGAAGTCTTTAATGTATAAAAATGACCAAAATCAACCTGCCAGTCATGTGGCTGGAGATTTGGTGCACAAGACAAGACACCCACTAATCATACAAATAGATGCAAAAGAAAGAAAGAAAATGCAATATGCTTCAGAGTTTCAAAAAGTTCAGCAAGATGTTGGGTTTTCTGCACACTATTATTTTTTTTGGGGTTACGAAGAAGGTACTACGTATGACCAACAGATCAAGTGTCGGGAGGGAGATAGTAGTCAAAAGTGATGCGATAGAAAAAAATATAGTGATACAATATAACATACCAAAATTTCAAAGGAATGACGCCACAATGCAGGTAATAATCTCAACAAATTAAACTGAATAAATCACTCCAAAAATTGCTGAATCGAACAATTCAGATTATATTCACGCCTTTTTCGGAATTCTAAGTTGATATTTAAAAAAAGAAATATTCATAGACCAAACAAGTTTATAAATAAATAAATATGAAAACAAGAAATTTACTGCCAAAAATAGTGTACAAAATTTTAGAGCGCAACAGCAGCCCATGTCTGAAAGCTCTCAACTCAGTGAAATCTAACTAATGCCATCTAATTTCCCAGAATCTACAAAGCTTTTCAATGAGGAAAGTTAATGAAAGAATGACAAGAATCTTACTTCAATTCTTGTGAAAGTACTAATAAGATTTTTACTTAATATACATCAGTGCTTCTTAAAATGCCATATAGCAACTCCAGTTGATCTTTACCTAGCCCAGAAAACCACTTCCTCAAATTTTCAGCACCGTCAGAAACAGATTTACTAGAACATGCCGGAAGACTAAATTTAGTCTGCAAAAGGGTTTCAAAATCAAGAGGAAGAAGGCCAAACAGAGCAGTGGCAGTGGCAATTTGAAGAGAAGGACCTGCTTTCACGGAAGAGTTGCTACATAAATAAGAGAACAAATTACATCTCAGGTTCTCAACTCCTCGGTCTTCATATCCACCAACATTAACTCCAAGCCTGATAAGATATGTATAACATTGATCACATCATTAACAAAACAAAAAAATAGATGTAAAAGCACCTGTGTCTTGTCCACGTCTATGTGGATCACACAAGAAGACACAGCTATGAAAAGTTAATGTCAAAGAAAATCCCCACATACAAAGCTTCCAAGAAAAGATACTATCCAGTAAGCATAATTGTTTTGCTATTTCTCACGTTAGAGATTCAAATACTATTTGCATATATTAATGAATTTATTCAACTATTGGAAAACAAATTCAAAAGTATTTCAGCAGTTACTAAGCTCAGATAATTTTGATTTTGTGATGCCATTTCCATCTCAGCCCTATTTTATAGGTCCTCTTTTCATTCTCTTCCTGTTTCCAGCCCCACACATAAATTACCTAATTTTTATTCCACAAACCCATACCTAATCTTCCCTTGAATTTGCCTTTAATTTATGTACATAGATCCTGCTCAACACCCTGATACAAAACTAATTTTTGTCATTGTTCAACTCCCTCTAATGCCATCTCTATAAGGCATATTAGTCCCATAACCAGCCAGTTAGAGAAATGGTCTTTTATCTTATATCAGACTAGAGCCACTATTGGTCTTCTTCTTACATGACCAAAACACCTCAAGCAAGTTTCTGTCATATCCTCAATAGATGCAACTCCAACTTCTCCCAAATACAGAGGCTAAACGTGCATTAAAAATTTCACTAAAGAGAAAACTGGAGGAGTATAACTGGAGGGAGAATAAGAAATCCTCCAAAACCAAAATACTAAATTCAACAAAAAATCCCAAAAGAAAAAAAGGGAAAAAACCAATTATGTGGCAAGGCTTTCCAATCCCTCCCCAGACTACGAATGCAGCAATCAATCTGAGGCAGCCACACGTTTGAAACATGCAAAAGAAAAACACCACAAAGAAGCTGAAAACATAACTCTCCCATATCAAAATTCGGGGCAAACAAACCTCCTTGAAGTTTAGAGCTTTGCTTGTTTTTACAAAATCTTTTTATTGAACTACATAAAGTTGCTCTAGAGTAGAGGGGACACACCCAATGCTCTCTAATTATCCTAAAAAAGGTTGTTCCAAATGAAAGTGGCCACCTTACGGTGCAAGAACCAGTGGCCTATGCATAGTAAGTATGAATGTATAAATGCATGCACGAGTTAAAACACTAATATCAAACAAAGATCAAGTTACCTTCCAAGTTGACCGAGAAGAATAATGATAGCAACAGAAAAGTTTTCCATTTCACTTGAGTCCAGCATATTAAGCAGCTCAGGAACAAGTTTGACGTTAGTCCACTGCCAGCTCTGCATTATAAGAAAAAACTACATGATCAGGTTTGAGTATTATCAACTAAATGAAGATCTTACACAAGGAAGTATGAGAACAGCAAAAATTGCCAATTATGTACAAAATGCTGAATATCATTGGAAACAAAAGAGAAGAGAAACTAATAAGGTTTTCACTATTAAGGAGGCTGTTAGAACATATAAATAGCTGAGATTCAACAGTAACCAACCTAGCTCCCTTTCCTCTAAGATTCTCATTAAATTATTGAACTTTCAATAGATCCATATAAGCCACATTATTTGTTCGAAAAAAATAACATACTAGGATACAAAATCTTTTTTCTACATAAACCAAGGATGTAACTGTCCAAATTTATTATTTAACATATCAATGGATAAAACAATAACAAAAGCCTTTACCCACTAGGTGGAGTTGGCTACATGATCAAACGACACTATTGTGTTCCATAAAAAAATTATGGATAGATGTGGCATCTTTAATGTTATATATTATTGACAGAAAAAAAATTATTAGAGTTGTTAGGCTTCATTCAATTAGTAGCATCACATGCATGTTCACAAGTAAATTTCTGTTAATATATTTATAACCAGCAATTTCATCACAAAATAATGGTGGCTTATTTTCCAGGTTTGCACTACCACAACTCTCAACCAAGTAAAGTAAAATATACACATTATCCTTTCCACAATTAATTAAAGCTTATCAACATTGATATGCATGCAACAGAAGAGAAGGACGGGCGAGGGGGGTTTCAAGTTATTCACTAAGGAAAAAAAATAAGTTATTCAACAATTCCAATTAAACCAGGTGGCCAAGTATGAAGACTCTTCCAGATCACCCACCAGATCCCTCAAAAACTTAAAAAGCTCAATCACAGACACAATCTTAAATGAACTCATATAGCATACAAAAGTTGCAAAAACAACCCCTAAATCAGCTAGTTTTATTATGAAAGAAAAAGCATGGACCTCATTACAAGGAACCAAGAGAACACTCTTATTAATTACAAGGTGATTAAATCCATATGTTGTCCACACATATTCTAATCATAACAAAGGTTCAGTGAGTTAAAAGATTTCTGTCATCTTCCTTGATTTAGTTGGGGAAAAGACAATTTTAAAATGCAAAACATCATATTTCAGGATGACAAGTACAAGTAACTTATAACCATATTTCAAAGGTCACTTATCCCAGCAAATGATATAACACGAACTATGACTAACATCTATTTCTTGGACACTAATCATGTTCAATTTTATATTGTACGATTTCTACTAATAATAACATACTGTATCTATTGATAAATTATAAAAGTTGACTCTCAAATCAGCCAACCTTGCCTAAAGTGGCATAAAAATCCTCCCTTACACTATCATCATTTAAATTAGAGCATGAACAAGAAAAAAAAAATTATGAAACAAGGACAATATCAACTTGAAAACATGAAACTAATACCATTTTGTTTGCAACCAACTCCAACAATGAGAGGACGTCACTAAGTTGACACAAGGTAACATTGATAAGAATATCTGGTTGAGTAGGACAAATCACAAGTTTTTTCAAATAGCAAGGCTCATCACAATTCATTCTACTGGCACATTGAACCGCTTCCTGATTAGACCTCTGTCCATCATTATAACTGTCTGACAAGAATCCGAAATTTGATGAATCAAATTGTTCTCTTCGTTGAAGCAGACAATTCTTGATCTTTTCTAAGAGCAACAATGTAACAATATCAATGGATTCAGCACCTTCTGAGAATGGGCATTTAGCGCTAGTACACAATTCAGCATGCAACTGATTTATTGATGGAAGACAAGAAGCAGTAGTAACAGATATGCTCCCATCTTCAAGAAACACAACTAGAGATTTCAAGACAGTCACCATTAAATGAAAATTGCCCAAGTCAAAAAACTTTCTTCCACCCAGATTAGCGAAAATGTGAAGAATAGCTAGCACCGTTAAAGAATCCCATCTGCACAATCTAAGAATATTATATGAAGCCTCACAAATAAATCCAACATGATCAGTTGCAGCACATATCGATGCTAATATAATGCTCGCTGCTACCAACTGCTCACTTGAAGCTACTTCAAAAGACAATGTGTCTGCACCTTCCAGAAAATTATTGGTTCTCAAATCACTCTCTGACAAGATCTCAGTAGGTATTATATTTTTAAATATAACTTTTCCGTCTATAAGAAAATCTTCAATGAGGCAAAGCAGCTCATGCAAAGAAAATTTTTCTATAAACAAGAGTCTACTGTCTGCATCAGTCATAACTGCCCAAAAAATAGAGAAAAGTTTTAAGTTCAAATTCAACAGTGCCCAAAAATTACATGAAATCCAAGTTTTATAAAATATATATAGGATTTAAATTATTTAATTAATCCACCATCATTGAAAGTCTTTCACACTAGCATTCAATAATGTATTGACACATAATTAAAATAATTTGACTATGAAAACAACTATCCAAAAAGTCAAACTTTTTATGTGTCAACATATGATTGAATGATAGGTAAAAAAACTATACTAACAATGGATCAAATTTAAACTCGTATAAATAACACAATATTAAAAATTTTAATCTACATTCTAGAAGAACATTGTTTTAATATACAAAACACACAAGTCAATTACGAAACAAATGAACTAACCTCTGAGAATGTGCTCAGCATAAGAATTCAAGCAAAGGACTAAATTCCCATTCCAAAGTTTCCCATATTTCATTGCAGCAGTCATTGTAAAGTTGAACAGCAAAAGTGTTAACAACACAGAATGCTTCTCCCTGAAAGAAATTAGAAGAAACAACGACCATTATTTGTCTTTAGAATACCATTATCATGAATTGATTTGGAAGATACAGCAAAAAAAGTAGAATATTAATATAAATAACAGAAACTACTAAGGGTGTTCAAAAGCATGGATATTATAGCTCATTATCTTAAACAACATCTCACTTTTCTAAGGGCATTTCTTCAACTTCAACTGCAGTCAGAATGCTAGCAACCGCCCATTCTGTTTGAGTATCCAAACTGCACCGTGCTATACAATTTTTTGTAGCACGAAATGTCCTAGATATGCTACTATTATCCTCAATATCTGATAAGACAAAACAAAAATTAAGAAATTGATTGTTTAAAGATCCAATTCCAGCATCTGCCAGAAACGCTGCCCTTTCTGAAGCATGCATATCTGGCACTTTTACATCAGTTTTTCTAGCCTGTGTAGGCTTATGATGTGTATTAGAAGGAACTGTAAAAGCATCAAACTTTTGCTCGTTGGAATTGATCTCAACATCAATGACATCACATCTAGTTGAAGGAAACAGGTCTCTGTGACTCAACAAGTCTTCATGGAGTGCTTCCTCTAGAAAAGGCTTTAAATTATCCCTATCAAATGTTTCAATCTCAGGAAGAGACAGTGACAGGGGAACACCCATTGCTCTTCTATGGCATTCCTCACCAGCAGCATTTTCTAAATCTAACAACTTCATAAAATTGCCATCATCCACTTCATCAAAACTAATCATAGAATCAGATTTGTTTGGGGCATCAAATATCGTCTCCCTGCATGCTTGAGTAGTTCTTGGAGTATATGATGCAGGACAGGGAGTGTGTCCACAGCCATTTGCATCCTCATAGACTACAGCTTTGGTCCCTTTTGTTCCCTTTTTCCCATCCATGTAAATATCTGCTTTTGCGCTATGAGATTTCTTTCTCTTCTTGTGGGCCCTATCACTCTTTGCCTGTAAATTGTCCTTGTAATTAGATACCATCTCTCTCCCTCCTTCAATGGAACTGTCCATTTTTCTATACAACAAACCACGTAAATCACAGAGCTTATCTTCTACCTGAATGTTTAACTTCTTACCCTCAGAAGACAAATTTGCAATACATTCAACTGTATCAAAAATTCTTTTCCTGTTCCTATCATGCTCAATAACTGATCTGTCAGATGGGTTGGACATGCTTGGTCTTGCATATAAGTTCTCCTGAGCCAATTTTGTTGATGCAATAACTTGTAAAGCACCCCTTTCCTGTGAGCCCATTAATTGTCCATCTGAAAAAGATGCTGTATTTGAATTTACTGCAGAACTCCGTAACTTTGTTCTGTTGGAGCCTCTTATTAGAGGCTGCAATTTAGAATCAATACCTACGATAGATTCAACACAGTTTCCTCCAGATAGAGCAAGAAGTGGAGTATTCTGCATGTTTTTCCTTAAAGGATCACATGCATCCATACTTGTGCTGCAAGGCTCTAATAGTTCATTTTCAACTCGGCTGTGCATCTGAGACACATCTGGATTGAAGACTTGGCTCATGACATTTGATTTCTGCATGTTTGGCATATTCTGAGACTGCAAACCAATCATCCAGCAGAGAAAAAATGAGTAAACATATGTGCAGGTAAGATATACATGAAAACATAACTACCTAAAAGAAATATTCTTCCTAAGTATAAGAATTCTAACCTAAGTCCAAAACCGCTTCAATATCTCTCTTTAACACAGATCATCCAGATCCAGTGAGTCAGAGATAATTAAAAAATAACAGAATTATTTACCACAGCTAAGGAACAACTACCACTTTGAAATAAGTTGAACAACAAAGGGAGCTAAATAATAATTAATTATAACTTTTGAAAAAAGCCCAAATAATCTGCTAGTAACAGTTAGAGATAAAAAAAACCATTCCTGAGCTTCACCCAACAACGTAAGCTTTTACCAGAGTTGGTATTTGACATGATATCAAAAGCTTCTATGACCCAATGGTCAGGTGTTCAATCCTTCCCACCCTCATTCTTCATAATTAAATTAAGTTTCAGCACAAGGTAAAGTAGGATAAGTGGATCAAATGGAATATGGTCCTAGTAAAAGGGCTAACAGCATTGATTGATCCATGTAGGTTGTAGCCAGCCCACCTAGTGAGACAAGGCTTTTGGATGTTGTTGTTGTACAAGGCAAAGTGGGCTTGTGCATGTCCATGCTTCAAGCCCAAAGGACCCTTACATGAGGGGGCATGTTAGAAATATAAATATTAAATACTATTCCTGGGCCTTCACCAAACAGTTTAAAGCCTTTAGAAGAGTTAGTCCTTGACAGTAACAAAAATCATGAAAACTATCCAAATATTCCAAAAATAAATTAAGGGGACACCCCACCATTAGATTCATAACCAAAAATCCATAACATCCAACTTGTCCTCCCCTTTTATCTGCATATATATATCAAAACGGAAAGGTGATTCCCAACATAAGTTCTGCTTCTAAACACACAAAAAACTACAAGCTGAGATTTACTAAAATTTAACAATCAACTGATGGAGGAAATTTTTTTAAAACTAATACCAATGCACTCAGCAGTTTCAACTGCTTGCAAATACTCCTCCCACTAATAAAGCACAGTTCCACTAGGAGTTATCTTTCCCTTGTGACAATCAAACACTCTGGGTCTTCCACCCTAAAATTACTATTTTGTATGTTACAATTTAAAGTCACTTTAAATTCAATTTTAGATTTATTGAGAGAAAATTGTTAAGCCTAAAATAAAGAATTTTCTCTTTCTACCCTCATTGCAGTTGCCTCTTCTAGTGAGAATAATAAAGCATAAGTAGATTATTAACATCAAAAGATAATATTACTATGCTCTATTTCAATAGTACATTAAAGATACCATCTCATTTTTTATTCTTTCGAGAACCTATGTGCACCTTGGGGGTCAGGAAAGAAAAAATGACAAACCTTACTCCAAATTATATATTTGCTATAAATAGTTTAGCAGTGAAACCAACCTTTGTCACGCCATGTATACTTCCAGTGACAGGTGAAAAGGAAGCATCCAGCATATCAAGGCGATGGATAAGTTGAATGATATTAAGCTTTAAGCCGCCTAATTCATGCTGTAAAATGCTGCAACGAGTCGCTTCCAACTTAAACTTTTTCCTTGCATTCTTTGTTCGTAACTTTTCAAGCTTTATCTTCTGCTTCAAATCCTCAATCATCTGCTTATCTTCTACTAACTTCTGAGACATCTGATCAGCAAGGTGTTTCGCTTCCATGGCCCTCTTCCAGTTGTCTTCTGCAAGCTTCTTCTGCTCCTCTACTTTAACCAACTCCGCATCTGCACGTCTTTTATCCCTAGCTGCCTTCTGTTTTTCGACCTCTAATCTTTCCTGAACTTTTGCCATCTCTGACTCAGCATTTACTAACTTCTGCTTCAAATCCTCAATCGTCTGCTTATCTTCTACTAACTTCTGAGACATCACCTGATCAGCAAGGTGTTTTGCTTCCATGGCCCTCTTCCAGTTGTCTTCTGCAAGCTTCTTCTGCTCCTCTACTTTAACCAACTCCGCATCTGCACGCCTTTTATCCCTAGCTGCCTTCTGAACTTTTGCCATCTCTGACTCAGCATTTCTTTTTTCCAATACTAACTTCTGCTTCAAATCCTCAATCGTCTGCTTATCTTCTACTAACTTCTGAGACATCATCTGATCAGCAAGGTGTTTTGCTTCCATGGCCCTCTTCCAGTTGTCTTCTGCAAGCTTCTTCTGCTCCTCTACTTTAACCAACTCCGCATCTGCATGCCTTTTATCCCTAGCTGCCTTCTGCTTTTCGACCTCTAACCTTTCCTGAACTCTTGCCATCTCTGACTCAGCATTTCTTTTTTCCAATACTAACTTCTGCTTCAAATCCTCAATCGTCTGCTTATCTTCTACTAACTTCTGAGACATCTCCTGATCAGCAAGGTGTTTTGCTTCCATGGCCCTCTTCCAGTTGTCTTCTGCAAGCTTCTTCTGCTCCTCTACTTTAACCAACTCCGCATCTGCACGCCTTTTATCCCTAGCTGCGACCTCTAACCTTTCCTGAACTTTTGCCATCTCTGACTCAGCATTTCTTTTTTCCAATACTAACTTCTGCTTCAAATCCTCAATCATCTGCTTATCTTCTACTAACTTCTGAGACATCTCCTGATCAGCAAGGTGTTTTGCTTCCATGGCCCTCTTCCAGTTGTCTTCTGCAAGCTTCTTCTGCTCCTCTACTTTAACCAACTCCGCATCTGCACGCCTTTTATCCCTAGCTGCGACCTCTAACCTTTCCTGAACTTTTGCCATCTCTGACTCAGCATTTCTTTTTTCCAATACTAACTTCTGCTTCAAATCCTCAATCGTCTGCTTATCTTCTACTAACTTCTGAGACATCATCTGATCAGCAAGGTGTTTTGCTTCCATGGCCCTCTTCCAGTTGTCTTCTGCAAGCTTCTTCTGCTCCTCTACTTTAACCAACTCCGCATCTGCACGCCTTTTATCCCTAGCTGCGACCTCTAACCTTTCCTGAACTTTTGCCATCTCTGACTCAGCATTTCTTTTTTCCAATACTAACTTCTGCTTCAAATCCTCAATTGTCTGCTTATCTTCTACTAACTTCTGAGACATCATCTGATCAGCAAGGTGTTTTGCTTCCATGGCTCTCTTCCAGTTATCTTCTGCAAGCTTCTTCTGCTCCTCTACTTTAACCAACTCCACATCTGCGTGCCTTTTATCCATAGCTGCCTTCTGTTTTTCGACCTCTAACCTTTCCTGAACTTTTGCCATCTCTAACTCAGCATTTCTTTTTTCCAATACTAACTTCAGCTTTTCAGCTTCGAACATTTTGGTTGCCTCTTTAAATTTCAAAACCTCAGAAGTCAACTTCTTTTTTGCGTCATTAACTTCATTCACCAAGTGAGCTTGCTGAAGCCTATATTCCTCAGCCTTCTCTGCTTCAATCCTGGCAAGCTGCTTCCCTTTCTCAACAGATTTATTCTTCTCTGCCTCCAATAACTCCCAGGCTTCAGCAGCCTTCTTTTTCTCTTTCTCAGCAATTTTCCTCTCAGTATCAGCTATCATCTTCTCTCGTTCCAGAAGCTCCTTCAATCTATTGATTTCCATTTCCCTGTCAGATATACAGGCTTGCAAAACTTTCACATCCCCATTTCCTTGCTGAGCATCTGCGCTGCATTTCTGCTGCAATCTAGTGATCTCAGATTTTAGGGCAGAAACTTCATTCTCTAAAGAAACTCTAGCTTCGGATTCTTTCAGCTTTTCCTCTTTTTCAATTTTCGTCTGTGCTTGTTCTTCCAGATATGCTGCAGAGAATACATTACAGAAGTTTGGTTGAATAAAACAAGTATATTATACATCTCTCACTCAAAGCACACACTCTGAAAAAAGCACCACACACAAATTCAAATACACCCATTCTTATTCAGAAGCAAAACTATTGAAGCAATTATCCATAAGCAATTCTATGATGCATGGATACGCCAAAATTGGTGGCTTATTCGTACCTGCTCCATTCGTATTTTTGGCATATCCCTATAATTTTTTTTTGTTGGTGGATATCCACCACCCTCAAAGTACTGCTATTAGAAAAATTTTAAATAGGGATTCAAGTCCTGTTCCCACACATTACCTCCCTCAAGGCATATTTTCACTCTTGCAATCTAGCTCAACTCAGTCATTTCACAGGATAGCAGACTTTCATCGTCAACAAATGAGTTAGAGAACGCATGAGACTCAGGGGTAATCACATGTGAATAAATTTAACTTTATTATTTTACACAAAAATATTTATTTAATATATATTGCCATACCCATATCTTGATTTTTTAAAAATCATCATATTTGTTTATCGTATCATATCAGATACTCGTAACCATACCTATGCAACATAAGCAAATTTACATGAAGGTCAGATACTATGTCATGATTGATTACCATTCTTGAGGTTCACATTCTGAGCTTCAACCTCATTAACTCTCTGTTCAAGGAGCTTCACAGCTTGGCGTAGAGCATTCCGTGCCTCTTGTATCTTTGAACACTTTTTCTTCCACTGATCATAAAATCAAAACACAAATGTTCAGTTGAATTATAACCAAACTGAAAAAGAATGACTCACAAAAGACCACTGCAAATACCATCCAAACACAGGAAAGCAAAAAGAAAGAAATGAAAAGCATACCTCAGCACAGCAGCTATTCAGAGATTCAGGATTCAATGACTGCTCTGCTGCCATATCTATTATCTCTGCAAACTGATCAATGAAAAACCTTTCTCTTTCACCTTTTTTTTTTTTCTTTTCACTCTTATATACTGGTTTGTATAGGTTTCTGGCAATGTGGATTTAAAAACCCTAAACCCCCAAATCAGTTCAATTGGCAGGGAATTGGGCGCCACCTCACTCAATATTTTGAAGGACAGTGTTAGTGGCCACTGGCCACTGGAAAGCTGGTGTTTGGAACTGATTTTACTGTCCGAGTCCGTTCTTGCGGCTTAAAATATTAATTAAAAAAAAGGAGGCATTTTACCCACTCTGGGCCGTTCCTTATAAATTTACTAATTTATTATGTGTATGAGTATTTTTACTATTTTTTCTTTTTTTTTGGTTAAAAATGAAGTCCAGAAATTTACTAGTGACTTAATTAGTAAATAAACTTGAGCTATAATATAAAATAAAAAAAAACTTAAAAGTACAATATCACAATCCCAACTCGCAAGAAAATACTTGTAGGAAGGAGCAGTTTTTGTATTTTAAGCAAAATTAGTTTCATGCATAAAGAATAAGTAGATATTCACAAAAAGTAAAAAAAAAAAAATTAAAGATGAGAAATAGAATTTTTTCAAATTTTTCAGAATATTTTTTATCTATAAATAAAAGATTATTTTTTTAAAATATAATTAGATATTTAAGTAAAAACTTCTTTTAATAATATTTTTATATATATATAAATTTTAAAATTAAACTTAAAATTACATATTTAAGATAATAAACTTTAAATATCAAGTGGAAGAAAAATATATCCCTTTTTATAGGAATTTAAAAATAAATATGAAAGGAAAGAAAGTTAAAGACATTTATTCTCTTTCTTTTTTTTAAATTAAGGAAAAAACAATTTTTATAGGTAAAAAAGTAATTTACATCTTTACCCTTCAAATTAAATATTAAATTTTCCATATCTTTCTTCTTCTTAGGCGTGAGTTGGGTGCTGCCCTGGCTTCTCCCTTATGCATGGATCTTCATTGCTGCGTGCTGGTGCATTAGCTTCTCAACGTTCCCCCTTTTATAAGGAAGTTGAGTTTGATTGGCCCTGCAACGGCTGTTTGACTTAAGCAGCATTTGATTTTCTTTTACTAAATGCTCTCGAAAAATTGTGAAAAGTAGTGTCTAGAGAGAATCTTCTGAATGTGTTTGGAATGTCAATGTAAAAAATTGGAAAATAATTTGATTTGTAAATAAAATTTCATTATATTTTAAATTTAATATATTAAAAAATAAAAATAATTTAATTTTTAAAATTTATAAATTTATTTTTTTTTTTTAGAAATTTCATTAAATTTAATAAGATTTGATTTAATTTAAAATAAATAGATTATTTTATTTATAATAATTATTTCTCATAAAAATTAAAATATAAAATAATAAAATTAAATTAAATCAAATCTCATTTTAATAAATTTTAAATATAAAATTTAATTTTTACATTAATTAAAATCTTATTTTTCAAAAAATTTAAATATAAAATTTAATTTTTAAATCAAATCAAATCAAATTAAATTATTTTCATTTTTATTCATTTTAAATACAACATTTCTTCTTCTTCGGCATGAGTTGGCTGCTGTTGCGTTGGCTTCTCAGCGTACCCCTTTTATAAGGAAGTTTTGACTAAAGGAGAATTTGATTTTCTTCTACTAAATGCTCTAGAAAAATGTGATAAAGTGTGTCTGCACCGAAAATAATCTCAAACAAACACATGGTTAGTTCGTTCATGAATTTACATTAATTTATAGCTTTAAGTAATATGTATATCACTCTGTTATTTCAAAAACCAATTTGAACACCTAATATTGGACACCGTACAGCAAACGTTATAAGGAGGAAATCAAATTCAATTTTTTTTTTGTTGTGCACAGTCATTGTCCCAGCTTGCATACGGTGTCATGTTTTGTTCTTCAAAAAATATTTTTGTATATTGATAGCTAAAAGAAGTTATCTTTTATTTTATTATATATATATATATATATATATATAGCCGCATGCACTTCTATATGCTGCTCTTCAAGACTAGATTCATCTGTTTAAGAAGTAATCTTACATGTATTTCATTTTTTTAAAAATGTGTATATTGTAATTTATGGTTGACCAACAATAATATTAAGACTACTTATTTATTTTATAATAATTAAAATATTATTTGAAAAGTTGAAATTATAATATTTTTTCTGTTATAATAAGTCTTAAATAAAGGTAATAAAATTTCATTCCATTTTTATAATCAACTTCCAAACAAAAGAAAAGTGTAGCTTTGTTTCGATTCTTTCTTCTTCTTTTTTTCAACCTATTCCACTTATTCTATTCCCATCCATCATCCAAACACAATGCAAACAAAATAATTTATACATTTAATTTTATTTAATAATTACATTTGAATTATGATTAGATTTTGAATAACTAACTTAACATATGCGCGAAGCTATAAAAATATATATTTAGAATAATATACATATGTTACACTTGAGTGTCATATGAAATCTTCTCCTTTCAGTATTTTATTATTGAATTTTATCTTTATATGTTAAATGTTAAATTATATTATATGTATAGTTTTAATAAAAAAATATTATATGTTGAGTTATATAGATTAATGATTTCCTTTACTTTTTTCTCTATTAAGAATTATCTCCTTATATCAATTAAATAAAAAATATAAAACAATATAAATATATTGACACTTGAGTGTCATATGAAATCTATATGAAATATTCTCCTTTCAGTATTTTATTGATGAATTTTTTCTTGATATGTTATATATTATATATATAGTTATATAAATTAATTGATTATCATTAATTTTTTCTTTATTAAGAGTGATTTCTTTATATCAATTAAATTTGGTACATGTACCAAAAAAATTAAACTTGCTACAAATTAATTGAATTTTTCATATTAAGAGCGATCTTAATTACATTAATTACCTTGCCAAAAAAAATTACATTAATTACACCAGTAAAAAAAACATTAATTACAATAAACGAGACATATTGGCACTTTAAAATGCCACATTCATCTCCTTCTGGTAGTAAGGGCAATTTCACTGCATCAATTACACCTAATGCAGAATGATTGCATTTAATGTTTTTTATATGATAAAAATATAATTTTTGTCTTTAATTTTTACTGTAGGTTTAATTTTCATCCACAATTATATTTTAATTTATTTTTGTCTCATATTTTTTTTTTTTTTGCATTTCACCAAATTCATCTTAACAGCTAGACACTATTAAAATTAATTATATTTTCAGCGATTATTAGATTATTTGTATGTATTTTTATTTTTATTAAATATTTTTAAAAATATTATACTTTTTAAAATTAAATATTATATATTTATATTAAATATAAAATTACATATTTTATTTCATTTTTATTTCTATTAAATATTTATACATTTATTTATTTGATTTTATATAATTTAACCTGTGACTCACTAATATCTATCTCGAGTTAATCATTAATTCGAGTTTTATATATATATCGGTAGTCAACTCAAAAATCAATATCAAATTTTGTTATGAATTAATTTAACATGATTTTTAGTAATTAATTTATATGAAAATCATAATTCCTTTTTATGCACAAATATGGAAGTTTTTTTTTAAAAAGTAAGTATATAATTCATTATAGAAAAAATTCATATTTTATCTCTTAACTTTATTATCAATTTTATTTTCATTATGCAATTATACTATTTCATTTTCATTTAATATCATTTTAAAACTAATCAAATTTGTCTCTAATTAATAAATTTTAAAAAATCATAACTAGACGTCAAACGTGTCGGATACTTCATGATCTTAAAAAAAAATCATAACTAGACAATGCCAATTATGTATTTGTGTCCACAGAGGATGCCATGTTAGTAAATTGTGTTATCATTTTAATAGTTTTAGTAGTTAAGATGAATTTGATAAATTTTGAAAAAAAAATTGTAATAAAATGAAACAAAATATAATTATAGGACAAAATTGAAAAATATAAATTAAAGAATAAAAAGTATATTTTTACCTTTTCATATCAAGAGCACTCTCAATAAAAGGTAAATATCACAAATGGTTCTACCAAAACATGATAAATAAAAAGATTTTCCAGACATAACTTTTTTTTTTTTTTTACGAATTTGCTTCATAACATTTAGCATTTTCTTTAATCAATTTGTTGCTAATAATATTTTTTTTTTTTTTGTGAAAGTTGTTAATAATATATTTTATTGAAAATAAAGAAGTTAATGATTTTAAAAAAGTTATTTCTTATTAAAAATGTATATAAGTAAACCAGAGTCTGAGAATTTAATATAGAGTTTAAATTTAATTTAAATATGGTTTATATAAAATGTTTACAAATAAATAAGAAAGTATCTTACTATTGTATTAACTTAGATTTTTTTTATTTGAATAAGTCTTTAAATTGTATTTTAAATAGGTGGCACCGTTTTTGTTCTTTTTTTTTACAATGGAGGTTTAATATTTGATGGGGAGAGAGATAAGGATTAAAGCTGAGACAAAACGGCCATAGTTAAATTTGATCTTAGGATGTAACCAAAAAGAAAAAAAAAAGAAAAAAATTGATCTTAGGAGCAGGCAATTTTCAAAGATACTTGATGCTTCTTCAGCTAAAAAATTTCAGCATGATACTATATGTTATATTAATAGTGTAATGGATAAAAAAGAAAAAACATGTATAATATCATACTAAGAAGGATTAAATCATTAAAAATCTTTGAATACTTTGTGTTCTTGCTGATCTGGACATTTTGCCAGATTCTATTCAATGAGGGTTAGTTTAGTATTATAGAAGGGAAAAGAAAAGAAAGGGAAAGAAAGAAAGGGAGCTGTTCATAAGTTATTCTCTCCATGATTAATATCATGTCATGGAAAAGAAGATATGTTTCTATTTTTTCGTTTGGTGTTATCAAAGAAAATAATGGAACTTAATGTAAATTTTGGTGGAATCCACAAAAAGTTTTTCTTCCCTTCTCCTTCCCTCCCTTTCCTTCCAATAATGAAGGCCCTTTCCTTCCCACAATGAAGGGATCTAAAATATATGCCCCATTGATGCAAAATCATCCTAAACCTCTTTCTTTTGTTAAATTTTTACCAAACAAAGGAAAGAATTTTTTCTTTCTCCTTTTTCCTTTCTTTTCCTCTCAAAAATAGATACCAAAGCAGAACCTGGAGTTGCTCTTTTCCCCGTGAAAAAAAAATGATAGATTAAATCATTCTAATAAGTCAACATCACTAGTTATTTTTAATTATAATATTAAAGTTATTCTTAATTAAATATATTATTCAATTCAAATCTTAATCGATTATATTTTTATTTATATATTTACATTTAATTGAGTACAACTCAAAAATGCAGTTAAAAATATAATAAAATATAAATAAAAAATCACAAAATACCAATAACCCACGACTTAATTCACTAAATTTAGACGAAGCAAAACAATGTATAGTTGTGTGCAATTGCGAAAGCATTATTCTATTGCCCGAAACTCGTGATCTCTTGGAAAGAGAAAGTTAACCCACACCAAGCCATCCTAGGCAATAACGATATTCGTGGAGTGAAGTTACAGCAGAAAGGATATGCACAAGTAGGTAAGCTTTCCACCAAAAATCTTATACAAGATATCAATTTTTACAGAATATATAATTGTACAACTTTGGCACCATAAAATTGACAAAAGATGGCACGCGAACCCCCCCAGAAACATCAATTGAGGAGCAAAATAAATTAGACAAATAAAAGCAGTAATTCCTGAATTTGCTATTATCTTACCAACAAACATATGCTACCCTTGACAGTAATTTATATACTTTTGGCATCCGCTTTTGATGGAGGAAGCGTTCCAAAAACTTTATCCCATAGTGATGAAGTGATCCCAAAGCCTTTGTTCTGGATCCGAAAGTGATGATTCAAGTGGTACTTCTGCAGAATAATGAAGGAAAGATGATTTGGCTTTTATGGTTTTACAATTTTGAGATAATTGCTAGTATATGATACAGTCACAGAAAGGTGCAACAAAACAAAAAAAAATGGATAGGAGAAATGAACAATACTTGGCAGAGACAAGGGGTAGAAATAGGTCAAAATAATCAGTGTAGGCAAATGATGACCTGATTTGACTTTATTGCTTTTTTGCAAACAAGCTTTAGGCCTAGCAGTTTAAAAACCTTTCTAACTAAAAAGGCTAACCCTCACTAGACCTAGTCTTTAAGTTTGTGAATAAACAACCTCGACCTATTTAATTATATATAATATAATATATATTATTATCATAATTATAAATTATAATTATTATAATGATTATAAATTATAATTATAATTATTAATTTATTATAATATATTAATATATTTTTAATTAAATTTTAATAAAAATCAATAATTAAAACTTAAGTTAGTAAGTTATAATAGAAATAACATATTTATTAATATATTTAATGTAATATATTTATTAGAATGAAAATAATAAGTTAACATCACCTCTTACTTTTATATAGATCTTTACATTACTTTCTTTGCTACGATCTTTAGTCGATGTGGGACTTGAAAGACTAGAGTCAGAAAGTGAACAACTTGGTATATCTCCAAGTCCCACATCGACCAAAGATTAGAGTAAAAAAGTGATAAACATTTATAAAATTAGAAGGTAAGTGTTAAATTATAACAAATGTCTGTTTGCTTTGAGTAGGCCCATTGGCTTATTTTAAGGCTTAGGCTTGTTAACCTATGTAAAGGCATATATGACTTATTTAAAAATAGGTCTGTTAGCCTATGTAAAGACTTGTTGACCTATTTAAAGGTTGGTCTGTTAGCTTATTTAAAGACCTCATTGCAAAGAAAGCCTTTAAATAGACTATTAGGTCAGGCTAAACTTTTAAAAAGACTAGACCAAGCCTTAAAAATCGGCCTATTACAGACTCACAGGCCAGGCTCAAGCCTTATAATTAGAATACAGGTCAAGTTTATTTAAGGCAAAGCCTGGCCTGGCCAAGCTAGGCCTGTTTCCACCCCTAACAGAAACTTGCAATCAAATCTGCTCTTTACAAGTGATTTAAATCCTTTACTTTTCCTTGAGAAAATGACAATGTCACGTTTAGATAAAGAAAGACACAAACGACTTATATTGATAGAGAGGATCCGTAGGCCCCAACACACAAAATGGTAGACCATGCACAGGATCTCTGAAAAAGAAACTATCATGTTCCAAAGGAAAAGAGGGATCCAAATCCCTTGACAAGAATACAATCATCTTTTGTGACCCATATTTAAGGAGGCTCATAAGTATTAATAAAAGTAAAAATGAATGCCTCTAGATTCACTGTATCTGGGTTTAATGTCACTCAATTTCTAATGAAAAAAAAATATTAATGAATGCTAAAAGACCAACTTTTGATCAGCTAATAAATCTGGTAAAACCATACAACTATTATTACTAGAAGAAGAAGATTTTGCTGAGCAGCATATTGGAGCAATGAATGGTAACTTAATTTTCATCCAGTTAAGGAGGGAAGTGTTTTTACCTTGAGATTTTGGGGCACTTCAGTCTTTGGCTGACCATGGTGCAAGTAATAATGGGTACAATCATACATCACATAACCCAACAAACCACCTCCTAACAAAGCAGGAGCAGTTGAAGGAGTGGACATGAGCTTCACCAAGTTCCAAAACTGGATACAGCAGAGAAAAACACTAACATCAATTCATGTAACCTTAGATCATGGGTACAGAAGTTATTATCTTAAATCTTACCAATATTGACATATCTGTATTGCACACTAATCTTTAATCAGTCATTTTATAAAACATCAAAAAGTTTTCTGGCCATTTTCGAAAGAAAGCTACACATTGTGGTATACATGGCTGGAGCCTCTGTTGTGACTTCAGCAAAGCCATTCCAGAAGCAGCCATTTCTTTGACTTTCTAAAGCTCCAACCACAGAATGAAGGTATAAGCATGTCCTTAAACAATTATTCGTGTCAGAACTGTTAACAGATCTCTTAAAACATAAAACTAAATATAATTTCATGTTTGATGAGATCCTGTTAATAGTTCTGCTAAGAGGATATCCTGTCTGCTACTCTTGTACTTCACTCTTGATGATATCCTATTCGTGGCAGAACCGTTGAAAGATCTATTAAAACATAAAACTATATATAATTTCATGTTTGATGAGATCCTATTAATAGTTCTGCTAAGAGGATATCCTATCTGCTATTCTTGTACTTCACTCTCTTTCTTCTCTAAGAAAGTTGTACTTCAGACATCCAATGTTGTCCTTACTGTGATTTTCCACCCAAAATATAGTATTAAACAGTGACATGTCATGTCACAATTTTTTTTTTCATCTAAGACTTGCATCAATAGCCAATTTGACATATCAATATAACAATATTTCAAAGTGACACTTCACTACTTAAATGCGTAATTTGGACGAAAAATTGTTATAAGGAGTAAGGACAACATTGTATGCGATTGGAAAGTTGAGGGACTGAAATGAACAAAGTGAAAAAGTAATGATGACTATCATAAATAGGCAGCAAAAATATAATGACAAAAACTTAAGTCAAATTTCTATTTACATAGCAGAAAGGGGGGGGGTGTGGGGGGAAAAGTTACTCTTTCCAATAACAGGAAGCACTCATGGCAAATACCTTGAGATAAAATTATAAAAATTCAAATCCTACAATTCTCTTCTCAGCTAATAAAGTATGGAAATACAATATATAATATGACAGAAAAGAGATACCGGTATCAATAATATAGCTGTTGCAGCAGGGGGAAAAACAAGTCTCAAGCCATCCATGGGGTGCTTATGGTGGCAGCCATGGAGAAGATAATGTATGGTATTTCCCCTAAAGCAACATTCAACCAAAAAAAGGAAATAAACTTTCTGTGTTATTCAAACCAATGAGTAGTTAATCCAAGTTGAAATGGTTGAAGACAACAAGCAAAAATTAACATATGGTTTCACACTATGGATATGAGACAGGAAGAGAGAGAGAACTAACCAGTAGGTCTTTGTTTTAATGTGGAAAAGAAAACGGTGCAATGTGTATTCAAGCAATGTCCAAATGAAAATGCCAAGAACCACCAATAGAGCTAAATTAGGACAAGTCAGGCCCATTCGTACAGAGTTATAAATACACCAACATACAACTGGCAGCCAAATGACTGGTATTGCCCACCAGACTGTGCGCGTCAAGAACTGTTCCAAGTAGTTACAAGTCAAGAACACAGCTGAAATTTTTAAATGTATTATCAGAACATAAAATTTAAAACTTCCTTTGCTTATAATGTGGTCAATGTTAAAAGGATTGGAGATAAGATCATAATCTTAAAATTTGTTGCAACATGCCTATCAAACTCAAAGGAAAATTTCATTGGAAAGCTATAAAAATAAAACCACCAGTGCTCGATGGCAATAAATGTTGGGCAGTCAAGCGTAAACAAGAGTGAAAAAATAAGTGTGGCAGAGATGGGAATACTGAGGTGGATTAGTGGAAAACTAGAAATACAAGGGGGTAAAAAAAGATTAGGAATGAACATATCAGGGAAAAACTTGGAGCAGCAACTATTGAGGACAAGATGACAGAAAATTGCATGATGAAGTTTCATTCTGTGAGAAGAAGGCCAATAGAAGTACCAATTAGAAAAATAGATCAAGTGGAAGATGGTCAAATTAAAAAGGGTAGAGGAACTACCTAAGAAAAAAAAAATTAGAAAAAACCATTGAAAAAGCTTGCTCTAAATGGTTTTACAAAAAACTTGGATTTTGATAAAGCCAATGCCATTGATTGGTCCATCTTAACCAGCCCACCTAGTGAGGCAAGGCTTGGTCGTTGTCATTGTAGTTAAAGGACATACTTCCATAAAATCGTTTTCAAAGAAACGGGGGCCTTCCTTGCTAACAATAGGCTGGTGAACCCACTCTTCATAAGCTTCTCCAAGATGTCCAACCTGTAAAACATTAAAAATCAGTCGGGTTCAATCAAAGATTACTTAGTTCATACATAAACAGAAATGAAACCTATATGACAATTGAAATCTATAGCAAGACAGGGCATGGTGAACATGTTTGAAAGAAGATCTTGCGGGATTGTGCCTGTACCTGGAAAACAAGGGGCTTATTCAAATCAACTACAAAGTTCTGTGCAACCATCTTGGGACTGAAGTTGAACACAAGAAAAAAAAAATGTTAACAGGGAGTGAGTTTAATAATAAAAATAATAATGTTGTAAAAGCATAATAAGCAGTATTCGCTACATGGGTTAGAAAAGTGTAACCAATATTGGTTTATTTGACCTTTCTGACGGCATTGATTCAGACTTTTCTTGTTAGGAAAAGGTCAACAACAGAATTTGTTAATAACATAAAATAAGTTGCCAGATCAGACATTACAAGGTCCAAAAAAAGATGATGTCAAGATATGAAAAAATGGGTAAAGGGAAAGGAAAAAAAAATCGAGAAAACAATTCAGCATTAATAATCTCATTGGGTTATACTGCTACATTGCTAAAAAGATTCCAGGTCTCATTACTTCAGTCCAAAGCTAATTTAGTGTTTTCTCTAATCATTGTTGCACGCTGCAGACTTGCAAACAAATGATAAGGTTCAGCGTATTTATAAAATTAGACGGTTCCATAACACCCCTATAGCTACCACAAACGACCAGAGTCATTTTCATCCAACCAAAATTGCCAGACTTTTGTTACCAAAAAAAAATTGCCGAACTATTTAGCATCAACAACAAAGAAAAAACAAGTAATAATTGCACATGCATTAGGCCATAAAATGTCACCAAGATTTATAATCCTTGAACTAAACAAAAAAAATAAAAATAAATTCCTCAACCCTCACCATTTTTTGGAGTACGGATAGAGCTGCAAGGAAACAAATCCTCAAAATTTACACCTTTGTGTGAACACAACAGAAATCTGAACTCAAATCCGCAAACAGATCGACAATGCCACCAATTTAATACGTAATTACAAATCAAATTGAGCAGAAAATTTAAGTATCAAAACCTTAAAAAATTTTAAACTAAAAAATTACTTTAAAATCGTTTCTAGCGAAGAAACCCAGCACACGAAATGCAGCGAAGGAGAGATTTTTCCAAATTCAATGAAGACACAGATTCCGATGCAATGCTGAATCAAAAGCAAAACCAGATCTAGAAATTGCAAGTGAATGAAGAAAGCTAACCGAGCAGAAGGCAATGCGGTGAGATCCAAATGCAAATGAAAGGGTTATGTTTCTCTCTCCGAAGAAGAACCACTCGCACCACCTTCTCCTTGCGCTATGGTTGTTTTTTTCTTTTCTCTTCTTCTATTTCATTCTAATAAGGACAAGGCTTGGGTGAATGAATGATGTGAATTTAGGAGGGGTTGGGTGAGACAATCTGGATCGTCCATTTCGACGGCATCTACGAATATGTTCGATTCTCTTCACGTTGGATTCTAGCCGTTAACAGCCTGGCACTTTCCTGTTTGTACTGCTTCAGAGGTGTGGATTTGCTGAGTGAACGATCACGTGATGTCGAGAGTGTTGTCTGCTGTTTGATGACGTGGCGATATTTTATTGGGAGTCAAAGTAACCAACTTTGTGATTTGTGGGTAAAAAACTGAAAAATGCTTTCTCATTTTCAATCGTTATTGGTCTTTTTGTGGTGGGGCCAAGTGAATCTGGAGAGGTCGATGTTATAACGTGAGATATTTTCAAACAAGGCCCAATACTTAAGTCATAAGAATTTGAATTATCACACACTGGCAAATTTTGGAGCATAGTATGTACCCATTAATACGAAAATAAGGTAGTTACTATTACGAGTGCTTATGGGTCACGCTTAATCTCTTCCGATCCTAACCTAATATTTCGATTGAGTAAATTTTTTAGACATGAATTGGATCTAATCATAGTCTGATTAATAATCAGGTTGGGTTAAGATGATTTGATATTTTGATAAATTTATTATAGGTATAATTAAGTTGTAAAATTTTAAAAATTAAAATCAAAATTAATGAATATTTTATGATATATATTTTAAAATAAATTATATTATTAATATAAAAATATTATAATCTCATGCACAGTATATTAATTTAAGTTAATAAATCTTATAATTTAATATTATTTTTAATAAAATTATAAAATTTAATATATTATACAATATCAAATTAGGTTGAGTTAATTCGAAATATGGTCGAAGTTGATAAAAAAATATATATCAATTTTAATTTTAAGAACTCAATTATAGTCTATTTAAATTCAGACACGTCAGATTGGGCTGAGCTAGACCATTAGCACCCTATTATAGTATTTTGGATTTTTTATTTGCTTATATTTAAGCTAAATGATTAAAAAAGCATTTTGAGTGTTGGTACAACGATAACAGTTTAGAACGAAGACCATCCTAGTTCCTACCCAACTTGGCTCAGTCTTCTTACGAAAGAAAAATTGTAGTATTGTAGTCATTGATGTGCAATGTCTAATGGCATGTATTTATTTCTTTTGCATGTGTTATGTTCTACAAAATTCTTGAATTTTTTATGACCTTCTTAGGGTAACTATATTCTCAATTGTAGGTTTGTTTTCTCAGGTTGATGATGTTCTAAGAATAACTATGTACGAGTACATAAGAAATTTTCAAGAGAGCTCATCTCAAAATATTAATCTATCAAGGGAGAATAGCATCACTTAAATTAACTACCACATTAAGTCTTTATATTTGTTCCATGTGAGAAATAAAACTCATAAACAAATATTAATGTTTTTAGTGAAAAGTATTAATCTCAATTTTTAAAAAATTGTCTAATTGAATTTTTTAAAATAAAGAATTAAGATCATTTTCAAACTTATGGAGGGGAGCTTGATCTTCCTATAAAGTATAAACTCCTACCACAAAAAGAATGATTAAATTTAAAAAATATCACAAAACGAGCATAAGGGTTAAGGAACTCAGAAAATTAGAGGGCAAGTGCTTTCAGCATATTATTTTCGCTTGTTGTGGCACAGCACACCCATATATTTAGGCACTAATTTATACATATTAATTATTCAATGAACGAAGGGATGCTTTTTACCCATATCATGAAGGCTCCTTTTTACCCTATGTTATTGCAATCATGAAGCTGAATCATTCATGCATGTTTTCTTGCCATGTCCTAAAGCTCGCACAGTTTGGTTCCTAGCTCTATCCTTTGAGATTAAGGAACTTCAGAACTTGGCTCCAACATGAGACTAGTGGAAGGCTATGTTGGACTTTATTGATTTCATAGATGCTCCCAATCGTGCCTCACAGTTAATTTGTCTTTTTGGGAAGGCTTCAGTAACACAGAAAGGATGCTATATTGAGTGCTAGCGAAAATGGCTAAAGTTTGAGAGCTGGCTGTTTAGCCCACAACAACAGACAATCTGAATTGACAATTTCGTAACTAATCGAATACGGGCCTGTCCCGTTCAGTCCAAGTGTAAACAAAAAATAATAATCATATAACACCAAAATAATAAAAATAATAATAATAATAATAATAATAATAATAATAATCATATATAATAAATTAATAATTTATAAAGATAAGGTGTATGCATTTGTCGTGAGCGAGTGAAAAATAACAACTCACAAGTTTAAAAAAAATAAAAAAATAGAATTGTCATTAATTTTATTTAAATTAAAAATAATTAATTTTTTAAAAAATAATCTTTAAAAATTATATTAAATTCGAGAGTTAATTATGAAAATTTAATTTTACAGTATTTTTAACACACTTGTCTTAAGATGATATTTTAAAATAATTGTGTAAAACTTGGTAATTTCAAGTATATTTATTTTATTCCTCTTAAAAGACTTTGTAACTTTTTTTAATAAAAATAAATGAAAAAAACTAAATTATGAAAATTTAATTTTTAACTTTACAGAATAAAAATAGATTGGTTATTTTAATTTTAAAAAGATTTTTTTATTTTTAAAAAATTTATTTAATTTTTATTTTATTTAAAAAATAAATCATCAAACTATCACAATTTAAATAATTATAAAAGTTATAAGATTAATAAATTATCACAACTCAACTAATTCCATATTATTTTTTACAAAGACAATTCAATTTTTTTATATTTTTATTTTTATCATTTTTTTATTTTATTTTTATCATTTTTTTTTTCCTAAAATAACTAACAAAACAAACAAATAAAATAAAAAATTCAACCTACTAAAAGAAATTTAGCCCACTAACCCATTAGTCTAAAACCAATCCCAACAGTTTTTTCTTTTATCATTTTTTATTCTTATTAAAATATTACATTAAATTAAAAAAAAAAACTATCAGAATTTGGAAATCAAAAGAACATTACAGAGATAAGCTTACGGAAAAGCGGAAAAGAAGAAGGGAGTTCTGTTTTTCTTGGGATATTTGTAGAGGCAAGAGACCAAGGCAGAGGAGCGGCTGCTCAAGCTGATCTGGCCCAGCGTGGCGCGCGTCGACGGCGCCGGTTCGAGCGGCGACAAGGACGAGCAGAACTTGCGGATTGGTCCGAATGATGTGGGTTTGCCAGTTCACCGTGAGGCGTGCGAGATCTGGTTCAACGGGCTCGAATCCGGTTGACGGCGGCGTGGTGGTTTCTGGTCTTTGAGTGGCGCGTGATTTGGTCGAGGTCGTGGGGTGTTACGCGTTTTGTGGGGGGGGGGCTTGGATCTAGTTGGACGAAGGGGGGGGCTGTCGTAGTGATGGGTGGCCGGTGGTCTGGTTTTTTCGGGTGAGGGGAAAGGGGGCGGCACGAAGTGGTGGTTTGTTTGGGTGGTTGCTTTGTTAGCGATGGAAACTTGATGGTGAAGGGGTCACGATGGTCCTGCTTGAGCTCACGGTGAGGGGGTGTGGCTAGCGACGGGATCTGTGGATGTTGAAGACGCGGTGGTGCAGTTTGGGGAGGTTGTGTGAATAGGTGAGTTGAGCTATGTGTTGAAGGCTATGGAGGCTGATGGTGGGGTGACGTGGTGGTGTTGGTAAGGAAGGTTGAAGATGGAGATGGTGGTTGTGAGTTGCTCGGTTGATGGTGGGTGGTTGCCGGTGTGCAGGTGAGTGTGTGTGTGTGCCTGGAGTGTCTGAGTGACGGTGTGAGTGGTCTGGCCGTTTGGTGGTGTAATGGAGATGAGTGAGGGTGGTTTGGTTGAAGAGGTGGTGAAAGGGAAGCTTTTGGTTTGTGCAGGCGTGGCAGCAAGGTTGAAGATGGGTTGCGAAGTTCTGGTAGAAGATGGTTCAATGGGGGCCGAGAGTGTTTTCTTTTCTCCCAAAATCGTTCTTTAAAAAACTCCCCTTCTCATCGTAGCTATCATTTGTATATAGATTTGTTTTGTTTATTAGAAGGTCTCTATCTCTCTCTGTTGTCCAGCTGCACTCCCTGCACGAGATGGTGAGATTGCCAGGGTTGACCAAGCTTGGGTCTCATTTGGATTTCCTCTTTTGTGTCTTGTTCCTCTGCTCCATGTCTTTTCCTCCTTCCAGCTCTGTTGTATTTCTTTTTCATGTCAAGTGTTTCTCAGAGGTGCAAAAGTGCTGAGTAGAGCATTGAGTTTTGTGTGGAGAGCAACATGTCATAAAGCCATTCTTGGTTGCTTGGTTGCTTGGTTGCTGCACTGTTGAGGCTCCTGCAGCTACATTGCTGAGGTTCCTGCAAAAATTGAAGGGCTACGGTGGCTACATGTTGCACTGCTGAGGCTCATGCAGCTCTCTTTTATTTTTTGTTTTTCTTTTGTTCATTTTTTATTTTTTTTTTTTTTTTTATTTATTATATTTTATTTATTTATTTATTTATTTTTTACATTCAGAATAAAATAAAATAAAATAAAATAATAAAATAAAATAGACTAAGACATAATTAGAGGATTTTAAAAAGCGGACAATTATTAATTTTTTTCATCTTTTCTTTTTTTGTTTTTTTTTTTATTTTTTTAAAACTCGATAAAATTAGATGTTCACAACATTTATATTCTGACATGTGTTATTCATACATAGAATAACATATTTAAAAATTTATCATGTGATAAATATATATTTTTAGTAATTGATATGTAACATCTCATATTGTAATTTTTAAAAAAAATGTATATGTATTGTTTGGTTTAAATTTATTATTCACATTTACAAATATAAAAATTTATAATCATATATTAATTATTTTGATATATATACATTTACATATTAATTCATATTAAAAAAATTTCAAAAAATTTACAAATATCTTTATTTGATCACATTATTAATTATTTTTGTTAGTGATTGCTTTTAAAATTCCAAAAGTTTTGTAAGTGTTTAATTCTATTTCTATTATATATATTCTGTTATTTTAAATTAATTAATTATATTTTAAAATTACTATCTTTATTCATATATAATTATTTTATATTATTTACAAAATTTCAATACATACATCACACAAGAATAAAAAATTTATATGAATATATAGTAAAACTAATTAAATGTAGTTTATTATGAGAAAATTAAGAATTTATTAAGTATTTTTTAAACTAAAAAATATAGTAATTTTTTTTTACTCTTAATAATAAGTTGATAAAACATCTAAATAAATAAATACTTAATAATAATAATTATTATTATTATCATCATCATATAATATAAGCATCATATAATATTATAATAACAATATATAAAGAGAAGAATTTCATATTCGCGCTTAACGTCATATTCGATAATAAATATATAATGTAATAACATGTTTAAAAATTTGTTTAAAATGCGCATGAAGCGGAACCAAACACACGTAATAAATATATGATTTTTAAAATAAATGAAGGAAACAATAATAATTGACAAACTTCCAAAACAAAGTGAATAAAGCATTTTATATTTCAATTTAAAATGAATGCATCAAACGTAGGGTAAAATGAATGTGTACATGTGTCGTCAGTCAAAATTTAATTTATTGCTCTCACGTACAAATATAAATTTTTATAATAACATATTAATTATCTTAACATATATATCGTTGCATATTAATTCATATTAAAAAATAAAAAAATTTCTTACTTATCTTTAATTGATTATATTATTAATTATTTTTATTAATAATTAATCTTAAAATCTCAAAATTTTCAAAGTGTCTAATGTCATCTCATTATATATATATATATTGTCACCTTAAATAATTAATTATATTTTTAAATTACTATATTTTATTCTATATTATTTATAAAACTTTAATATATACATCACACAATAGTAAAAGTTTTACATGAAAATATAGCAAAATTAATTAGATGTAATTTTTTTATGAAGAAACTAAAAATTTATTAAGTGTTTTTTAAACTAAGAAAATATAATAATTTTTTTATATACTCTTAATAATAAATTGATAAAATAACCAAATAAATAAACACATAAAAATCATATAATCATCACTTAATAATAAGAATAATAATAATAATAATAATAATAATAATTATTATTATTATTATTATTATTATTATTATTATTATTATTATTATTATTATTATTATTATTATTATTATCATAAAAGAGAATATACATGTGTCTTCATATTTTAACATATGTCATTCTAACATGAAACAACATGTTTAAAAATTTGTCATGTGATAAATAAATAATTCTAATTATTGAAATATGACATCTTATGTTATAATTTAAAAGGAAATTGTATATATGTCACCAGGTCTAACTTAAATTTATTACTCATACATACAAATATAAAAATTTATAATCCATCTTAATTACCTTGATATATATACATTTGCATATTAATTTTTATTAAAAAATTCAAAAAATTCTCCACCTTAATTGTTTTTATTGGTGATAGATTTTAAAATCCCAAAATTTTTATAAGTGTCTAATATTATCTCTCGCTATATATGTCTTGTCACACGCTAAATTAATTAATTTTATTTTCAAATTACTATATTTATTCATACATAATTATTTTATATTATTTACAAAACTTCAATATATATATCACACAAAAATGAAAATATAGTAAAATTAATTAAATGTAATTTATTATAAAGAAACT
Source organism: Ormosia semicastrata (assembly GCA_029884595.1). Classification (NCBI taxonomy): domain Eukaryota; kingdom Viridiplantae; phylum Streptophyta; class Magnoliopsida; order Fabales; family Fabaceae; genus Ormosia; species Ormosia semicastrata. The sequence continues at coordinate 19,124,464 of JAQQTO010000057.1, read as the reverse complement.
AATAATTTATTAAGTGTTTTTTAAATAAACAAATATAATAAATTTTTTTGGTATAATTTTAATAATAAGATGATAAAACATCTAAATAAATAAAACACATAAAATTAATATTAAAAGAAAAAACTCTATACAATCAAAAATTAAAATTATCTGAAATTATATAAGCTAATTATTTATTGGGGTCATATAAAAAAATATTTATTGAGATGAGTTACATAACTTAGATATCATAGCATGGAAACGACTGGTTAACGAAAAAAAAAAATGATTTTCGATAGGTTCTACTGTAAATTTTACTAATTATAACTTAATTAAATTTATTTAAACCATTCAGGATGTCATATCTTTAAGTTAAGTATTTTTTTTATTTATTATAACATTTTTTAGTTTATCACATACATTGTATGAGTACAAAATGTTACCAAGTGGCCTTAAACTCAAGAGGGGGGTGAATTGAGTTTATAAAATATTTCTGTAAATCTTTCGTAAAATGTTTGTTTATTAATTTTTGTTAAAACTATTGAATAATTGAAGTGAATAGATAAATGAGATTGAATACTCCACTCACAAATTAAACGAGCCAAGATAGAATAACATTCAAGCAAGTATATATGTAACACCCCAAATTTTCTATCTCTTGAATAGTAATTTTGACAGTTAACAGAATTTTACTATTTAGTAAATTTTGGATACTGTAAAATTATTTTGATTATTCCGTCAGCGTATTTGATCGTTTTGAGTGATTTACTCCGTGTCAGGGAAAATAATAATTTTTGAGCCGGAAAAAATCTTTCTGTATTTATTTCTCTTGACTGTTAATTATTTTTAACAATCTGACTTGATTTTCATACATTTTCTAATATTTGTGATTTTTGTGAATGATTATGAAATTTTTTGACTGAATGTGGGCTTAGGTGGTCCTAAGTGGGCTCAAGTGACCTTACGTGGGCCTAGGTGGGTCCCGCAAAGTGAAAAAAATTTTACGCATAGAAAAATTTGTACTGTTTAGACGGAGACAGAGGATCTTACTAAACCTGAATCCGGAAACAATTTTAGAAATTTTTTTGTATTGTGTTTTGTACTGTATTTAATTTATCGGGTAATAAAAATACAGTAAATATATTCTTTCGTGAGATTTTTAGTAGATAAAAATAGAAATTATATTGCTTAAGTTAATACTGGTGGTTTGGATATCTACCGTTGATTTAATTAACGGTTAAGAAATAAATTTAATAAAGAAGTATTGGATAATCACCATTGATTTAATCAATTGTGTGAGAATAAACTTAGTTAGGCAAGCTTCAATATCAACCGTAGATTTAATCAACGGTGTAAATTTGATTATATAAAGTAACCATTTACAACCATTAGATTTAGAGTTGATCAAGGGTGGAGATTTGGTCTTAAAAAGTGACAAAGACCATTTATGACCATTAGATGAAGAATTAATTAAGGGTGGAGATTTGGTCTTAAAAAGTAGCAAAGACTAATTATGACCCTTGGATTAAAAGTAAGAAAAAGCTATCTTGACCCTTTATTTTGGAGACACATCTAATGGTTAGAATTTAAAAGAGAAGGATCCAATGGCTTAGATTTAGTCTTCTAAAAATCAAAAGTCTACCTAAATCCTAACCATTGAATTAATCAATGGCTAGAAATGCTTCAAATAATGGCCTAATTAACAAGTCAAGTAAACTAAATTAAATGTTAAATTATTATAATCTAATTCTTAATTAGATATCCTAATTTTAATTAGAGATTATAATATATGAAATAATATGTCTAATTAATTAGTTATGTAATTAGAAAATTAGTTAAGATTGATTAGGAAACTTAATCTAATGAATTAACTAATCAATTAGCAAGTAATTATGACAACTTTAGAGTGCATGATGAAGGGGGGGACGGTTGGAGAAGCAAGAAAGAAGAAGAGACATGTTGAGACATGTTGGAGAAGCAGCCTTTTTTAGGCCAAAGAAAAAGATTTAAAAGTGGAAGACTTTCACAGATCATGTGATAACCTTCAATTATGCCAAATGAATTCATATCTCTCCATTTTTTCACTCCCACGGCAGCAGCACCTTTGGTCACACTCTCCATATTCATTTTTCTGCTTCACCAAAAAGCCTCCATCTTATTCTCTCAAAATCTCAAGAACCAAGCAACCATTTTTCCTTCCATTTTCTCTCCATTGGTTCGGTCTCTACACCCAAATACACTATCCATTACCTATAATTTTTACTCTCATCATTTCCTAAAGCTAAACACCATTCTAAACACTTTTCATTTAGAAAGTTTTTCCAAAATTTCACTCTAAGTGCTTCAAAATTCCACTTTTACCTTACTTTCCTAGAGATAAACTTTGATTTTTATGGTTTAAATTCATGTTTATGATTTTCTAAGTCATGATTGTTCCATGGTTTGTTTAATTTAATCCAACCATAGATCTTGAATCCACATGATATTCTAAGCAACTTTCATGTTGGAGATTTTCTCTAAATCATTCATCTTCATGGACTTTCTTCAAAATCAAAGTTATTGGATTTTTGAGGTGAAGTATAAAAAGACTTCATTTCTTCTCTTCTTTTTTTTCATGTTCTAAACCATATTTGATCCATGGTTCCTCTTAATCAAGTTTAGTATACTAATTTCTATGTATTTTGTTTTGAATTTGAGAAGCCCTTGGTGGTGAAGGACTTGGAAAGAGAAGCAAAACAAAGAGTTTTTGAGGATCTTCAAGAGGTAAGAGGGAGATCCATCTCACCAACCAATTATGGTGGTGGGAGATGGTCTTATATTTGATGGATTGTGAATTCATGTGAGAATTCCAATCCATAGTTATGTAATAATTAATTGTGTATTTATGAGCTTTGCTTTATTTTCTTGTGCTTTGATTATTTTTGTCTATGCTTAATATGTTTTGCATGATTTTATGGCTTTGATAGTATACTTATAATATGCATGATGAGTATATGGCATGTTTGTGATATTTATAATGAAATATATATATGTATGCCATGATGTGTAGATGGAAAGAAAATTGATCTTAGTTCCAATGGCCAAGGAAGAACTACGGTTTTGATGCCTTGATTTGGGTCAATGTTGAAATTTTTTAAGAATAAGTAAATTAAATTTTGATCCCTAGAACAATAAGAATTTCGGCCAAGACACCTCAAAATAGGTGTTTACAAATTAATATGTTTATGGAAGAATAAAATTAAATTGATTTGAGGAGTATGGAAAATGAACTAAATGTTTGTTTTTTTTAAGAAAACATGAACACAAATTTTAGAATGAAATTTTATTGATTTATTTTGTGTAGAAACAAGAATGAAATTTATTTAAGTTAGAAGAAAAATATTTCATGATTCCAATGGCCATCTATAAAGTTTTGATAATTTAGAAAAATGTTTTGATGCTATGAAATACAAGAATTTTCAAATAAGGATTTTTGAAAAGGGAATTAAGTGTTATAAATTAAGTGAAGTGGAATTTTCATAAATAAAAGAAAAAGAAGATTGAAAGTATTGAACTTCAAATTAATTTAAAAAGAATCAATTTTCAGAAGTGATTTAGAAATATAAAAGAAAATGTTTGTAACTTAAATTTACTCATGAAGAATTTATTTGGGTTTTGAAAAACGTTAAGAAATTTAAAGTTAAGAAATAATAATTAAAACAACTCAATATGATTTTGTAGGACTAGATCAATAAAAAGTGATTTTGAGAAAATATATATTAAGAAAAAGATTTTTGACTAAGAATGAAAAAGAATTTGCAAAGAAAGTGAAAATGAATTTGAACAAATGGGTTTGTTATATGACCAATCGGTACTTTGATTTTGAAAATAAAACTTTAATGGTTTTGTTTGTGTAAAATCATATCAATTTAAAAGGAAAAATATTTTGATAATTTTTCAAATAGTAATGCCTAGATTTTGATGAAACAAAGTAATTTTTCAAGTGGAAATATAATTGATTTAATACAAGAAATTTGAAAAGGGAATCAGAGTATTTTACTCCCTTGAAAAATTAAGTTTTGTAAACGAAAATGTTTTCAAACTTCAATTTATTTTGAAATAGGTTAATTTGGAAATGATTTGGGAAAAAATGGAGAATATAATGGTATTTTGAGAATTTACTCAAGTATAACTTATTTTCAAGTTTTAAAGTATGTTTGGAAATTTTATGATTTGAAACATTGATTTATATCAATGGAAAAGTAATTTTGTGGATTATATTTGAAAAAGAATTTCTTGAGTAAAGAAACATGAAAAAAGATTTTCTTGAGTAAGAAAATGTGAAAAATGAAGTACAAAGTTATAATATTTTGAGAAATGATGAAATGGAAATTTTGAAGGTTAAGAAATATTTTTCGTAATAGAATTGTGGTGAAAAATGATTTACGTATCTTAAAAATGATTTAGAATATAGTAAAATATTTCTACGCGATTTAAAATATGTTAAAATATTTCTACGTGATTTGAATTACGTTTAAATATTTTACGTGAGTTTAAATATTTGACGTACTATTGAAAAATCACTATGTGATTTAAAAGTAATAGAATATTTTTACAAGATTGTGAAAATATAATGAAATATTTCAAAATTTTGAAAACGTAATGAAGTGTTACGATATTTTGAAAACGTAATGTAAACATTTTGGAATTGTGAAAACATAATGAAAATGTTGCGCAATTTTGTGAAAATACAAAAGTGTGTTTTATAACTATGAAAATATGATAACATGATTTTGTGTTGAAAATACAATATAATTACTGTTTAACCAGTGTATGGACACTGTATGAGAGAGTGACGTGTTTTGCCTATGATTGGTATTTGGTGCATTTTATATGCATTAGAAAGAGATGTCTTATTTGAATTTGGTGCATTATATATGCATTGAAAAGATTTGGCCCGTTGGGGTTGGACTTGCACTGATATACTCGTGCATTGTACAAATGAAATTGAAAAGATTTGACCCGTTGGGGTTGGACTTGCACTGATAAATTCGTGCATTGTATAAAATATAGCTAATAGCTATTATGACTCTTGTGGTTGAAGAGGGAATGGGAATTGATAGTGAGGTCTATGATAGATCTTGGGGGCGTCGAGGCGCGGCGGTCGACCAGTGGACAGCTGGCGAGTACCCTGTGCCACCTGGCGATGCAGTTCGTTGCAACGCATTAACCATACCCGACAAGAACATGATTCTTTTCAACGACTGGGAGATTGTCTTTGGGCTAAGGCTGACAATTAACCAGAGCATTCTTCTCGAAATTGTGAAAACCTCCATGGAGTTATTTTTGATAAACTGAGTCTTTGTGCATATGCATAAATCTGAGCATTTATATCTGTGTGATATATTAATTGAGGAATATTGGTTATAACGATTGTTATGAATACTTAGATGATGATGATGATAATGCTGATAACATGATTATGGTATGATCTATCTGTATGATATTGTTGGTCAGTGTTATCTCTGTCTGTCATGTTGGTATTGGTGTAGGTGATCTCACCTCTTTGTTATGTTGTTTTGCTGTGTCTGTACTGTTAAAATCAAATAATAGAAAGATCGAGTTGTCTTAGACATAACGGGCGATGGATACTCTGAGATTGGAGATAACAATAAGGAGTGGACATTCAGGACTCGAAGGTGTGCAGTGTTGACAAAGGAACAGATGTCTGATGCATCAAGATGGACAGAAAAAGGAATAAGTATGTTAAAGTTTTTCGTTAGTATTGTACCGTGCTATTAAGTAGGACCGTCATGGGTTTGCTACTTGTCAAAAAAAAAAAAAGAAAAAAAAAGTCTGTTAATTTTATATTTCTCTTTAAATTGTGATATTAATTGGTGTCAATATTGCATAATGAATAGTTGAAATATGATTTTCAATATTACCTAATATTTTCTGTAAATTCATGTTTCAATAAAAAAGAAATTTTGAAACCCATCTTTTATAACTCAAATTTTGTGCGAACTTATTTTCAGATTATGAGTCGGAAGTCAGAAATGTGATGCCCTAGTTAGGGTGTTACATTAGTTGGTATCAGAGTTAGGATGTTACATTAGTTGGTATCAGAGTCAGGGTGTTATATTAGTTGGTATCAGAGCACAGTTTGAGTCTTTTGGGGCTTGTGGTTAGGTCTATTTTGCTTGTGTTGTGTTCTCTTTGTTTATTTTTTTCGAATGGAAATAATGTTGTTTATAATGGATATTAGATCCATTATATTTCGATCAGCACACCTCGAGAAAAAAAAAAGGAGAAAGGCTTGGGATAGTTATACTTGTGTGGAAGTGAAACATGTTACTAGTAATGCAGTTGTAGCTACGGGAGCAACGGGAGCAATGTGAAAAGACGATCCACTAACAAAGGACCGCTTGTTCGATCAAGGAAACTGAATTTGAAGTTTAGGATCTGATGGAAGAGAATCAATCTTGGAATATAAGATTTCATAATTTTGGAACCTGGTATTTTTAGGATATTGAGAAAGTAATTGATTTCGACGGAAGATATATTTACAACCATTGAGGAAACCAAAAGCAATAAGTGATGTGAAAGAAAGAATGTACGTCAAGAAAATAATTTGCGGAAAAGTTGGACACATTTCCAAAGGGTATAATATCTGATGTGTTCTTTGAAAATAGAGTTTTCTATTAGTAAAAATTTTAGATAGTAAGGAAAGTTGTTACTCTGAATGGAACAGTAGTGTTCTGAGTGGAAGATTTAAACAATGGAGATTGCGTCATCGAAACTAATTCTATAAATCATACTAAATATTTCTGTGAGTGACTTATTATTTATAACATATGATTGAGTAGATCAATTATATGTTAGAGTTATTCGTTATTCTCTGATTTGTTTACTTCTGTTTCTATTCTTAACTGATCGAGCTATTCAAGTTATTCAAATTGTTGTTATAGATCAAAACTTTGTGTTAGTTTGATCTGTTGTTTAAAATTTTTGTGTTAGTTTGATCTGTTTCATAAACAGACGTAGTCTTTGAAAATAGATTGGTTATTTTCTAACCATATCCAATGAGATTATTTCAACAGAGTGTGAGTAATCCAGAGAAAAATTATTTTTGAAAATCGGGTTACATCCAATTCTTTGCTGGATATGTTCGATAACAGGTTTGATTCATTTTGTTATCTTCCATGATGTTTTCTTTTATCTCCTGCAATTGAAAGAATATCTTGCAAGAAAGGGTATTTCTATATTTGTATCCGTGTTAACGTATCTGAGTAACGCAGCAGAAGCGTGGTGAATTCTTTAAAAGATTTGAACAATTCTTCTATGGGAAAACTTAAGATGGTAATGGAAAACTGTAGAAAAAAAATTTTTATGGAAGTATCTGGTATCGTGCTGTGGAAAGGAGAACTCGGTTAGTGAGACATTTCCTGTTAAAAGCAAAAATCTAGAATATGTAGTGATACGAGGATAAGGAAATTTTAAGTAATACATTACATTAGCTGAACATTTCATTACATTAGTTGGAAGTTATCTGAGAAAAATTATTCTAGGCATGAATGAAGATTGGTTATTGTTATGTTGATATCAGAGATATGAAAATTCTTTCTTTCTGGAGTAACATTCAACATCTTCAGTAATAACCAACAAAATCTCTATGATAGGAGTCTGAGATATCTGTTTGATCAGGAGAAGTTGAACATCAAAGAAAGAGATTTTGTGGGATTAGAATAGTATAAAGAAAATGTAAGAGAGGAAACTTCATGGAATTGGAAAATAAGATGAAAGCACCATATCCGTATTTATTCGAGGGTGTGAAATCATGTTTCTCAAATTTCGAGGATGAAATTTCTTTTAGAGGGGAGTATTGTAACACCCCAAATTTCCTATCTCTTGAATAGTAATTTTGACAGTTAACAAAATTTTACTATTTAGTAAATTCTGGATACTGTAAAATTATTTTGATTATTCCGTCAGCGTATTTGATCGTTTTGAGTGATTTACTCCGTGTCAGAAAAATAATAATTTTTGGGCCGGGAAAAATCTTTCTGTATTTATTTCTCTTGACTGTTAATTATTTTTAACAATCTGACTTAATTTTTATACATTTTCTAATATTTATGATTTTTGTGAATGATTATGAATTTTTTTGACTGTATGTGGGCTCAGGTGGTCCTAAGTGGGACCAGGTGACCTTACGTGGGCCTAGGTGGGTCTCGCAAAGTAAAAATTTTTCTACGCATAGAAAAATTTGTACTGTTTAGACGGAGACAGGGGATCTTAATAAACCTGAATTCGGAAACAGTTTTAGAAATTTTCTTATATTGTGTTTTGTACTATATTTAATTTATCGGGTGATAAAAATACAGTAAATATATTCTTTCGTAAGATTTTTAGTAGATAAAAATAGAAATTATATTGTTTAAGTCAACATTGGTGGTTTGGATATCTACCATTGATTTAATTAACGGTTAAGAAATAAATTTAATAAAGAAGTATTGGATAATCACCATTGATTTAATCAATGGTGTGAGAATAAACTTAGTTAGGCAAGCTTCAATATCAACCGTAGATTTAATCAATGGTGTAAATTTGATTATATAAAGTAACCATTTACAACCATTGGATTTAGAGTTGATCAAGGGTGGAGATTTGGTCTTAAAAAGTGACATAGACCATTTATGACCATTGGATGAAGAATTAATCAAGGGTGGAGATTTGGTCTTAAAAAGTAGCAAAGACTAATTATGACCATTGGATTAAAAGTGAGAAGAAGCAATCTTGACCCTTTATTTAGGAGACACATCTAATGGTTAAAATTTAAAGGAGAAGGATCTAATGGCTTAGATTTAGTCTTCTAAAAATTAAAAGTCTACCTAAATCCTAACCATTGAATTAATCAATGGCTAGAAATGCTTCAAATAATGGCCTAATTAACAAGCCAAGTAAACTAAATTAAATGTTAAATTATTATAATCTAATTCTTAATTAGATATCTTAATTTTAATTAGAGATTATAATATATGAAATAATATGTCTAATTAATTAGTTATGTAATTAGAAAATTAGTTAAGATTGATTAGGAAACTTAATCTAATGAATTAACTAATCAATTAGCAAGTAATTATGATAACTTTGGAGTGCATGATGAAGGGGGGACGGTTGGAGAAGCAAGAAAGAAGAAGAGACATGTTGAGACATGTTGGAGTAGCCTTTTTAGGCCAAAGAAAAAGATGACAAAGTGGAAGACTTTGTGCATCATGTGATAGCCTTCAATTATGCCAAATGAATTTATATCTCTCCATTCTTTCACTCCCACAGCAGCAGCACCTTTGGTCACACTCTCCATATTCATTTTTCTACTTCACCAAAAAGCCTCCATCTTATTCTCTCAAAATCCCAAGAACCAAGCAACCATTTTTCCTTCCATTTTCTCTCCATTGGTTCGGTCTCTACACCCAAATACACTATCCATCACCTATAATTTTCACTCTCATCATTTTCAAAAGCTAAACACCATTCTAAACACTTTTCATTTAGAAAGTTTTCCCAAAATTTCACTCTAAGTGCTTCAAAATCCCACTTTTACCTTACTTTCCTAGAGATAAACTTTGATTTTTATGGTTTAAATTCATGTTTATGATTTTCTAAGTCATGATTGTTCCATGATTTGTTTAATTTAATCCAACCATAGATCTTGAATCCACGTGATATTCTAAGCAACTTTCATGTTGGAGATTTTCTCTAAATCATTCATCTTCATGGACTTTCTTCAAGATCAAAGTTATTGGATTTTTGAGGTGAAGTATAAGAAGACTTCATTTCTTCTCTTCTTTTTTTTCATGTTCTAAACCATATTTGATCCATGGTTCCTCTTAATCAAGTTTAGTATACTAATTTCTATATATTTTATTTTGAATTTGAGAAGCCCTTGGTGGTGAAGGACTTGGAAAGAGAAGCAAAACAAAGAGTTTTTGAGGATCTTCAAGAGGTAAGAGGGAGATCCATCTCACCAACCAATTATGGTGGTGGGAGATGGTCTTATATTTGATGGATTGTGAATTCATGTGAGAATTCCAATCCATGGTTATGTAATAATTAATTGTGTGTTTATGAGCTTTGCTTTATTTTCTTGTGCTTTGATTATTTTTGTCTATGCTTAATATGCTTTGCATGATTTTATGGCTTTGATAGTATACTTATAATATGCATGATGAGTATATGGTATGTTTGTGATATTTATAATGAAATATATATATATATGTATGCCATGATGTGTAGATGGAAAGAAAATTGATCTTCGTTCCAATGGCCAAGGAAGAACTACGGTTTTGATGCCTTGATTTGGGTCAATGTTGAAATTTTTTAAGAATAAAGAAATTAAATTTTGATCCCTAGAACAATAAGAATTTCGGCCAAGACACCTCAAAATAGGTGTTTACAAATTAATATGTTTATGGAAGAATAAAATTAAATTGATTTGAGGAGTATGGAAAATGAACTAAAGGTTTGTTTTTTTTAAGAAAATATGAACACAAATTTTAGAATGAAATTTTATTGATTTATTTTGTGTAGAAACAAGAATGAAATTTATTTAAGTTAGAAGAAAAATATTTCATGGTTCCAATGGCCATCTATAAGGTTTTGATAATTTAAAAAATGTTTTGATGCTATGAAATACAAGAATTTTCAAATAAGAATTTTTGAAAAGGGAATTAAGTGTTATAAATTAAGTGAAGTGGAATTTTCATAAATAAAAGAAAAAGAAGATTGAAAGTATTGAACTTCAAATTAATTTAAAAAGAATCAATTTTTAGAAGTGATTTAGAAATATAAAAGAAAATATTTGTAACTTAAATTTACTCACGAAGAATTTATTTGGGTTTTGAAAAACGTTAGGAAATTTAAAGTTAAGAAATAATAATTAAAACAACTCAATATGATTTTGTAGGACTAGATCAATAAAAAGTGATTTTGAAAAAATATATATTAAGAAAAAGATTTTTGACTAAGAATGAAAAAGGATTTGCAAAGAAAGTGAAAATGAATTTGAACAAATGAATTTGTTATATGACCAATCGGTACTTTGATTTTGAAAATAAAACTTTAATGATTTTGTTTGTGTAAAATTATATCAATTTAAAAGAAAAAATATTTTGATAATTTTTCAAATAGTAATGCCTAGATTTTGATGAAACAAAGTAATTTTCCAAGTGAAAATATATTTGATTTAATATAAGAAATTTGAAAAGGGAATCAGAGTATTTTACTCACTTGAAAAATTAAGTTTTGTAAACGAAAATGTTTTCAAACTTCAATTTATTTTGAAATAGGTTAATTTGGAAATGATTTGGGAAAAAATGGAGAATATAATGGTATTTTGAGAATTTACTCAAGTATAACTTATTTTCAAGCTTTAAAGTACGTTTGGAAATTTTATGATTTGAAACATTGATTTATATCAATGAAAAAGTAATTTTGTGGATTATATTTGAAAAAGAATTTCTTGAGTAAAGAAACATGGAAAAAGATTTTCTTGAGTAAGAAAATATGAAAAATGAAGTACAAAGTTATAATATTTTGAGAAAGGATGAAATGGAATTTTTGAAGGTTAAAAAATATTTTTCGTAATAGAATTGTGGTGAAAAATGATTTACGTATCTTAAAAATGATTTAGAATATAGTAAAATATTTCTACGCGATTTAAAATATGTTAAATTATTTCTACGTGATTTGAATTAAGTTTAAATATTTTACGTGAGTTTAAATATTTGACGTACTATTGAAAAATCACTATGTGATTTAAAAGTAATAGAATATTTTTACAGTATTGTGAAAATATAACAGAAATATTTCAAAATTTTGAAAACGTAACAGAAGTGTTTTGATATTTTGAAAACGTAACAGAAATATTTTGGAATTGTGAAAACATAATAAAAATATTGCGCAATCTTGTGAAAATACGGCGAAAGTGTTTTATAACTATGAAAATATGATAACATGATTTTGTGTTGAAAATACAGTATAATTACTGTTTAACCAGTGTATGGACACTGTATGAGAGAGTGACGTGTTTTGCCTATGATTGGTATTTGGTGCACTTTATATGCATTAGAAAGAGATGTCTTATTTGAATTTGGTGCATTATATATGCATTGAAAAGATTTCGCCCATTGGGGTTGAACTTGCACTGATATACTCGTGCATTGTACAAATGAAATTGAAAAGATTTGACCCGTTGGGGTTGGACTTGCACTGATAAATTCGTGCATTATATAAAACATAGCTAATAGCTATTATGGCTCTTGTGGTTGAAGAGGGAATGAGAATTGATAGTGAGGTCTATGATGGATCTTGGGGCGTCGAGTAGCGCTGGCGACCAGTGGACGGTACCGGCGAGTACCCTGTGCCACCTGGCGATGCACATCCGTTGCAATGCATTGACCATACCCGACAAGAACATGATTCTTTTCAACGACTGGGAGATTGTCTTTGGGCTAAGGCTGACAATTAACCAGAGCATTCTTCTCGAAATTGTGAAAACCTCCATGGAGTTATTTTTGATAAACTGAGTCTTTGTGCATATGCATAAATCTGAGCATTTATATCTGTGTGATATATTAATTGAGGAATATTGGTTATAACGGTTGTTATGAATACTTAGATGATGATGATGATAATGCTGATAACATGATTATGGTATGATCTATCTGTATGATATTGTTGACTGTGTGTTATCTCTGTGCTACCATGTTGGTATTGGTGTAGGTGATCTCACCTCTTTGTTATGTTGTTTTCTTGTGTCTCAGATCTTGTTAAAATCAAATAATAGAAAGATCGAGTTGTCTTAGACATAACGGCGATGGATACTCGAGATTGGAGATAACAATAAGGAGTGGACATTCAGACTCGAAGGTGTGCGGTGTTGACAAAGGAACAGATGTCGATGCATCAAGATGGACGAGAAAAAGGAATAAGTATGTTAAAGTTTTTCGTTAGTGTTGTACTGTAGCTATTAAGTAGGACCGTCATGGGGTTTGCTACTGTCAAAAAAAAAGAAAAAAAATAAGTCTGTTAATTTTATATTTCTCTTTAAATTATGATTTTAATTGGTGTCAATATTGCATAATGAATAGTTGAAATATGATTTTCAATATTACCTAATATTTTCAGTAAATTCATGTTTCAGTAAAAAAGAAATTTTGAAACCCATCTTTTATAACTCAAACTTTGTGCGAACTTATTTTCAAATTATGAGTCAGAAGTCAAAAATGTGATGCCCTAGTTAGGGTGTTACATTAGTTGGTGTCAGAGTTAGGGTGTTACATTAGTTGGTATCAGAGTCAAGGTGTTACATTAGTTGGTATCAGAGCACAGTTTGAGTCTTTTGGGGTTTGTGGTTAGGTCTATTTTGCTTGTGTTGTGTTCTCTGTGTTTATTTTTTCGAATGGAAATAATGTTGTTTATAATGGATATTAGATCCATTGTATTTCGATCAGCACACCTCGAGAAAAAAAAAAAGGAGAAAGGCTTGGGATAGTTATACTTGTGTGGAAGTGAAACATGTTACTAGTAATGCAGTTGTAGCTACGGGAGCAACGGGAGCAATGTGGAAAGACGACTGCACGAACAAAGGACCGCTGTTCAGTGGAAACTGGAATTTGAAGTTTAGGATCTGATGGAAGAGAATCAATCTTGGAATATAAGATTTCATAATTTTGGAACCTGGTATTTTTAGGATATTGAGAAAGTAATTGATTTCGATGGAAGATGTATTTACAACCATTGAGGAAACCAAAAGCAGTAAGTGATATGAAAGAAGGAATGTACGTCAAGAAAATAATTTGCAAAAAAGTTGGACACATTTCCAAAGGGTATAATCTCTGATGTGTTCTTTGAAAATAGAGTTTTCTATTAGTAAAAATTTTAGATAGTAAGAAAAGTTGTTACTCTGAATGGAACAGTAGTGTTCTGAGTGGAAGATTTAAATAATGGAGATTGCGTCATTGGAACTAATTCTATAAATCATACTAAATATTTCTGTGAGTGACTTATTATTTATAACATATGATTGAGTAGATCAATTATATGTTAGAGTTATTCGTTATCCTCTGATTTGTTTACTTCTGTTTCTATTCTTAACTGATCGAGCTATTCAAGTTATTCAAATTGTTGTTATAGATCAAAACTTTGTGTTAGTTTGATCTGTTGTTTAAAATTTTTGTGTTAGTTTGATCTGTTTCATAAACAGATGTAGTCTTTGAAAATGGATTAGTTATTTTCCAACCATATCCAATGAGATTATTTCAACAGAGTGTGAGTAATCCAGAGAAAAATTATTTTTGAAAATCGGGTTACATCCAATTCTTTGCTGGATATGTTCGATAACAGGTTTGATTCATTTTGTTATCTTCCATGATGTTTTCTTTTATCTCCTGCAATTGAAAGAATATCTTGCAAGAAAGGGTATTTCTATATTTGTATCCGTGTTAACGTATCTGAGTAACGCAGCAGAAGCGTGGTGAATTCTTTAAAAGATTGGAACAATTCTTCTATGGGAAAACTTAAGATGGTAATGGAAAACTGTAGAAATTTTTTTTTTATGGAAGTATCTGGTATCGTGCTGTGGAAAGGAGAACTCGGTTAGTGAGACATTTCCTGTTAAAAGCAAAAATCTAGAATATGTAGTGATACGAGGATAAGGAAATTTTAAGTAATACATTACATTAGCTGAACATTTCATTACATTAGTTGGAAGTTATCTGAGAAAAACTATTCTAGGCATGAATGAAGATCGGTTGTTGTTATGTTGATATCAGAGATATGGAAATTCTTTCTTTCTGGAGTAACATTCAACATCTTCAGTAATAACCAACAAAATCTCTATGATAGGAGTCTGAGATATCTGTTTGATCAGGAGAAGTTGAACATCAGCAAAGAGATTTTGTGGGATTAGAATAGTATAGCAAGATGTAAGAGAGAAAACTTCATGGGAATTGGAAAATAAGATGAAAGCACCATATCCGTATTTATTCTGAGGGTGTGAAATCATGTTTCTCAAATTTCGAGGATGAAATTTCTTTTTAGAGGGGGAGTATTGTAACACCCCAAATTTCCTATCTCTTGAATAGTAATTTTGACAGTTAACAAAATTTTACTATTTAGTAAATTCTGGATACTGTAAAATTATTTTGATTTTTTCTTCAGCGTATTTGATCATTTTGAGTGATTTACTCCGTGTTAGGAAAATAATAATTTTCGGGCCGGGAAAAATCTTTCTGTATTTATTTCTCTTGACTGTTAATTATTTTTAACAATCTGACTTAATTTTCATACATTTTCTAATATTTGTGATTTTTGTGAATGATTATGAATTTTTTTTACTGTATGTGGGCCCAGGTGGTCCTAAGTGGGCTCAAGTGACCTTACGTGGGCCTAGGTGGGTCTCGCAAAGTAAAAATTTTTCTACGCATAGAAAAATTTGTACTGTTTAGACGGAGACAGTGGATCTTACTAAACCTGAATCCGGAAACAGTTTTAGAAATTTTCTTATATTGTGTTTTGTACTGTATTTAATTTATCGGGTGATAAAAATATAGTAAATATATTCTTTCGTGGGGTTTTTAGTAGATAAAAATAGAAATTATATTGCTTAAGTCAACACTGGTAGTTTGGATATCTACCATTGATTTAATTAACGGTTAAGAAATAAATTTAATAAAGAAGTATTGGATAATCACCATTGATTTAATCAATGGTGTGAGAATAAACTTAGTTAGGCAAGCTTTAATATCAACCGTAGATTTAATCAATGGTGTAAATTTGATTATATAAAGTAACCATTTATAACCATTGGATTTAGAGTTGATTAAGGGTGGAGATTTGGTCTTAAAAAGTGACAAAGACCATTTATGACCATTGGATGAAGAATTAATCAAGGGTGGAGATTTGGTCTTAAAAAGTAGCAAAAACTAATTATGACCCTTGGATTAAAAGTAAGAAGAAGCAATCTTGACCCTTTATTTTGGAGACACATCTAATGGTTAGAATTTAAAGGAGAAGGATCTAATGGCTTAGATTTAGTCTTCTAAAAATTAAAAGTCTACTTAAATCCTAACCATTGAATTAATCAATGGCTAGAAATGCTTCAAATAATGGCCTAATTAACAAGCCAAGTAAACTAAATTAAATATTAAATTATTATAATCTAATTCTTAATTAGATATCCTAATTTTAATTAGAGATTATAATATATGAAATAATATGTCTAATTAATTAGTTATGTAATTAGAAAATTAATTAAGATTGATTAGAAAACTTAATCTAATGAATTAACTAATCAATTAGTAAGTAATTATGATAACTTTGGAGTGCATGATGAAGGGGGGACGGTTGGAGAAGCAAGAAAGAAGAAGAGACATGTTGAGACATGTTGGAGTAGCCTTTTTAGGCCAAAGAGAAAGATGACAAAGTGGAAGATTTTGTGTCACGTGTGATAAATTTCTTCAATTATGCCAAATGAATTCATATCTCTCCATTCTTTCACTCCCACGGCAGCAGCACCTTTGGTCACACTCTCCATATTCATTTTTCTACTTCACCAAAAAGCCTTCATCTTATTCTCTCAAAATCCCAAGAACTAAGCAACCATTTGTCCTTCCATTTTCTCTCCATTGGTTCGGTCTCTACACCCAAATACACTATCCATCACCTATAATTTTCACTCTCATCATTTCCTAAAGCTAAACACCATTCTAAACACTTTTTCATTTAGAAAGTTTTTCCAAAATTCCACTCTAAGTGCTTCAAAATCCCACTTTTACCTTACTTTCCTAGAGATAAACTTTGATTTTTATGGTTTAAATTCATGTTTATGATTTTCTAAGTCATGATTGTTCCATGGTTTGTTTAATTTAATCCAACCATAGATCTTGAATCCACATGATATTCTAAGCAACTTTCATATTGGAGATTTTCTCTAAATCATTCATCTTCATGGACTTTCTTCAAGATCAAAGTTATTGGGTTTTTGAGGTGAAGTATAAGAAGACTTCATTTCTTCTCTTCTTTTTTTTCATGTTCTAAACCATATTTGATCCATGGTTCCTCTTAATCAAGTTTAGTATACTAATTTCTATGTATTTTGTTTTGAATTTGAGAAGCCCTTGGTGGTGAAGGACTTGGAAAGAGAAGCAAAACAAAGAGTTTTTGAGGATCTTCAAGAGGTAAGAGGGAGATCCATCTCACCAACCAATTATGGTGGTGGGAGATGGTCTTATATTTGATGGATTGTGAATTCATGTGAGAATTCCAATCCATGGTTATGTAATAATTAATTGTGTGTTTATGAGCTTTACTTTATTTTCTTGTACTTTGATTATTTTTGTCTATGCTTAATATGCTTTGCATGATTTTATAGCTTTGATAGTATACTTATAATATGCATGATGAGTATATGGCATGTTTGTGATATTTATAATGAAATATATATATGTATGCCATGATGTGTGGATGGAAAGAAAATTGATCTTAGTTCCAATAGCCAAGGAAGAACTACGGTTTTGATGCCTTGATTTGGGTCAATGTTAAAAATTTTCAAGAACAAGGAAATTAAATTTTGATCCCTAAAACAATAAGAATTTCGGCCAAGACACCTCAAAATAGGTGTTTACAAATTAATATGTTTATGGAAGAATAAAATTAGATTGATTTGAGGAGTATGGAAAATGAACTAAATGTTTATTTTTTTTAAGAAAACATGAACACAAATTTTAGAATAAAATTTTATTGATTTATTTTGTGTAGAAACAAGAATGAAATTTATTTAAGTTAGAAAAAAATATTTCATGGTTCCAATGGCCATCTATAAGGTTTTGATAATTTAGAAAAATATTTTGATGCTATGAAATACAAGAATTTTCAAATAAGGATTTTTGAAAAGGGAATTAAGTGTTATAAATTAAGTGAAGTGGAATTTTCATAAATAAAAGAAAAAGAAGATTGAAAGTATTGAACTTCAAATTAATTTAAAAAGAATCAATTTTTAGAAGTGATTTAGAAATATAAAAGAAAATGTTTGTAACTTAAATTTACTCACGAAGAATTTATTTGGGTTTTGGAAAATGTTAGGAAATTTAAAGTTAAAAAATAATAATTAAAACAACTCAATATGATTTTGTAGGACTAGATCAATAAAAATTGATTTTGAGAAAATATATATTAAGGAAAAGATTTTTGATTAAGAATGAAAAAGGATTTGCAAAGAAAGTGAAAATGAATTTGAACAAATGGGTTTGTTATATGACCAATCGGTACTTTGATTTTGAAAATAAAACTTTAATGGTTTTGTTTGTGTAAAACCATATCAATTTAAAAGGAAAAATATTTTGATAATTTTTCAAATAGTAATGCCTAGATTTTGATGAAACAAAATAATTTTTCAAGTGGAAATATAATTGATTTAATACAAGAAATTTGAAAAGGGAATCAGAGTATTTTATTCACTTGAAAAATTAAGTTTTGTAAACGAAAATATTTCCAAACTTTAATTTATTTTGAAGTAGGTTAATTTGGAAATGATTTGGGGAAAATGGAGAATATAATGGTATTTTGAGAATTTACTCAAGTATAACTTATTTTCAAGTTTTGAAGTACGTTTGGAAATTTTATGATTTGAAATATTGATTTATATCAATGAAAAAGTAATTTTGTGGATTATATTTGAAAAAGAATTTCTTGAGTAAAGAAAGCGTGGAAAAAATTTTCTTGAGTAAGAAAATGTGAAAAATGAAGTACAAAGTTATAATATTTGAGAAAGGATGAAATAGAATTTATGAAGGTTAAGAAATATTTTTCGTAATAGAATTGTGGTGAAAAATGATTTACGTATCTTAAAAATGATTTAGAATATAGTAAAATATTCCTACGCAATTTAAAATATGTTAAAATATTTCTACGTGATTTGAATTACGCTTAAATATTTTATGTGAGTTTAAATATTTGACGTCTTGTTGAAAAATCACTATGTGATTTAAAAGTAATAGAATATTTTTACAAATTGTGAAAATATAAACGTAAACATTTCAAATTTTGAAAACATAACAGAAGTGTTACGATATTTTGAAAACGTAACAGAAACATTTTGGAATTGTGAAAATATAATGAAAATGTTGCGCAATCTTGTGAAAATATGGCGAAAGTATTTTATAACTATGAAAACATGATAACATGATTTTGTGTTAAAAATAAAGTATAATTACTGTTTAACCAGTATGGACAATCGCATGAGAGAGTGACGTGTTTTGCCTATGATTGGTATTTGGTGCATTTTATATGCATTGGAAAGAGATGTCTTATTTGAATTTGGTGCATTATATATGCATTGAAAAGATTTGGCCCATTGGGGTTGGACTTGCACTGATATACTCGTGCATTGTACAAATGAAATTGAAAAGATTTAGCTCGTTGGGGTTGGACTTGCACTGATAAATTCGTGCATTATATAAAATATAGCTAATAGCTATTATGGCCCTTGTGGTTGAAGAGTTAATGAGAATTGATAGTGAGGTCTATGATGGATCTTGGGGGCGTCGAGGCGCGGCGGCGGTCGACCGGACAACAAGCGAGTACCACTGTACCACCTGGTGATGCAGTCCGTTGCAACACATTAACGATACCCGACAAGAACACGATTCTTTTCAACGACTGGGAGATTGTCTTTGGGCTAAGGCTGACAATTAACCAGAGCATTTTTCTCGAAATTGTGAAAACCTCCATGGAGTTATTTTTGATAAACTGAGTCTTTGTGCATATGCATAAGTCTGAGCATTTATATCTCTGTGATATATTAATTGAGGAATATTGGTTATAACGATTGTTATGAATACTTGGATGATGATGATGATAATGCTGATAACATGATTATGGTATGATCTATCTGTATGATATTGTTGGCTATGTGTTATCTCTGTGCTGCCATGTTGGTATTGGTGTAGGTGATCTCACCTCTTTGTTATGTTGTTTTGCTGTGTCTGTACTATTAAAATCAAATAATAGAAAGATCGAGTTGTCTTAGACATAACGGGCGATGGATACTCTGAGATTGAAGATAACAATAAGGAGTGGACATTCAGGACTCGAAGGTGTGCAATGTTGACAAAGGAACAGATGTCTGATGCATCAAGATGGACAGAAAAAGGAATAAGTATGTTAAAGTTTTCCATTAGTGTTGTATCGTGCTATTAAGTAGGACTCGTCATGGGGTTTGCTACTGTAAAAAAAAAAGAAAAAAAATCTGTTAATTTTATATTTCTCTTTAAATTGTGATATTAATTGGTGTCAATATTGCATAATGAATAGTTGAAATATGATTTTTAATATTACCTAATATTTTCAGTAAATTTACGTTTCAGTAAAGAAAAAATTTTGAAACCCATCTTTTATAACTCAAACTTTGTGCGAACTTATTTTCAGATTATGAGTCGGAAGTCAGAAATGTGATGCCCTAGCTAGGGTGTTACATTAGTTGGTGTCAGAGCTAGGGTGTTACATTAGTTGGTATCAGAGCCAGGGTGTTACAATATAAAATAAATGCACAAATGTAAAGAGATGAGTTTAGAAGATCAAACACAAGGATTTATCTTGGTTCAGCCACCCCTTGTGACTTACGTCCAGTCCTTAAGCAAATCACTCGAGATTTTTCACTAAACTTCAAGCTTGAATGAGTGCTTGAAAACCTTTACACAAAAGAGCACTCATCACACCTTAGAATACCTCACCCTTGTGCTTGAGCCTCAACAAGGATACCTCACCCTTTATAACTTTTGAGAGATGCCTCACCCTCAAAGGATACCTCACCCTTTTCCAACTTTGAGAGATACTTCACTCTCTAAGGGATACCTCACCCTTTACTTTAGAGGGATGTCTCACCCTCTTTTTTTTTCAGATTACACAAAGTGTAGAAGATAGAAACTCTCTTAAAGAGTAGATAATACAACTTGAAACTTATGAATATCAAGGATTTACACACTTAACTCAAAACAAAGATTTAGAGAAAAAGATGATGAAATTTGTTTTCAATGCTCAAGAATAATTTTTAAAATGTTCTCTAACCTTTCATGAATGTTCAAACACTTTCATTTATAACCCAAAGCAAGATATAGTCGTTGGTGGTGGTTTGGAAGGATTTATTAAGAAATATAGTCGTTTATATCCATTGAGAAATGTTTCTGCATTTCCAGATAACTGGTTAGGACATTGTCCTAATCAGTTAGGGCCTTTAGATTTTGGCCTCTGTGAAACTTAATAACTGATTAGGCAATTGGCCTAATCGGTTAGGCCTTTTTGGAAAACCTTTCCACGTTCATTTTAAACGCATACTAATCGGTTAGGGATTTGTCCTAATCGGTTAGGCCATTCAAAATGGCCAAATCCTGTTTTATTAAAACCATGAGCTAACCGGTTAGGCAATAGGCCTAATCGGTTAGGCTCTCTGTAAAGGAGCCTGTTCACGTGTTATAAAACACTCCTAACCGGTTAGGGAATGAGCCCTAATCGGTTAGGGCCTTTTATGAGCAGAGAGGCAATGCCTCTGACTTGCAAAATAACCGGTTAGGAATACATCCTAATCGGTTAGACCCTTAGAAAAAAGTTTCTGACTATAAAAGCTCATAACTCCTTGGTTCTTTATCCGTTTTAAGCAAATAATCATTCATTGGAAAGATCTTTGAGTCTACTTTCATATGAAATAAGTTTCAAAGCAAAACTCAAAGTATTTTGAAATATATGATCAAAAGAGTAACCAAATATCAGTTTTGTAAAACACAAACTTAACTATTTTTCATATATTTGAACAACCACCGTGACTAACTTTTCAAAACTTGTTCGTTGGACATTTTGGCATGAGAAAAATCATTTGTAAATATTTGAAAACATATTTGAGCGTAATGTAATTCCTTTTTACCTTTACATATGATCTAGACCCTATATGCTAATCTTGAATATTCTTAGAGTTTGATCAGTGCATTTCCATTCATTTTTTATTTGTTATCATCAAAACCACTCCATTAGTCAATGCCAATTACACTTTCCCCCTTTTTGATGATGACAAACATCCATTGAGAAAAGAGTTAGTTCAAATAAATTGAAATTCACAAAAGATGTATTAGAGACTTACTCCCCCTCTATTTTTAAGAGGTGATTAGATCAGAGATGCACACCCCCTTTAATTTTGGAATTTCAAGATCATTAAATTTGTACCTTATTATCTAACTTTCCTCAATGACTCAAACTTCTCCCCCTTTTGTCATAATAAAAAAGATATACAATATATAGATTTTGACAAAGAGAAGATACACAAAACGATTGCCACATAACAAATATGTAATCAATATTGTAGCAAAGAGATAATCAAATTAGTATTTTATTTATGTTAATAGAATAGCCATTAAGCACATGATAGATAAAAAGAAATATGTCTTTATACAATAAAATGACATTATGTAGCAAAACTATTTAAATGATGCAGACATTATGCATGATTGACAGAAAAGTTGAAGGAAGACACGATTGGGAGAGTTTGATTTAGAGTGACCTAACTGGTTAGAGAAAATGGGCAACCAGTTATTGTGCTTTTTTGAAAGCACAAAATGGAACCAAAACACAGGGTAATCGGTTAAAGCTAATAGCCTAACCGATTATTTAGGCTATGATACCAAAGTTTGAGTCTATTCAACTCCAATTCATGTTCTTGGAGCTTGCCAAAAAGAGTGGCTAAGGTCATTGTTGCAAGATTTTTTGATTCCGAGATAGCTGTCACCTTAGATTGTCAATCCCTGCTCAAACATCTTAAAACATTGTTAATAAGATCTTCATTAGAAAATGTCTTTCCTAATGAAGCTAAATGATTAACAATATGTGTAAAACATTTTTGCATTTCTTGAATGCTTTCAACATGGTTCATCCTAAAAAGCTCACACTCATGAGTGAGAGTATTTATCATTGATCTTTTCACTTCACTAGTACCATCATGGATAACTTGTAAAGTGTCCCACATTTATTGGGTAGATTTACAATTTGAGATTCTAAAGAACTCATCATGCCCCAAAGCTGTGGTAATGATGTTTTTGACTTTCAAATTATATTAGACCTTTTTTTTATCATCATCGGTCCATTCACTTCTTGGTGTGTTAACTCTTACATCATTCACAACTTGTGTGGGGACAAAAGGACCATTTTCAACAACATCCCACACATATAAGTCAATAGCTTCAATAAAAAATTTTATTCTTTCTTTCCAATAAGCATACTCATCCCCATTGAAAAAGGGAGGTGTATAGAGAGAAGAGCTTTCTGAAAAAACATTTGAGGAAGTCATCACTTTCTCTTGAAACTGCTAAGCCCTTTACACAAGAGCCTAGCTCTGATACCACTTGTTACCAAGTGGCCTCAAACTCAAGAGGGGGGTAAATTGAGTTTATAAAATATTTCTGTAAATCTTTCGTAAAATGTTTGTTTATTAATTTTCGTTGAAGCTATTGAATGATTGAAGTGAATAGATAAATGAAATTGAATACTTCACTCACAAATTAAACGAGCCAAGATAGAATAACATTGAAGCAAGCATATAAAATAAATGCACAAATGTAAAGAGATGAGTTTAGAAGATCAAACACAAGGATTTATCCTGATTCAGCCACCCCTTGTGACCTACGTCCAGTCCTCAAGCAAACCACTCGATATTTTCCACTAAACTTCAAGCTTGAACGGGTGCTTGAAAACCTTTACACAAAAGAACACTCACCACACATTGGGATACCTCACCCTTGTGCTTGAGCCTCAACAGGGATATCTCACCCTTTGCAACTTTTGAGAGATGTGTTGGGTTCTCAATGAATATGTGCAAGTGTACACAGTCAACAAATAATAAAGTGTAAATAAAGATCGTTCCCACGAGGATTTACTTGTATTGAATATAAATTCTAAAATTAACCTTTCCTTTTTAATGTAATAAAATATAACGAAATTTTTAAGCATGTGAAGTAATAAAGTAATGAGTTATCAGAGCAGTGAGTAATGAGTACAAGGGAATTAATGAAAGCGATAAATGAAGTGTTCTAAAATAGAGATGGAAACAGTTAGGATTCTAATCCTTTGTAATTATTAACATCAGGATAATCTATGCTTCAGGATGCTACAACATTTAGCCCACGAGATAGAGTTTTGCTTTCCAGCAATAAACACTGAGTTCATTAAAAGCGACTTATTCCTAAGTTCAATTTAATTTCCTCAGTGGTCATAGAAGTATGTCCAGCCATTAAAGACTTGAAGGCTATTCCTAACTCATTCAACACAATTAATTTTCCAATTAATTGTTCTATCTTTATCTTCTAATCAAGTCCACTAACTTGGTTTTTCCAAACAAAATCAGTTGATATTTTAGATTAGTTGATCATGCTAAACAGAAATTAGGCATTAAAACAGAAAAAGAAAAAATGAATAACAACCATAACATTGATTACCCTTCAGGACAAATTACAAATTCATAAAATCCTAACCAAGAGAATTTAGCTCATAATGAGCTTGAAGACAAAACAAACAAAAGAATTAAGAATTAAAGGCATTCTTCATAAACAAAGAAGCTACGAAATGACCAGCGAATGACGGCTCCACTCGCTTCACTTCTCTCTCTCCGTAAGATGCCTGCTTTTCAGTAAAAGTCACCCCCTTTTTGTACTAGCCCCCACCCCAAAAATAGGGTTACACACTCTCTCCTGCTGGACTTTTTGAGCCTATACAAAGTCAAATATTAAAATATTTCTTAGCCCATCTTTCGAGTACACTCAGCTACTGCATTACATTCTCCCTCTTCCTTTTAAGCGCAGTACAACAGGTATTTTGTCCTCTAGTGGCCAAGATCTGAGCTGGAAATGATTTTATCTTATAGTGGCTTTCTCCCCCAAAGCTGCAACATTCCAAAACGTCCCAGTGCCTTCTTCGTCAAGAATTTACATCTTAAAGACCTGCTCAGAATTAAATCAGACCTTCATCAATAACAGATCAGAACTTACAGCTTTTCAAGATCAATCAGATTAAACACAGATATTTACTTAATCCAATAAAACTTGAAGTTCTTCTCCTAATTTGATCAAAACAAGAGAAAATAATTAAGCTAAAAGGAAAGTAATAACTCTTATTTCTAAGAGTTATCACACCCCCAAACTTGAACCATTGCTTGCCCTCAAGTAATGACATTTAACAAGCAATCACAGTACCAAATCAAAATAGTATAAGCCAAGTCCATGCCAATCCTCAGATGCAATTTTCAGAATTATGCTCAACACACCATACCAATTTCTTAATCACTTTCCCAAATGTGTGTATGATTTTCCTAAACTCTCAATTCAGTTTTTAGCAAGGAACTCAACCAAACCACCCCTCAATAGAGTCTTAGATGCAAAATTTCAAATGTCCATTGGAATTAAGGATGAAGACTCACCAGATTATCTCCCTAAGAACAGGGGCTTAACACATTATTGGATTTGACATATCGCTCAATTCACTCTATTTTATGCTGTGTGTAAGTATTTCACTCAAACATCCAACATATGCAACTCTATCATATGCTTGACAAATTTCTATCAATCAAGAGCACACATACATTGTACACAGCAAGAGGACTTTAATGGATTGTAATGAGGTTAAGGTTCGGGTGTAGAATCTTGGGAAAGTAGCTACTTAGGTGGAGTTCAAGATCCTTGTCAAAATTACCCACTCCAAAATTTAGACATTTCAGAAATTATTTATTTATTTATATATTTTTTTATATTGGGGGAGCCCATTTTTTTATATTTTTTATTATTATATTTTTTTTATTTTGAATAAAATAATGGGCAACCCACCCCCAAACTAATACTGTTGGTTGTCCTCAACCAATGTGGTCAGAACCTATAAGTAGGCAACCCTTTGACACAATCCTAAACTCCAGCTAAGAGGGTAGTACATTGTTTTTCAGGGATTTGTAGCTTGTAATGTGGCTTACCACCAATGAAGAAAGGCTGAAGCTCAAAGGGGTTCAGAAAGGGTAATACGTGAGGGTTGGCCTTTGAAGTCTCAGTAGTTAACAAAAACAGTGCCTCAAGTCAATTTGTGTACAACAGTGAAATATGCAATCAATCACAGAATTAAGGCAAGTTCTACAGAGAAAAGACATATATGGGATGCATGCTGAACTGAATCTGTTGAAGTCCGAAAGCTCACAGGATTGATGCTGTAAAGTTCTACAACACTACATTCAATTTCACTCACCCCCAAACTTAGGTTGAAATCTAATTCATACCTCACCCATTGTTCCTTGAACAGGGATCTTCGCAACCCAATTCCCCCAATTGATTGGTGTCTGTTGAAAGAGGCCCTTCTGTTAAATCCAATTAGAGCTAGGGATTTTGTGGAGAGAAAAGATTAATTCAAAGTATGAATGTGTGTCACATGTAGTAAAATAAAACGTGTCTTCATCAGATGCACATAGACAGCAAACACCATTCATTCATTAATCATGCAAGCAAGGTGTGGCCCCCACTGATCATTGAGCCTACTATATTTAAATAGTGGGGGCAAACAAAACTATAATTGTAAAATAGAAAGTAAAACAAACAAAAAGTAAATTAAGCAGACTAAGAGAGATCAAGGGAAATCCTGGTCATCTGATGCTGCAGCACCTTGGGTGTTTCATCTTGCTCAAGGCTGAGCCAATCTTGCACTGCTCCTTCTGCTGCCGGACCTGGCGATCTGCCTCATTGTTGTCTGGGCGGTAGCTGGAGTTTCTTTGGTAATAGCCAACTCAGCACTTCTTTCTTGTGCAACTTCATCTTCCTCCCCGCCACCATCGCTTGGCTGAGCCTTAGAGGCTGTGATGGACTTGGCTTTCGCAACTCTTCCTATAATAGGCATGTTATCTTCAGAGTCAGCACTGGTTACAGTGGGAGTCGCCTTAGCATTTCCAGCAATTTTAGTTGTTCTTCTGATCATGGGAGGAGCTCGGTGCTTGATTTTTCCCGTCTTTGGTGGAGGAGGGGTCTTCTAGTGCTTCATCGATCATCTTTTCTTTTCCTCTCTTGGATCCTCGTGGTTGAGTTGGAGGTGGTGGTGGATCTCTGGGTGGAGGTGGTGGTGTCCAGTCAGAACTAACTTCATTGTTATTGATGGAGTGATCACTAGCAGTGGGATTCTCAGAGGGTAGTTCAGGGTCTTGTCTTTGGTGCAGGAGGGTTAGCAGGTGCAGAATCCTTAGCAGGGTGTGTTTGTTTCTTGGGTATAGGGGAGGAGTACTGAAATGGGTCAAAGAGTGCTTCAGGAAACAGAGGAGGATAGCTACCTTGCCTCAGCTTGTTGATTCCAAGGGTTTGTTGCACCCACAGATGCTTCTCCTTAGCAAATTCCTAAAAGAGTTGCTGCTGCTTGAAACTATGCTGCAGCATTTGATAGCAGTGGTCCACTTTTGTGCTCACGTCATCTGGCTGTTCCTGCAGCCCAGAGGAAGGAACTGAACCTTGCACCTTGGATGCAGATGCACCAAAACGTTTGATAGCCAGCAGATCGATGGCTCCCTTGTTGTCCATAATTTCATCCTCAGACAAGGCCTTTATTCCACATCGCAAACATGAAGAGGTGATTAAAGATGGGAAAAATAACAGTCTTTTTTTCTTGAATGCACAAGTAATAATTTTCCTTTTAATCAGTTGTCCTATATCCACATTCTTCTTCGTCAGAATGCAATACAATAGGACTAACCTGTCCTTGTTTACTGTTTCTAAATGCGCGGTGGGGAGAATTTTGGTTCTGATGACATGATACCAAACTTTGGCCAAGGGGGTGAGATCAGGCCTGGCTATTTTCCAATTCTCATCCGACTGAATCCAGTTTGCCCCTTCCACCGTGACTTCCCTCATCATATCAGTCGACTCTGTTTCCTCAGCATTTTTCAACAGAGCCAGATATTCATCTTCAACACCCTTCAAGCCCCATCTTCTGTTCAATATGGCAGCAGAGAACGATACTTTGGAACCTCTCACTATGACATATTTCTGCTCTGGTGCGGTCAGATTGGCATAAAACTCGTGCACAAAAGGGATAATAGGTTCTCGTGGGTGAGTCACGAACTGCTTCCAGTTGTGACTGTCTATGAGCTCAGCCACATCCTCAGTGAGCCCGTTCCAGAATGAAGAAACCCTTCTCCAAATGAAAGTTTCGCTTCTTGATTTCCCTTTCAAACTTCAGTCGTCCTTCCTCATCCATAAAGCGCAAGTTAATTTCCTCATCAGAGGAGGGTGAACTCGCAGCAACGAGCTGTTTGGAAGATTGAGCTGGTGCTTTAACCATGGTATTTGAAATGGTATGAAAAGGATAGGGTTGATGCTGACAGGAAGAGATGGGTGAGATAGAGTGTGTGAGTGGGGTTGCGTGTGGGGCTAAGGCAGAGAAGACAACGGCTTTAATAGAGAGAGAGGGAGTTTAAGGTGAGAGGTGAAGGATGGGGATGATTGGTGGAGGGGAAGGTGACATTAAGTGCATGGTGGGAAGAATTGTACATTCCCACGCTGGCTCTTGACTTTGGGAAACTACAAAAATTGAATACTTGTTGCCGCCGCACGCTCGCTGTGCTTGCCCAACGAGCACCACTACTACACCGTTAATGGGCCGACTTGATTACTCATGAACCTCGCCCATGATTAACCTTGGGCTTAGGACGCTCTAATCAGTAAACATATGTTAATCAAGATTTATATATATATATATATATATATATATATATATATATATATATATATATATATATATATATATATATATATATTATATATATATATAAATTTTTTTTAATAAAATGAGTACTAAACCAACTTATGTTAACTAAAATTTAACAGATAAAGTAAAGGATATAAAGCTGGGCTGCCTCCCAGTAGCGCTTGGTTTTGAGTCTTCAGCTTGACTCCACGCTGGTGGTTAAGGGTCTGAAAGATGAGTGGTGGCCTTCATTCTTACACACGGCTCACCCCAATATTGCTTCACTCGTTGTCCATTTACCTTGAACTCTCTTCCAGAATTTTCCTCTAACAAATCCACAGCTCCATGCGGATACACCTTAACCAATTTAAATGGTCCAGACCACTGGGATTTCAACTTCCCAGGGAACAATTTTAATCTAGAATTAAACAAGAGCACTTGCATTCCTTCAACTAATTCCCTGGGTTGGATTTTCTGATCATGCCATGCTTTGACCTTGCTCTTATATACTTCAGCATTTTCATAAGCAAAGAGCCTGAACTCTTCGAGTTCATTCAGCTGTAGTAACCTTGCTTCTCCAGCTGCTTGTGCATCAAAGTTCAACTTCTTTATAGCCCAAAATGCCTTGTGTTTCAGCTCTATTGGTAAATGGCAAGCCTTGCCATAAACTAATCTGTAAGGAGACATGCCAATGGGGGCTTTGAATGCCGTTCTGTAGGCCCAGAGAGCATCATCTAAGTGCACCGACCAATCCTTCCTAGAAGGATTCACCATTTTTTCAAGGATTCTTTTGATCTCTCTGTTGAACACTTCAGCTTGTCCACTGGTTTGAGGATGGTAGGCAGTCGCCACTTTATGTTTCACTCCATATTTTGCAAGCAAGTTGGCAAACAGCTTGTTACAAAAATGTGTCCCTTCATCACTGATTATGGCCCGAGGAGTGCCAAATCTGGTAAATATGTTCTTGTGCAGGAATTTTGTAACTACTCTGGCATCATTGGAGGGCAATGCTACTGCTTCTACCCATTTAGAAACATAGTCTACTGCCACTAAGATGTAAGCATTTCCATAAGAAATAGGGAATGGTCCCATAAAATCTATTCCCCATACATCAAACAACTCAATCTCCAAAATGGTGTTTAGTGGCATTTCTTGTCTGTTGGAAATATTCCCTACCCTCTGACATCTATCACAATTCTTGGCAAACTCGTGAGCATCTCTGAATAAAGTGGGCCAAAAATATCCTGATTGCAAGACCTTTGTAGCTGTTCGTTTCCCTCCAAAGTGACCACCATAAAGGGCAGCATGGCAATCATTAAGGATAACATACATTTCTTCCTCAGCAGCACATCTCCTCATGATCTGGTCTTGGCATCTTTTGTACAGAAAAGGTTCATCCCAGTAAAAATGTTTAGCTTGATGCAAAAACTTCCTTTTCTGCTGAAAATTCATTTCCACCGGAATTACCCCACTGACCAAAAAATTCACAATGTCTGCGTACCAGGGTGCTGCAGCATTTTCAATCAGTAAAAGGTGTTCATCAGGAAAATTTTCTTGAATTTCTCCTTGAGGCTTGGTTTCTCCTTTCTCAACAATTCTGGAGAGATGATCAGCAACCTGATTTTCAATTTCTTTCTTATCCTTGATCTCCAAATCAAATTCTTGAAGCAAAAGCACCCATCTGATAAGCCTTGGCTTGGCATCCTTCTTGTCAATGAGATACTTGATTGCTGCATGATCTGTATATACCACTACTTTGGTTCCAACCAGATATGATCTGAACTTGTCGAATGCAAATACTACTGCCAACAATTCTTTTTCTGTAGTGGTGTAGTGGATCTGAGCATCAATGAGAGTCTTGCTAGCATAATAGATAGTGTGGAAGATCTTGTTATACCTCTGACCTAGCACAGCTCCCACTGCAAAATCACTTGCATCACACATCAATTCAAATGGTTTCTCCCAATCTGGTGCTACTATTACGGGGGCAGTGATCAGAGCCTTATTCAGAGTCTCAAAAGCTGATAAACATTCTTCTGTGAAATTAAATGCACTATCATGCTCTAGCAGTTTGCAGAGTGGCTTGGAAATTCTAGAAAAGTCTTTGATGAATCTCCTATAAAACCCAGCATACCCTAGAAAACTTCTGATGCCCTTAATAGAACTTGGTGGGAGAAGTTTTTCAATCACCTCAATCTTAGCCTTGTCCACCTCTAAGCCTTTCTTTGACACCTTGTGGCCTAGCACAATGCCTTACTTAACCATGAAATGACACTTCTCCCAATTAAGCACTAAATTGGTCTCCTCACATCTGTCCAGCACCTTTTCTAAATTGTCCAAACATCTCATGAATGAATCTCCAAAGACTGAAAAATCATCCATGAAGATTTCTATAGTTTTCTCAATAAAGTCAGAAAAGATGGCCATCATGCACCTCTGAAAGGTTGCTGGAGCATTACAGAGCCCAAAAGGCATTCGTCTGAAAGCAAATGTACTATAAGGACAAGTGAAAGTAGTCTTCTGCTGATCTTCGGGTGCCAGTGCTGCTATCTGATTGTAACTCAGAATAGCCATCCAAAAAATAATAAAACTCTCTTCCGCACAACCTATCAAGCATCTGATCAATGAATGGTAGGGGAAAATGATCCTTCCTTGTGGCCTTATTTAACTTTCTATAATCCATACATATCTTCTAACCCGTGGATCGTTTGTAGGAATCACTCATTCTTCTCATTTTTCACTACAGTAACTCCTCCTTTCTTTGGAACGCACTGCACAAGACTTACCCATACACTATCTGAAATGGGGTAGATGATTCCTGCATCAAGCCATTTAATGATCTCCCTTTTTACCACTTCTTTCATAATTGGGTTCAATCTTCTCTGGCCTTCAATACTATTTTTGGTATCTTCCTCTAACAGAATTTTGTGCATACAAAGGCTAGGACTGATTCCTTTAATGTCTGCCATTTACCACCCAATAGCCTTCTTGTGCTTCCTCAAAAGTGAAATAAGACTACTTTCTTGTTCAGAAGTTAAGAAAGAAGAGATGATAATAGGAAGAGTTTCCTTTTCTCCAAGATAAGCATACTTCAGATGAAAAGGTAGTTGCTTCAATTCAAGGATGGGAGGTCGTTCAACAGAGGGAACATTCTCTGTGAAAGTGTCTGCAGATATATCTAATGATTCGTATTTTCTGATCCAGGATCTGTGTGCCACATTTCCTTCAACTAGTTGCTTTAATTGTTCGTTTCCAAAATCAGTTTCCTTATTCAGTTCAGATTCATGCTCCAAGTCACTGCCTGATGCTATCAATTGCTCTTGCACCAGAGAATCAATATCAGTAATAACAGAACAGCTTTCCATATCTTCATCAGGATAATGTAATGCATTAAAAACATTGAAAGTTACTTGCTGATCATTCATCCTCATAGTAAGTTCTCTTTTCCGCACATCAATCAATGTTCTTCCAGTTGCCAAGAAGGGTCTTCCGAGGATGATTGGGATTTCCTTGTCAGCTTCAAAGTCTAGAATAATGAAATCCACTGGAAACACAAACCTGTCCACTTTGATTAGGACATCCTCAATCTTTCCTTCTGGGTAAGCAATAGACCTATCAGCAAGTTGCAAAGTCACAGCAGTAGGCCTGGCTTCACCAATATTCAGTTGCTTGAAAATAGACATAGGCATCAGATTAATACTTGCTCCAAGATCACATAAGGCTTTTCCACAATAAGTATTTCCTATAGAGCAAGGAATAGTAAAGCTGCATAGGTCCTTCATATTCTGAGGAACTTTATTCTGTAACAACTGGCTGCTCTCCTTTGTCATTGCCACTGTTTCAAATTCTCCCAATCTCTTCCTCTTAGTAAGAACGTCCTTCATAAATTTGGTGTAGTTGGGCATCTGCTGTAGAGCTTCAACTAGAGGTATGTTAATGTGCAGCTGCTTCAGAATATCCAAAAACTTATTGAATTGCTTCTCTTGAGCTGCCTTCTTCAATCTCTGTGGAAATGGAGGAGGTGGCCTCTCTGAAACCATCTTGGATTCAGTTCACTTAGGAATAACTTGTTTTGTATCTTCAGGTCGTGGAACTGATTCATGCTTAGGTTCTTCGGTTTCAGCTGGTTCAGTTACCTTTGTTCCCTGCTGCTTAGTTGCTACAACATCCTGTAGCATTTTACCACTCCTCAGGGTTACAGCTTTAACGTGTTCCTTCCCTTTATCATTTGAAGATGATGGAGACTCTGTGGAAGCTGGTAAAGTGCCAGCAGGTCTGTTAGCTAATGCATTGGCCAACTGACCTACTTGGTTCTCCAAGTTTCTTACAGCAGCTCCTTGATTTTGGATTTGAGCCTTAGTTTCAGCCATGAAACTTTTTAACATAGCTTCCAGAGATGGCTCCTTTGCAGGAGCATGGTTCTGCTGCTGAATGTTATGTTGCTATTGTTGATATTGTGAAGACGCATAACCAGCAGGAGGATTCAGAGCGTTGTTGTGATTATTATATCTGAAATTAGGATGTTGCTTCCAGCCAGGATTATATGTATTGGAAAAAGAATTGTTCCCTCTATTTCCCACGTAATTCACTGACACTGGATTGTCAGAACATTCTTCAAACAGATGCTTTCCTCCACAGAAAACACAAGCTACTGAATTTACTGGAGCCATAGTAGGTTCACTTATAACAGGTTCCTTGCTGGTGTTAGCCGCAGTTAAATTTTTCAGCATATTGGTAATGGCAGCAAGCTGAGCAGACATAGCAGTTATCTCCTTCACTTCATGAATACTAGCCCCACCTTTAGAAGAATTTGCTCTGCTGGTTGGCCACTGATAACTATTGGCAGCTATGCTCTCAATTAGCTCATAAGCTTCATTATAAGACTTAGTCAAAAGAGCTCCTCCAGAAGAGGCATCCAACATCAACCTCGAAGGAGGTAATAATCCATTGTAAAACGTTTCCATTTGAATACACACAGGAATACCATGATGAGGACACTTTCTTAACAGATCCTTAAACCTCTCCCAAGCTTCAAACAGTGATTCATCATCATTTTGCCTAAAAGAAGTAATATCATTCCTCATTCTGGCATTTTTAGTGGGTGGAAAGTATTTTGTCAGGAACCTTTCAGCCAGTCCATTCCATGTAGTAATTGAATTGGGCTCCAAAGAGTTCAACCAAGTCTTTGCTCTGTCTCTCAATGAATAAGGGAAGAGTCTCAATTTGAATGCATCATCACTTACACCAGGAATCTTGAAATTGCTAGCCACTTCCAGAAATTGCCTTAAATGCAAGTGGGGATCTTCAGTAGGGGCACCACAGAACTGTCCAACAGTTTGAAGCATTTGAAACATCATTGGCTTGAATTCAAACTGCTGGGTAGTTATTGCTGGCCTCATTATCCCAGTATTCATCGTTTGGGGATCAAAGACTGCATAATCTTTGATGGACCTCTCTTTGTCATTTGCCATGTCAATCATACTAGGCTGCTCCTCATCAGTTACGAAAAGATTAGCCATGAAGCCTAACTCTGAATGTTGGGTCAAAGCACGTTGTTCTTTGGTTCTCTTTCTTAAACTCTTAGCTGTTTTCTCTATCTCCAAATTAATTTAAAACTCGGGTTCACCCTTGCTACAAGCTACTGATTGCAATACACATTCTTGAACACAGTACACCAAACTTTTAGAAGTAACAAAAAAATGGATAAAGTTAACAAAAGAATTTAAATATTCAACAATAAAGTAATATCCCCGGCAACGGCGCCAAAAACTTGTTGGGTTCTCAATGAATATGTGCAAGTGTACACAGTCAACAAATAATAAAGTGTGAATAAAGATCGTTCCCACGAGGATTTACTTGTATTGAATATAAATTCTAAAATTAACCTTTCCTTTTTAATGTAATAAAATATAACGAAATTTTTAA
Source organism: Ormosia semicastrata (assembly GCA_029884595.1). Classification (NCBI taxonomy): domain Eukaryota; kingdom Viridiplantae; phylum Streptophyta; class Magnoliopsida; order Fabales; family Fabaceae; genus Ormosia; species Ormosia semicastrata. Next base: position 19,089,787 of record JAQQTO010000057.1, on the reverse strand, counting down.
GCATGTGAAGTAATAAAGTAATGAGGTATCAGAGCAGTGAGTAATGAATGCAAGGGAATTAATGAAAGCGATAAATGAAGTGTTCTAAAACAGAGATGGAAACAGTTAGGATTCTAATCCTTTGTAATTATTAACATCAGGGTAATCTATGCTTCAGGATGCTACAGCATTTAGCCCACGGGATAGAGTTTTGCTTTCCAGCAGTAAACACTGAGTTCATTAAAAGCGTCTTATTCCTAAGTTCAATTTAATTTCCTCAGTGGTCATAGAAGTACGTCCAGCTATTAAAGACTTGAAGGCTATTCCTAGCTCATTCAACACAATTAATTTTTCAATTAATTGTTCTATCTTTATCTTCTAATCAAGTCCACCAACTTGGTTTTTCCAAACAAAATCAGTTGATATTTCAGATTAGTTGATCATGCTAAACAAAAATTAGGCATTAAAACAGAAAAGAAGAAAATGAATAACAACCATAATATTGGATTACCCTTCAGTACAAATTACAAATTCATAAAATCCTAACCAAGAGAATTTAGCTCATAATGAGCTTGAAGACAAAACAAACAAAAGAATTAAGCATTAAAGGCATTCTTCGTAAACAAAGAAGCTACGAAATGACCAGCAGCAGCTGACGGCTCCCTGCTCAGCTCTCTCTCTTCCAGAAGATGCCCGCTTTTCAGTAAAAGTCACCCCCTTTTTGTACTAGCCCCCACCCCAAAAATAGGGTTACACACTCTCTCCTGCTAGACTTTTTGGGCCTATACAAAGTCAAATATTAAAATATTTCTTGGCCCATCTTTCGAGTACACTCAGTTGCTGCATTACATTCTCTCTCTTCCTTTTAAGCGCAGTACAGCAGGTATTTTGTCTTCTAGTGGCCAAGATCTGAGCTGGAAATGATTTTATCTTATAGTGGCTTTCTCCCCCAAAGCTGCAGCATTCCAAAACGTCCCAGCGCCTTCCTTCAGCAATTTACATCTTAAAGACCTGCTCAGAATTACATCAGACCTTCATCAATAACAGATCAGAACTTACAGCTTTTCAAGATCAATCAGATTAAACACAGATATTTACTTAATCCAATAAAACTTGAAGTTCTTCTCCTAATTTGATCAAAACAAGAGAAAATAATTAAGCTAAAAGGAAAGTAATAACTCTTATTTCTAAGAGTTATCAAGATGCCTCACCCTCAAGTGATACCTCACCCTTTTCCAACTTTGAGAGATACCTCACTCTTTAAGGGATACCTCACCCTTGACTTTAGAGGGATGTCTCACCCTCTCTTTTTCATATTACACAAAGTGTAGAAGATAGAAACTCTCTTAAAGAGTAGATAATACAACTTGAAACTTACGAGTATCAAGGATTTATACACTTAGCTCAAAACAAAGATTTGGAGAAAAAGATGATGAAATTCATTTTCAATGCTCAAGAATAATTTTCAGAATGCTCTCTAACCTTTCATGAATGCCCAAACACTTTCATTTATAGCCCAAAGCAAGATATAGTCGTTGGTGGTGGTTTAGATGGATTTATTAAGGAATATAGTCGTTTATATCCGTTAGGAAATGTTTCTGCATTTCCAAATAATCGGTTAGGACATTGTCCTAATCGGTTAGGGCCTTTAGATTTTGGCCTCTGTGAAACTTAATAACCGATTAGGCTGCCTAATCGGTTAGGCCTTTTTAGAAAGCCTTTCCACATTCATTTTAAACACATACTAATCGGTTAGGGATTTGCCCTAATCGGTTAAGCCGTTCAAAATGGCCAAATCATGTGTTTATTAAAACTATGAGCTAACCGGTTAGGCAATAGGCCTAATCGGTTAGGCTCTCTGTAAAGGAGCCTGTTCACGTGTTATAAAACACTCCTAACCAGTTAAGGAATGAGCCCTAATTGGTTAGGGCCTTTTATGTGCGGAAAGGCAATGCCTCTGTCTTGCAAAATAATCGGTTAGGAATACATCCTAATCAGTTAGGCCCTTAGAAAAAAGCTTTTGACTATAAAAGTTCATAACTCCTTGGTTCTTTATCCGTTTTAAGTAAATGATCATTCATTGGAAAGATCTTTGAGTCTATTTTCATATGAAATAAGTTTCAAAGCAAAACTCAAAGTATTTTGAAATATATGATTAAAAGAGTAACCAAAAGTCAGTTTTGCAAAACACAAACTTGACTATTTTTCATATATGTGAACAACCACCATGACTAACTTTTCAAAACTTGTTCGTTAGGTATTTTGGCATGAGAAAAACTATTTGTAAATATTTAAAAACATATTTGAGTTTAGTGTGATTCTTTTTTATTTTTACATATGATCTAGACCTTATATGTTAATCTTGAATATTCTAGGAGTTTGATCAGTGCATTTCTATTCATTTATTGTTTGTTATCATCAAAATCATTCCATTAGTCAATGCTAATTACACAAAACACTAATATATCATATTTTAAGATTAAAGGAAGACCCAATATATATATATATATATAGAGAGAGAGAGAGAGAGAGAGGGGGGGGAGGAAGGTTTTAAAGCATATTTTATGATTATTATTATTATTATTTGTTAGGAGGTTTCCTCACACACTTTAAGTGTGAGATTAATCTTTATTCGAGGTATTGAAGTTGTTCCTTTTCTCAAGTGTTTTCTTGTATATTAAACTCAAGTTTACCTACCACTTAGGTCACCTTTTGTTACTTCTAATGTTGATTAAAATATTAATTTAAGAAAATATAACTATTTCACCTCACGTATTTTGATTTTTAAATTTAAACATCTAATAGAAAAATAAAAACCAAGATCCTAAAATCTTGAAATTCATTTTTTTTTTCAAATGTAAGTTGAAAATGCTAATTAAAATATATATTGATTTAAGAAAACTTTTTTATTAACTAATTTAAGAAAACATAGCAAAATAAAAACCAAAATACTAAGATCTTGAAATCCATTTTTTTTTTCAAATGTGACTTTCGAAAATGTTGATTAAAATATTGATTTAAGAAAACAAAACAATCTACTTTACCCCTCATAGCGTTCTCTGTTATCACATAACTACAAGGTGGAACACCATAGGATAAAGTGCCACTTTTTAAGAGCCAATTTGGTTTAAATTTTGGTAGAATTACTTTTAAAAGAATGAATGTTGAAATAATTCATTTTAAAATAAATGATTTGTGTTTGGGAATGATATTTCAATCAGCATGATTTTTTTATATTATTTTTTATATTATTCTTTATATAATTAATTATATTACTTTTTTTATCACTTTCTCTTATTTTTTAAAAATAGTATGTAAAATGATGTTTGTTGAAAAATAATATATGAATATGATTTTTCATATTTCAAAAGTAAGTTTAGAAAAATTGTTTTTTGGGATAGAATAAAGTAAAATTACTTTTAGAGATAAAATTGCCAAAAAGGACATAATGTAATGATAGAAGAAATTATTTTTATTAGTGAATAGTTTGACACTAAGAGTAATGTAACTCCCAAATAATCACTCGCGATATTTTATTGTTGCATTTTCATCCAATACAACTTTTTTTATTTTTTAAGGTGGCATTTTTTGAAAAAAAAATATTATAGCATATCAGCTATAGAATAACAAAAAAACTTCATTTTTTTTTTCTCCTTTGCTGTAGGGAAAGGGTGGGTAAGCGGGTGTTCAAGCAAGAGTAATGTATCTTCTATTTCATGCAATATGCTTTGTTTCAGCCATGCAATATAACCATTCAATCCAATTGATCGATGTGGCAGAGAACAAAGTTTAGATTTTAAAGTAAAAAATAACTAAAATTATCCTTATATGAGTAAAAAGGCAAGTTCATCGTATTGCAAACAAGCATAATATGAAATGTAATAAGTTCATCTACAAGTGCACTAAGCCAACACACAACTGCATATAAATACTACCAAAAGTAAAGCAGTATATACAAGCAAATTAAAGAAAATGTATAAAAATAAAATAAAATATTGTCATGAACATAAGTATCCACTAGTTCCTAATTTGATCAGCCACAATTTCATCTCTAATTAAGTCACGAATATAATCCATTTTTGTTGAAGAAGCAAGGTTAACATCTGAGCAGGTACTTATATAAGTTGACATGATCATCAAGCTCTTCCTCTTCCATAGTACTATCATCTTCCTCTACACGATGAAACTCAATATCTGAATCATTATTTCTTCTAATGAAGTTATGTACTGCCATTGTGGTACTAATTATTTGAACTTGAGTTTTATAATTGAAATTGGGCATATGACGAAGAATTGCAAATCTATTTTTCCATACCCAAAGGTCCTTTCTATGGTGCATCTTAAACTAGAATGAGAATAGTTGAATACTTCATCATGCTTGTTGAAGTCAGCTACACGCCTAATCAGGAAGGTCATATCTTTCACGTCTATAAGGATCCAAGTATCCTGTTGGTGTTGAATAACCATAATCAACCAAATAATATTTACCTAAACATAAATGCACCTTATTAAAATAATAATCTACAAAAACTTATTAATGATGTTGGTTCAAGTTATGAAATCAAACCTTGAGGAGGATGAGGAAAGTTATGCTTTGACTTTGTAAGAGCATCCTTAAAAACCCGAGTATCACAAGCATGAAACACATATCCCAATCACAAGCATCCTTAAAAATGCCCCACGTTGCCAGCATTTGATCCTATAATGTCCTATATTGAACTCGTTTCTTAAGAAACAAGGAAACACGCGTTGGTCAGTAGGCAATACAGAAGGATATATATAACTCACTTCCTAGCAATTAGCAAAATGATAACACTATGCGGCTCCTTTCAAGTTCTGGAGCATATTCAACTAATTCTTAAGCCATTTTTCTATATTTATTTGGTATTTTTGTATAATGAGTCCATATTAATATGATATTTCACCCTTATGCCCAACAATCATGGACTTTAGTTCCAGGATAAAAAAAAAAAGGAGATTTCAATATCTATACAAAAAAAATGCAGGAAAAAAAAATACTAAACCTTGGGATTTGCCTATCTATAAACACAAAAAAAAAAAAAAAAATCAGCATAAAAAATAATACAAAACTATAGTTGTATAACTCATATTAAAGATCGACCCGGTCAGAAGGCCGAGTCACCAAATAAACAGTATGATTATGGATCAATCAATTGAACTGAAAAATTCCGTACAAAAGAAGTAAATATTTTTTAAAAAATATTACATAAAAAAAACTTCCAAACAAACAGTGATAATTAATAATCTATTGATTGTATAATAAATTAAGAAATTGATAATAATATTCAATAAAAGTATTTATAATCTAGTAGTAAAATGTATTTTATGACAAAGATCTTTAAGTATGGTATTCAAATCCTAAAAATTATATTTTTTGTTTAGATTTTATAAAATGAAAAAAAAAATTGACTAACCCTACCGATCGAATTGACCACCAGATCACCCGAGTCAATCTTGGTTTGACTAGGTCGATCAAAAAAATATCGAATAAGTTGATTGAACTGACCAAAGTCCAAGTCGCCAATTTCTTAGGTCAATCGATTACGTCATTTTGGTCCATTCAACTATGTGGAAAACCATAACCATGCAGAAAAATAAACAAAAATAAGAGCTTTGAACAAATAAGGGAACAAACCTAAAAATCCTCTTGTCGACAGAGAGTTGAGAGCTCCAATTGAGAATTGAAAGCATGTCCAAAAGAGAAAGTGGGAGAGAATGAATGGTGAGAGAGGTTTCTAAGGGAGGGTGGGAGTAGGTTGCAACCGTTGGTGAGTAAAGCGAAAAGTTAATATGGGTAATATGGTAGTGTGACAAAAACCCATTTTACGTTTGATCAGTATAAAATGAAATGAAAAGTATCTCCTAATCAACTGTGAGTAAAATTACTTTTAATGGACAGGTAATATGTTACTTAAAAGTAAAAATAATATCCAAACAAGAAAATATTGTTCAGATTTCATTTTCATGATTGGGAACGGACGCTTAAAGGCACCAAAATGTAAAACAAACGGGCTAGTTTAGAATTTTAATTTTAATTCGTTAGAATTAAAATTGATTTAATATTTTAAATTTTATGTTTGGATTATGTAAAAAATTAAGACATAGAATTGAAATTTAATTTTAATTTTAATTTTATTATTTAGATGTATGATCCAAAAATTATATATATATAACTGTAATTAAAAAAATTTACATTAAACTTTTATTTAACATTAAATATGTGAATATTTACTTTGTTTTTTTTATTTTTTTCTCAAATTTAATTTTAACTTCATCATCAAATAATAACTAAGAAGGTGGCAGAGGCTTGCGGTGGAGGACAGACGACAGCGTTGGGCTTGCCGGGACCGAGGTTGGGTGGAAGACGACCAGATCCGGTGGTTTGCGGCGAAGGGCGCTTCTAGACAGCGGGTCGTGCGGATCTGCGTGATGGAAGATGACAGCAGGTAGGGTGGTGGCTGGCTCTGAGTTGCGCAGCGGCTGCGAGCAGGGTCGCGATTCGGTGATGGCCGAGACGGATTTGGGCCGGAAGTGGTTCGCGCGTGGCTGCTGGGGTTGCACACAGTGGAGGTCTCAGTTTGACGGTGGTTCACACTTCACAGGTGTTGCGACGACGGTGGAGCGAATCTGGGCTTTTGGTTAGGGGTGCGGTTGTTGAAAACGGAACAGAGGGTGATGGAGGGCTTCTTCGGGAGTGACGATGGAGCCAAAGGCGCGCGGTTGGCGGTTCTGGTTTCTGGTTTTTGGGTAGTTGTGGAACGGTGGTGATGGTGGCAAGTAGGTGACGATGGTTCTGCGTATTTTTAGGTGACGATGGTGGTGATGGTGATGGTGGCAGGTAGGTGACGATGATTTCTGGTTTCGTTTTGAGATTGAAACACGATTTTAATTTGGAATTGATAATTTTTAGAATATGAGTTATAGAATTGAAAATGAGGTAGGTTAATTATTATTTAATTCTATAAAATTGTAATATTGAATTATGATTGTAATTTAAAAAAGACTTTTAAATATAAAAATTAGAATTAATAGATTTAATTTTAACTCTAAATGTCAATTCTATGTTAGATTCCAAACGTTAAACGGGGTGTTACAGTAAACTGTAATTTTTTCTTGTTTTTAATAATTAATTTGATATCCTATTAAAGTTGTTGTATTTTTATTATATTATAATTATATTTCAAAGCTTTTTTCACCCAAACTTAACTTCATTCTTTTTGTTCTGTTACATTACATTGTTTCCTTCAATTTTGGTGAATGTACTTCTGTTTCTATCTTTTAGTTTGTAACCTTCCTTCCTATTTTTTGGCTGTACTTTAGAATATTTATCTCTATAAATATTATGATTAGTTGCTTTTATAATAGACACCAAAAAATACCATTTCTTTTCTTTATTTTGTTCCTTTGAGTTCCCTTGAACAATATTATGAGTTATTTTTGTACCCTTGCTATTTTGTGCAGAATTAACAAAAAGTGATTGTTATATCCTGTAGAGTATTTACTATATGAAACCATCTGTACTGGATAATCTATGTATGGTGACGAAATATTCTTAAGTCCAATGCATTTGCATGCCTCGGCCAATATCTCTAATAAGTAATTTTATACTATGTTAGTTTTAGTTATTCATCTATCTTATTTTCTATTATTTTTATAACAATTTTAAGAGTATTTCGTGATGAATACTATTGTTATGCTTATTGTTCCTAATGCTCTTTTCGTTTTCTTCTGCTTTCTTTTCTTTCTTCTATTAAGGCTTTTGTCTTTTCATCTCTCTCTCACTTTCTCTAATAAGTGGCGCAACAAGACGCTCGTTACGGTGGATCCAAGAATGTTGGAGCAGCAGGTGCTGCTGCTAGTGCTGTGTCGTTCGTCACTATGAAACTGTAGCTGCTGGTCGAAGCTCCGAAGGCAAACGACGTCGTACTGTTCTACAAGGCCGCGTTTGGTGCAGAGGAGGTTAGCTGTGTAACATCCCGAAAATTCTTTATTTCATTATAACCGATCATTTTATAATATTTATGATTTTTAGGAATTTTTGTAGATTTTTCTGAAAATGATGAATATTTTAATATATTCTTCGTTTTGCGTGTACACTGAGCGGAGCCGGGAAAACTCGAATATCTTTCCTGAGGCTGGTAAACTTTGAACATCAACGTGTCAACGGGGATCTTACTAAACCCGTAGGTAGACGCGGTTTGCGAGTTTACATTTTTTTAGGTTTTATCTGTTAGATAAAATTTCGGTACCATAAAATCACCTGATGAATAATAAAATATTATTTTCATCAATTGTAAATTTTATTCACTGAGAAAATAATTCCACAGTATAATTAATCATCCGTCAGATGTATTTAATTTGGAGACAAGCTTACTATGTACTTTATCGAGGAGCGCGCGAAGCTTCCTCCAATCATTATTTTTATCATTTCTCTCTCCTCCCAAATTTGTGCTGCACGTTTGAAATTAAGGGGGTCTAATCCTTTTCTTTTTCTCAGATTTCCTCTTCTCCAAATACGCTGCTACTATTCACTCATCTTCTCTCTTCTCTTTCACCCTATAACAGCAACACCACCCACACCTCCATTTTGTTCTTCAAAACATCCCAATCTTAGCATCATTTCGTGATTGGAGAACCACCATCATTGAGGAAATCAGCTTCAAGGTTCTGCCATTTCCTCCATCTTCATTCTCCTACGTCTTTGAAGCTTAAAAGTTGGAGCTTTAAGGTAAAGCTCTTAGCTTTTCTCCCTCTCTTCTCTTTTTTTCGTAAACCACTTTCATTTTGATGACAATGGGTATCCATTTCAATATTAGGATTCGATTCTTGCAAGTTTAAATCTTTAAGGAATTCTGAAGTGGAAACGAAATCCCGACCAAAAAGGAGCCACCTTTCTTTGTGCTTCTCCAAGGTAAGAGGAAGACACTCCTCCTCAACCTCTTTTAGCATTTAGGAACGTTGTTTATGATTGGTACTGTGATTCATTTCTGTTTGTATGCTGCTGGTGATATATATATATATATGCTATTTGATTGTTTGTGTGTTTTGATATATATGTCTGGAACGTATAATCTAAAAGGAACGCTGTCGGGGCTGGCTCTCGGATGGTCACGCCTTGAGACTAAAATTTTGGGATTATTGGTGAGAAGTGGTAATGACTTGGATTTCTGATCATTAAGTGTAAAGTCAAAACCTGTCGTGTAGGAACCCCTGGCCAAACCCGTCGAACGTGATGTCTTGATTACTTAGTAAAGTTAAAATCTGTCGAGTATGAACCCCTGGCCAAACCCGTTGAATGTGATGTCTTGATCACTTAGTAAAGTCAAAACATGTCGAGTATGAACCCCTGGCCATGCCCGTCGAATTTGATTCTTGGTCATTAGTGCAATATCAAAAACCGTCGAGTATGAACTCCTGACCACTTAGGAGAGAAACTCCTCCAATACAAAATCCGTCAAATTTGAATGACCACATCCGTCGAGTGAAACATTCGTCGAGTTAGAATGCCAATACCCATTGAGAGACATATCTGTCGAGTGGATCTTCTGTTCATTTATCAGAAGCTTCCCAAAGTTAATATTCGTCGAGTAGAACGTCAAGATCCGTCGAATTAGAGTCCTGACCACAGTGTTTTCGTCGGTTCGACACTTGGGAGATTTCTCCAACGTCGACACCCTCATCCGTCGGAATTGGACTTCTGCTGACCTTCTGGAAAAATTCGACAATTTTGATCTTTGTTCGACAGAACCTCCATCCGACAGAAATTGGTTTTTATCCAATCTTGTTATAAAATGTTCTCCCATTTTTCATCCTTCTGTCATGTTAGTCTTCGTCGAATGGCAGCCTCAATTTTCCACTAAATGCATAATCTCCGTCGAATTCACAACTAGGGTTTATCACCCAATACCTAGCAATTAAATCTGTGACGTTGTTGGTGATTCTGGCCATGTATCTTCTTGGATTCAAAACCCTTGGATTAATAAAAGTACATAAATCATAAATGATTGGATGATTAGAGATTAAGTAGGGATTCATAAACAGGGAAGAACATAAGTATGGGTGAGTTTTTGAGGCACATAATGAATTTAAGGGTTGACTGTTATCATGACTATGAATGGAAATTGTGGATATCCTTAAAAATGTACTATTGGATTGTTGTAGACCTGTGAATGGGATCAGATATTGTTGATAAATGATATGACATGCATTTGAGGCATGATGGACCTAGTTGGTCATGAAGAGTATGATTGTGTCATGCATTGAACAAAAAGAAAGAGATTGTCCGTTGGACTTGGTTAAGGCCGGTAGCCTAGGAGTTGAACTTACACCTTTGTGCGGGTGCGAATAGACAAGTGTAGGTTACTTGTTGACCTTGGGGGTGTCGGGGTGCGGGTACCTCACAATGGGCGGTGGTAGCTCTCTGTACGTGGGGCGGAGCCGATGCAAACACTGTGACGATCCGGACCGAGACGACCGTCTATGTCGAAATCTGTGTAGAATGTCTTGTAAAATGCCATGATGTACAAAATGATAATTTGAGAATTTTAGCACTTGAGGGCACAGGCGACCAAGAATACGGGCATACCTCTTGATCGTTCTCTCCGATTTTTGTGTCTAGCTCCATGGAGTAGGATTTTGGTTATTGAGGGCAAGTGTGCATAGTGAGTCCATGAATCATCGGCATGCATTGTTATTATAATTGAAAGCTGTTATACTTCGATATATCTATATGTATTCGAACTGTTTGGTTGATCATAATTGCTATTGAATGTTTATTACCATTATTCTTTGTCATAAATGCTATGTGGGCGCTCTGCTGTAGTTTGGTTTCTCGATGCTATGATTGGTAATGATGGTAGGATGTCTTACCTCTTCTCTGTCTCTCCATTTCTGTTTTGTCCGGTATCTTTGCGCTCCATAGAAGATAATCGCAAGGAACCTAAGCCCCGACTTCCACGGCTTTTGGCCTCATCTCGACGGCGATGTAGAAGCGTATGGAGCCAAGCACGCAAAGATTTTAAGGAGATGTGCGCCTGACCTTCTTGGGAGGGCCAGAGTGCTGGTACATCAACTATGGTTCTGAGCGTTGCGTCTATACGGGGGATGTGACGTTATCTCTAGCCTGGAGGCGTCACGAGCCTTTGTCTTCACTGTCGTATTAGTTTACGTCTGGAGTTTCAGCTACCGATACGCGAGATGTGGGGTGACCGTTATTTCACTCCGCGGGAAGACTCTTTTCGTTCCACCGCTCGGGCCCCGTCCCGTGACTCTGCGATTCATATGGTGATTTCCTCTGACGAAGAAGATCCCGAAGAAGTTCCTGAGGACGACCCCGAAGAGGATCCTGAAGAGGACCCTGACTCGTTTTCTCCTCACTTGAGGGACTGACTTTACTTGTAGCTACTGAGGGCTATCAGTATTTTATTTTGAGGGCCTGATGTTTTGTCTGTAGTGGGCTGTATATTCTGATACCGTAGGGATATGTATGTATAATCCTTTGGGGGCAAGTATAGTTTTGCTTTTTGTGATGCTGGGCTTTGTAACTAAACAGTTGATAATTATATATATATATAGATGAAATGTTAATTTCCTATGTATGTCTCGTCACCGTGGATATTGATTATCGTTAACGTAAATGTAATAAAAAAAATATATACTTGCTAATTTACTTACCCAACTACAATTGAGTAAATGTATATATTATTAAAATGAACCGGGTCTTAACTCACATAAATTTTATTTCCGCATTGTAATTGAAAGTGAGACGTTCCCTTGGGATTTAAAAAAAAAGGGCGTCACAAGCTGTACCCTGAACCCTAAATGCAAAATAGAGCACGAGCTTCCTCTCATTCTCTCAGTCGAGCTCAAGATCGTTGGTTCCTCCATTCTCGTTGTTGATTTTGCTGATGACTTTGCTTCACCGAAATGAGAAACTTCAATAGGGTTTTAGAGAGAGAAATTAAGTTTTAGAGAGAAAAAAAAAGACAAATGGGTCAGATCTTGAGGAAGAGGAGGAAGGGATGACCCTCGAAGGCAGATCTAGCAGTCGGACCTCCGACGGAGTCGGTGGTAGTGAAATGTAAGGTACAACATGATAGACTACGACGATTACCTGGACGAGGAGGAGGAAAACGACGAGGATGAGGATGAGATGAGGCGCAAGAAGAAGAAGCTTAAGCTCATCGTGAAGCTCAACCAGGGTGCCGAAGATGAAGAAGAAGACGAAGACAACAATAACAACAATTCGGTGGCGCCTAGTCACACGCGCATCACGTTGCATGCAATACACGCGCCAGAGGAGGATAAGCCACTGAGGAAGAAAGGCATCAGCGTCAAGGAAGGAATGGAAGAGGATGAGGAAGAAGGTGAAGAGGAAGAAAAAGAAGGGAATGAGGATGCAGAGGAACATGAACACGATGACGAAGGCGAAGATCAATGTGAGGTAAAGGGCTGAAAAGTGGATTCTAAAGGGCTCCACTCTGTTTCAGGAACTCCATCAAAGCTTCCATCTGGGATTCCCTTGCCTGATAAGAGGACACTGGAATTAATCCTTGACAAGCTTCAGAAGAAGGACACGTATGGTTTGTATGCAGAGCCTGTTGATCCAAAAGAGCTTCTTGATTATCACGATGTGATTGAGCATCCGATGGACTTTGCCACAGTGAGAAAGAAGTTGGCAAATGGATCTTATCCTACCTTAGAACAATTTGAGGTGTGTAAACTTGCCTCAATTGTTCATGATTGGAGTTAAGGGAGTTTTATTTTCTTTTATGAGATTTTGATTGTTTTTACAAATCCATGTGCTGATATAGCTAATGTTGGAGAAGAAATATAATTCTTATGGATTATATATGAGCTAATTATGATATAATGACATTAAATGAATAAAAGAGGTAATTAAATCCTTAATGCAGAAATTAGAATTTTAGTTTGTAATTCAGTTGTGAAACTTGACAAAGTAGGTGTGAACTTGTTGCTAAATGGGAACATGTATAGTAAGAATGTATACTGGTATGCAAGGTCGATCTTTTGATGCTTTCATGTTAGATTTGTTATATGAGTTTAGATCAATTGTATTGATTCCTTACTGCCTTGTTGTGACTAAACTCCCACCGTTTAATATGCTTGGATGGCACAAAACTTTGTTTGAACTCTTGTGAATAAGTGCTTTCCTGTTATATCAGACATAGCATAAGTATGAGCCTTAAATAGATGTTAATTTGAGTGTAACTGTGCATCTACATGAAAGTTTAAAGTCATATGTATGCCTTACTTAAATGTGAATGTGTGTTAATATAATTTCGGTCACTTAAGTGATGTTGATTGACTTACTAATTTTTCTTACATAGAGAAATTATGAATGCTATGCTAATAAGTGCTGGGCCTCCTCCGTATTTGTGGGGGAAGCTATTCTTTCTATTTGTTGCACATGCTGTAAATTGATTGAGTAAATACACACATAATCCTTATAATAGTTTATGTGGAGTTTAAAAATTAAAATAGAGCATTGAGTGCTTCATATAATGTATTACATCGTATATCATATATCCTTGTTATCTTTGAGTTACTATTAACTTGGTTATGTGACATGTATAGTTATATATATATAGAGTGTGATAACCATGATCTACATGTGCATGATCAAGTATTTGATGATGCTTGCATGGATGAATTTCATGTCCCTATTACATTATGAAATTAGTTGAGATTGATAACTATGGACCAAGAGCCATGGTGTTGAATTTGAGATATGGACATAATGATCATAATGCTAGATAAATCATTGATTCAAATGAGACTAAATTCATAAATGAGTTTATTTTTAACCTCAATGGAGGTGATGTCACTTGGAAGTCATCCAAGCAGACCTGTATAGCCAGATCTACAATAGAGGCTGAGTTTATTGCTATTAACTTGGTAGGAACTGAGGTTAAGTGACTAAAAAATCTCTTAGCAAATATTTCTTTATGGAAGAAACCTGAAGACATAGATTTTTCAGAGTCTGTGATTACGAAAATAGCAAATAGCCAAATAGTAAAAGCAAACAAAAATGTGTATAATGAAAATAGTGACATATATGTATATGTCACCATTCTGTGAAGCATATGTTAAAAGATAGAATTAAATCCATTAATTATGTGAAGTCATAAGGAAATTTGACAAATCCTTTGACAAAATCTTTGTGTAGAAAATGAATAAATAAAACATTAAGAGGAATGAAACTTGAGTCACTTTGAAAATTAACAGTGATGGTAACTCAACCTTTGTGATTAGAGATCCCATGAATAAGGTTCATACAGGTAACAACAAGTCATTTGTTAATTATGCTAGCATTATTAATTTTTGTCAATTCCAATGATGTGAGAAGTGCTAGACTGCATTGAATGAGAGGATAAGTTGAAAGCTTTTAATGAATTTTATATCTCTTATGGGTGGTGTATTAAATGCAGTATACATTTGATGAAATCACCTATATGAGTCTGGAATAGGGGCGCTCCTATGAGATTATGACATAATCTCTAGAGCACTTATGAACTACCAGGCACGTGCATGACCTATTAGCGCAAAATTGCGTTGAACAACTTTGGATAAGAAGTCGGTGTGAATGATAAGATCACTGATATACAAGTGGAATGAGGTTCATAGAGATACTAATCTCACCGGCATTCTTTGTGATTGGAGATCCCATGAATAAGGTTCATATGAGTAATATCAAGTCATTTATTAATTATGCTAGCACTATTAATTTTTTTCCATTCCAATGATGTGAGAAGTGTTAGACTGCATTGAATGAGAGGATAAGCTGAAAGCTTTTAATGAATTTCATATCCCTTATGGTGGTGTATTAAATGCAGTATACACTTGATAAAATTACCTATATGAGTGTGGAGTGGGGTCGCTCCTATGAGATTGTGACATATCTTTAGAGCACTTATGAACTACTAGACACGTGCATGACCTATTAGCGCAAAATTGCATTGAACAACTTTGGATGAGAAGTCAGTGTGAGTGATAAGATCACTGATTCACAAGTGGAATGAGGTTCATAGAGATACTAATCTCATCAGCATTCCTGTGAGTCCTATCTTATTTATTCTATGTGCTAGTTCATAATCCAAAAAACACTAGTACTTATGTATTAAATTCTTAAGCTCACATGAACTTCCTTTCTTAACTTTGAAATATGTGAGGATTGTTGTATTTTTATTATATTATAATTATATTTCAAAGTCAACACAATTTTTTTCATCCATATCCCTATCAAAACTATTTTACCGTTTCCCTAACTTAACTCCATTCTTTTTGTTCTGTTACATTACGGTGTTTCCTTCAATTTTGGTGAACATTGTAATTTATGTTTCTATATTTTATTTTGTTACCTTCTACGGTGTTTCCTTCAATTTTGGTGAACGTTGTAATTTATGTTTCTATCTTTTATTTTGTTACCTTCTTTCCTATTTTTTTATTGTACGTTGGAATACTTACCTCTATAAATACTATGGCTAGCGGCTTTTACGATAGACGTCAAAAAACACCATTTCTTCTCTTTATTCTTTTCTTTTGAGTTCCTGTGAGTAATACTATGAGTTGTTCTTATGCCTTTGTTATTTCATGCAGAGCTAGTAAGAAATGGTTGTTGTATCCTAAGGAGTATTTGTTATATGAAATCATCTGCATTGAGTAATCTACTAATGGTAACGAAATACTCTTAAGTTCAGTGCATTTGCACGCCTCAACCGATATCTCTAATAAGTTATTTTATGCTATTTTAATTTTACCTATTCATCTATCTTATTTTCTATTATTTTTACAACAAAAGTAAGTGTGAAAAGATCCATGTTAATTTCTATAGAAAGAGGGAAATGTTTATTGTCATTTTTATTTTATAAACTTTTTATAATTTAAATTAATTCATGTAATAAAAAGTTAATGAAATGAGAATGGTAATAGATATAAAGAAATGACAATAAACATTTACTATAAAAAGAAAAAATGCTTATCATGAATAAAACGCATGCAAAACCAGCATGAGTGGTCGTAATGTTTTCCTAGAAAAAAAATTCGTAGGAAGTAGCATTGCTCACATATAAAAAAAAGGGTAAAAAACTAATGAACAATCTCCTCAAATAATAAAAATTGTACTTCTGTTTTTTCTTTTAATTATTATTGAATATTGATTCTCAATTGATATCCGCCTAGGTATTTCAAGACACATATGAATGTATGATGTTGATGTCGAAAACTCAATTTTTTGTTGAGTAATGCTTATCCACACAATTACACGCACATCACTTTATGTTTATATAATATTTATTATCTAATTATAACTAATTCTATTTTATTTTTTATATACTTATACTCTCTTTCATTTTATCACATATTTTTATATGTGAGAGATGTACATAAGACATGAGGACGTGTAATTAGTATTTTTCTTTTTTGTTAAGTAAACTTTTTTGTTCCTGTACAGGTACAAGCACCATCAATGTAACCCGAAAGAGTATTTATAATCTACTAACTACTATGATAATCAAGAACTTTGATATATTTGACAATTTATGAAGATATAGATACTTTAAAAAAATGAGTACCAGAATATTTGCTGCCATGTTGCTTTGAATTAGCAACACTCTACTGGTTTGGTACATATCACTGTCTTCTCAGTTAAGAGGGGAAGAGGCTAGTTTGAGAACGGCACACAAGCACCACAAATGCTGCCCCGTAAACAGTCCACTTCACTTATTGAAGCCCTTATCCGTCCCAATAAATATACTCACAGCTCCAATAAATATTTGTATAGATTTTATTTATATAAATTGTGTATACTAAAATAATTAATAATTAATATTTATTATTTTTAATATGAAATAATTATATAATATAAAAATTCATACAATTATTTAAGTATTGATTATTTAATTTATACAACTGTGTAAACTAATATTTCTCCATAGCTCAATAGGCAGCTGGGTCTTCACGGGAATCAACTACTACCTACTACTTCTTTATGATGAGTACGACTAATTGAGCATGATGCGTGTGCTTGTTGCCTTTTATTTAGTCCCTGTCACATAAAGTTGATGCCCCTTTCACTTCGTTTCTATACCATGAACCTTTACCTTACACGCGTAAATGGCCAAGAATGTGCTTCTGGTTCTCATTAAGTGCCCACTTTTACTCATCTACTCAAATTTTTTTTTATGATATTCTTACCACAAATAATACATATATCATTTTTTATATTTTATTTAATATTATTTATTATATTTATTTTTTTTATTAATTTTTTTAATCCTAACAATGGTATAAGTACTTGTTCTTCCACCTGTATGCACTAAAGTAGCAAAACATGCGCGGATGTGTTGATATGTGACAAAGTTTCAAAGATAATGTTTATCTCAATAATATTTAAAAAATGTATAATAAATGTAACTATTTATTATAATTTTATACACCAAATGCAATAAAAAAGTATTTGCAATAAATCCTCTAAGAAATGAAAGAGAGGAAGACACAGCCAATTTCAAATGAAAAAGGAGATGATGTTGCGGATTTTCATTTTATCTTCCGGGGCACAAGAGAAACCCAAATTCTATTCACGAAATCGTAGATATTATTTGTTGAATAAATGAAGCATTGTTTTTTTGTTTGGATATAGGTAAGCTTTACAAATCAACAGATTGAAAATGACGGACTTGTATCAAGAAAGCAGGAATTAAAATGTGGGTTTTAGTTGGTATTATGTGTGTTTTACAAAATTGCTTTTTTACATTGATGATTAAAACGTGATTGAAAATCATATATCTGAGCAGAAGTAGTTCTAAAGAAAATATTTTTGTAAAATGAGTTTTATGATTGAATATTTAATTAATTTTTATAATTAACAGTTATTTCTACACTAACAAAATAACCTTTTAAGTGTGCAACTAAATGTGTCCTTCAAATATTGAATAAGAAGAAAAGAGGAATTAAAAGCTCATTTGTCTTTTTTTTTTAATTGGCTTATTTCTGCATTTCTAGTATATCATTCATGAAACATTTCGAATAAAACACATAATTCATTTATTTTTGTGGTCCAGAGACATAATTCATTTATTCAAAACAAAGTTCATACATCAAACACATACTCACACTACTGTGCGCAAGCCTGAAGACATTACATGTTCTGGATACACATCTCTAGCCTCTAGGCATAAGTTTAGTCAGGGGATCAGCTAACCATTTTTGCGTAGTGTATTATATATGGAACATTTTTCTTCTGTACCAAATACTAAGAAAGTTATATTTTTATATACATATATTTGATTTTGCAATGATATTTCGAATCCTTTGTGAAGATTATTGTTGCCAGACTATGACAATAGTTACCAGGTCTATTGTCCCACCAATAATCCCAAACATTATACGACCTCCTACACCATAGCAAACACATGCTACAAATTAACTTCCATGCATATGGTTGAAAATGCAATGCATGTCAACTTCTTGTTGCTCCATGTTCTGGCTCCATTATTTAACAAGAATGCATAATAAAAGGTTGATTTATGTGCATTTAGATCTCCACTCTAATCTGCATTAGAGTTTTTTTTTTTCCTTTTTTAATACACATTGCATGTGTGTCAATTTGCTTTATAATTTATTTTTTAGATAATAAAAATCAGGTAAGTTTTGATGATTATATTTAAATAAATATGTAACTGCTTAATTATCATATTTAAATTTAAATTTATGTTTATTTTATTTAAAGTAGTTACAAATATGACATTACCATCCCATTAATTTCTTTTAAAATATTTTTAATAAAAAGGTAGTCAACACTAAAATTGGTTTTATTATTATACAATAGCATAAAATAAAACAATAAATTTTAAATCATAAACAAAAATAAAATAGTTGTTACACGTACTAACAATTATATATTTCTCATATATACCCTTTTTTTATAACTCTCATATATATCTTAGCAAACTATTTAACGATATTGAAAAAAAAATCAATGACACTTTAAGTGTACTAAAACTATATTTCAAAAATATTAAAAAAAAGTATATTTCAAAATTAAATTACATATATTCACTGTAACTAGCATTTTTTCATTCTAAATCTAGTTTGTTCTAAAAGTGAAGGATTACTTTTTGCCTTTTTCTGAAATAAAAAGAAAAATAGTAATTTATTAAAAGGACGTAAAAGATTTATTAATATCCTCCGCATTAAATATAACGGGAAATTAAGAGTTAAATTTATTAGTGATATTTTAATTTTTTTAATTTAAAAATAGATTTGCCTGCACAGACTGCCGGCAGCTGCATCTTTCCCCATCCCAATCTAGGCATCAACCCATTCGTTTTGTAATAGCACCAACAAAAGGGGCGTTGAGGTTGAGGGGGTGCCAAATGTTCAAGAGAATTGGAAAGTAATCTTTTTTTTTATTGCAAATATCCCGAGATTTGATCTATTTAAATTTTCTTTGAAACTAATTCTTATTCGATAGAAGGAGCACAAAAGTTATGCAACAATGAATTAAAAAAGTGTTCTGAACAGAAATAAAAGATGACATACTTGATTCCATTCAAAACGGTTGGTAATGGTGGTAGTGTCTGCAAGGCATTCTACGTACTAAGAGAAAAATATATTAGAATACATACATATTTAAGTGACTTAGCTGCATACTTATAGAGTGAATTTGTATGCAGGATAAATAGTATCCAATGAAATATTGTTTAGATATGGTTATGCTATGATTGGTAGTTAGGAGGAGATAAGATCATAAAATATCATCGTTAAAGAGGGATTATGTTTAAATATGATACTTGTCTTAGCGGGCACATAGTTAACCACATGGACCATATCAGCAATGGGCTGCTAATCTTGAGTCTGGATCTAGGATACCGATCAAGAACAACATGTTTATCATGAGACAAGGGATTGTGGAGAAGTTCTTTTACATTTTCAAAGTAATACACTGCACTAGTAAAAAAGTAACACGTGGGTATGTATAACAATACAGGCTATTAGATTGAAATAAAATATTCTTAAATTATATTTGAACGGTTACCATGTCATTAAAAGTGTTACTCTCATTATATATAAGAATTTTTCAAGACTATGTCTCCATCCGTAGATGTTCAAATTAGATTCCCCTATTTTGGATTTTTTTTATTTGCCTTGTTTTGAAAGTTTTATGGTATGTGTTATACTCTAATACTGATAACCTAATATATCATGTATACTCTAAGATAAACAGTATTAGTTATATTATTTTTAATTTAAATATCATATTAATACATATCATTTAAATAAATAATAATGAAGAGCCTTGCAAAAAATTAAAAGTCATATACATACATATTGTCACAAAAGGGCTCATTATATACATAAACTTTTCTACAAATTAAAAGTAAAGTAAATAAATACAAAGCTTTAAACTACTAAGTATAAAAATTGTCCTAGTTTTTATACTTTTTCTTCTTGACATTGGATGAACTTTCATCTGAATTTACATGGCAACCAACGGGGTGAAAAACCACATTTCTTAGTATAAGTAACCAAAACTAACAGTTTAAACATTCGAAATGAATAAACCTAACTTAAACTGATAAACATACTAAAAACTCATTGCATAAGAACCATTACAAAACTTCCTCTCTATGTAACATTCCTAAACAATCTATACCTCTAATCTGATAACCGAAACCACGATGATAACAAACAACTGCTCATGCAATCATTTGGAATCATCTACTAGACAATCGTTCATACAACTGTCACCAAAGGCACAAACCAATAACAAAACATACACACACTAAACACAAATTCTAATCTAATCAAACATTAAATAATGTAGTGATGAAATGATGTATACTCACAGAAAAGTATATGCAATGTAGGTGTAGTGTCGTGATACTTAACTATTCTCCCTTGATTAAGAAGATACTATGTCATAATAATGTGTGACCTCTTATAACCTACCTAGAAGGAGCAAAGTCTGTTACCATAACATGTATCCTCCTAATCTTACTAAGTATTCTACCAAGTAGTCTACCATAAACTGGGTGGATATCGCCACTAAACTGAGTGGATGCCTCCACTATCTGATTTCTAGGGATAGCAAGTATATGTGAAGTGAAGTATGTGAAAATGTGGAGTTATGTCCTAACTTTAACATAACCACTACATAACTCTATACTAAGTCCATATTGCATTACTAAGACTACCTCTTATCTGTAAGAGTAGTTCATGCATTACGACACTTAATCAATGCCAACTAGACTTAATACAATTCCTATTCTTGCATTACTAACTCTACTTCACTCTTTGAGAGCTTTCACGCACTGTGGCATTCACCCTTGTCAGTTATGGTCTATGGCACTCAACTCTTGCCATCTAGCCTGTACACTTGTTTCTCACTTTCTCATCACTTCCCAAGTGATATCTAAGCAACACTTTGTGATGCACAATTTTTAGTTTCAAACAAGTCTACAAACTTGATGTGGGATTAATTATTGCATTGCAAACTCAAGTGCAGGTTGTCTCAAGTAATAAATTTCTCGGGAGTCCGAGGTCGATCCACAGGGAATTGTTGAAGATTAATTAAGGTGAAGTAAATATTTTATTACTACGATAAAAATTATTTACTTAGGTTAAAAGATCCACTCTTGGTAAATAAAGTAAAGGTAAGATTAATTTCTTTTATAACTCAATTAGAATCCTCGCAATATGGAGGTTCCAATCGAAAAATACAACATTAAAAGTTCATTTAAAATAATATACGTAATTATATTATGTTTCCTAAAAATATTACCACCACTTATAAATGGTTTAAAGCATTCATTGTGCCAATATTTTGTCTACAACAAATCAAGAACTTCTCTTTACAAAGATGATTTCTAAATTATAAGAAACAAATTATAATACGTATAATGATTACTAGAAAATATAAATCATTTAAGCACAAGAGAAGAATAAATCTAACCTTACTTTATTACCAAGAGCTTCACTCTTTCACCCAAGTAAAATGAAACTTAGTTACTCATATATAAGAAGAAAGAAAGAGAGAAGAAGAAGAAGAAGAACATGACTTTAATTTAGAACAAAGAAAAATTACTATAAGAAAACCTAGTAACAAAATGACATCATTTTAGTAACTAACACCTAACTCCCTCAATGATCTGCCAAAGCCTCCTTTTATAGAGGAGTAGAGATATAAAATGACAAGGGGGCTGAGTCATTAGTGGGTAGATGAGTGAAAAATGAGTGAAAAATGCCAAATGACTTTTGGTGAGTGAAAAATTATGGAGATTCCTTGTCTCTGAAATCATGCAGCTCTGAAGTCATTGCATTCGTCATTTTTGAACCAAGTAGTCTTCATGAAAGTTGTAGGCCTGGATCTTAGTTTTCAAATGACTTTGGTTTGAGTTCAATATCATTTCTATAACTCCAGATACGTTCAAATTACTGCACACTGCCTAGGCCCAGTCACAGCTCCTCTGTTCTGACTTCCAAGCCCAATATCACCTTCAAGGAGTCCGATTCTAGAAAAGTGTTCAACATGAAAGTTGTAGATATGGGTCTTAACTATTCAGCACCAAATTTCAGCCCATTTGACAACCTCTAGCCTGAAAACTGTGATGAACAGTACACATAGGTTAAGCTATCAGGAAAAGCACTCTGGTTCTTGCTTCAACCCCAATTTGAGTTTTCTACTCGTGTGATTGAGCCTTTGAGGTATTCATGAAAGTTATAGAGCTCTATCTTATCTTTAAAATGTCATCAGATTCATCTCATTTGACCACCTACACCCCAAGATATAGCCCAAATACAGAAGTAACATAAGACATAAATTATGCTGAAAAATTCAATTAAGTCCAATTTGAGTCCAAACTTACAAAACATAATTAAAATCAATCAATTAAGTACATGGAGAGTGTAAATGACTAAAAATGAAGGCTTATTAATATATCAAATATGTGATCATCACTTTGTCACTCATGAGCTGAACTTAAATCTATGACAATCCATACTTAATGAATTGCTCAATTTTTCCTTTATTTTCCCTTGTACGCCACTAGGTATATCTTTCTAAGAAATCCCTCTCTAGTGCCTCAACACTATTAAAAAGGCATAAACAAAGGATTCTAACAATTAGAGAACTCAACCCATCAAAATCAGCATCTTGATGAGTTTTAGACCCTCATTCTGCGGCACTCCCTTTTCACGCCACGGCGCCCTACTCTCGAGTGCCAAGGTGATGCATCCCACGCCGCGGCATGCGAAGCAAAACTAGCCTCACGCCTCGGCATGACCTCTCCACGCTGCGGTGCACACTGGTTTTCTACATTATTCTGCAGAAAACTCATGGTTCTGCATTGTTTCATTAATCAATCTCAGCTTCTAATCCTCTAAACTTGGTTCCTAGTTGGTTTCTAACACCACCAACAAATTCTAAACATGTTTTAACACCATTACAACCTATTGATTCACTAAACTTGAATCAAATACTAAAAATCTCATATTTGGTCATTCAAAACCTAGGTTCAAGCTCAAGAACCATCTAATTCTATCCAATGATAAAACCAACTATCTTGTTCCTATCAAGTTGAAACAATCAATTTCAATCAATGAAATCAAGATTCAAGCTAAAGAAACTAGTTTTCCCTCTTTAAAACTCAATTTCTCCATCTAAAAATCTAAGTCCAAAGCATAGAAAAGATGAAGAAATAAAGATAGAAAACACTCCTACCTCTTGCTTGGATGAAGATATTGAAGCCTTTGTTTTACTCTTGGAACTTCCCTTTTGATTTCCTTCTCTTTCCTCTCCTTTTTCCTTTCTTTCCTCCCTTGTTTTCTTTCTTTTCTCACTTCCTCTCCTCTATTTTTGCTCTCAACCGTGGGAGTGAAAAACAAAAAAAGAGAAGTTTGTTTTGACTTCTTAAAGGATTATCCTGATATGCTATGAACACTTAGATTTTTCCGAATCAAGGTTCTAAACCTCCAACAGACTCAAAATAAATCTTAAGATTCATTAAAAAATATATTGTACTTTTTCTCTATTTTTTCATATTTGTTGGGGTCAATCTAGCATTAAAAGCACAATCAGTATGCCTAAAAATACCAAATTAACTTCGGTTGTCCTAAAACTTTTACTTCACTTTAATTAACTCATTTGTAACCTAGAAACAAGTTATCCACACTTACTTCCCTTCAAATAACAGTTTATGTTATTTTCTGAGTCATTTTAGGTTATTTATCACATTTTGTGTTGTAGTAAAGTGCCTAACCTAAATTAACTCAGTTTCTCACAAAATTTAACTAACATGCTAAACAAGTATCAGACTACCTATGTAACCTT
Organism: Ormosia semicastrata; assembly: GCA_029884595.1. Lineage (NCBI taxonomy): Eukaryota > Viridiplantae > Streptophyta > Magnoliopsida > Fabales > Fabaceae > Ormosia > Ormosia semicastrata. Next base: position 19,065,438 of record JAQQTO010000057.1, on the reverse strand, counting down.
ATACAAGTCTAACATAATTTCTGAGATGTTATAGTATGTGGACTAGAATGATATATAAGGAAACAAAAAGAGTGGGAATGAAATAAAATTTTCATACCATTGTTAAATGTTTAATTATGAAAAAGAGTGAAGTTTCAATTCTCTTATTTAAAGTTTTAGTGAAAGTAAATAGAATTAGAAGAATTATAATATTATTGATCTCATAATACCTTTATAACAAAGGTACTAAACTTTGAAAGCAACTCTTATGAAGAGATTGTATAATCTTTATATTCCTATAGTCAAACAGAAATTAATTACATAAATGGTTCAATTTTTTTTTTTTAGTTTCTCAAAGTATTTCTTTATTTGATAGGTAAAAAACTAATCTCTCAAGTTACAGTTAGAGATCGAATCCAAAATCACATGTTTAAGACATCATTTATAAAAACAAGGAGACTAAACCATACACATAAATGATTTGAATTAATAGAAACACCTCATAGTCTTAAAAAATAAATACTAAACCTTAAAATTAATGACAAAAATATAATTTTATAAGATGTCCTTATTTCCTATTTGGAGAAAAAGAAAGATGGAAAACAGAGGTGGATGCACTAAAATAGATTCCCCAATTCTATTCCTTACCATCTCCCTTTTTAAGGTCCCAAAAAACTGGGATCATTTAACATCACATTCCATTTCTTTCTTTTCCTTCCTTCATTATTATTCCAGCATTAGACATAAACAACTGAAGAAATATAGAGGACACGTAAAGGGTAACAAGGATTGCTAGGTCGCATAAGAAAAATTTAATCATAGACAATTTATCAATAAAATAAAATAAAATTTAATCCATTGACAAACAAAGAATGTTTCCACTGTCATTAGTATCTATCTATAAATTTACATTTCAAAGTACAACGCATCAAGTTGGATTCCCAACAAATGGTTGGAGTTCCTATCACTGGGATGATCTTTCAGTGTTTTAGACTAGCATGAAAGTTTACTAGTTGTATATCATCCAGAAAGAGAGAGAGAGAGAAAAAAAAATAGAAGGAAAATTGTGCAAGGAAAACTTTTTTCACCAAAGACCACCCCAATGCTCCATCAAGAGTTTGGAACAAAACATTTGATCAGAGGCACATTCTGCGATCTCCATAGAGTTTTAATTAACTTTAGCATGAAACACCATGTGATTGTAAGTATCAATGCAGGGAAACGACCCACAACAAGCCCAGAAAGGGCAATTATACATAGAATTGTGTAACCTGAATTCCCAACTCTATCTATTCTCTTCTCCTCATCACTCACAGCTACCTCCTCCTTTGCCAATGATGATTCTTGGGAACAAGTGATTCCATAATCAACTTCATCATCTCTTACACACTCTAGTTTAGTTTTAAGCAACAACTGTGTCCTATTCCTACTCTCTTCCTCTACTTTTGCAACATCTTCTGGCTCCTCTTCTATCTCAAAACTTGGTAACTTATCTTCATCCAAAACACTTGAAACTTCACTCCCTGACTCAACTTCTCCCTCTCTACTGCTCTTCTCCTTTTTCTCTTTCTTAGAGCAACGAAACTTCTTAGGCACAAGTTTCTTCACCATCTTGGACTTAAACCTACCACTACGGCTACCTCTACTTTTGCATTCAGAAATTCCACAGGGCTCCACAACCTTTATCCCTATTGAATAATCATCCTCCACCAATTCTGGACCACCCCACTTCATGTCACCAGTTAGAGAATCCAATTCAGGCCCAAAAAAACAAGTCTCTTCACAACAAATCCCCACCTCACTCTTCGTTTCCACAACTTCAATTTCACCAATGGACAAAGAACCAGAGCCCAATTCAGCTGCACCGACCAATATCTCACCCTGAACAGTTGCCAGTTCACAATGTTTCTTCGCCTTCAATTGAAGAAGCTTCTGGAACCAAACACAAGTAGAACTAGAAACCCTTTTGAACAAAGATTCCATTGCCACGTTTGCATTGGAACAAGGCCCCAAATGTGAAACGACACGTTTCCCTGCGTATTCAAGAAACACAAGCGCAAACGCCGACACGGTGATCCCAACCGTGAGCCTCTTCACGCTCGCCATCAAAACCACCACCACAAACATCTTCACGAAGACACCAACAACCATGTTTGCATCCGACCCGGTACCGCATTCTCCGACCCGACCCGAAACTACAGCAGCGCCGTTTTCTGCCACCAATGGACTCAGCCTCGGAGCCTCCGCGCGGGGAACGATCGGACTCGGTGAGTCCGGCATCGGCGGGGGAGTGGTGGCCGGAGACGGCGGCGGCGGTGGTGGATCAGGGATTTCGGGTTGAACCGGTTTCTTGGACTTGGATTTCTTGAAGCGGCTGCGGTTCTTGACGAAGAGATCGATGAGGGAGGTGGGGAAGCCGGTCTCGACGACGAGGGAACCGCCGCGTTTTGGAGATTGGAGATCGGCGACAATTTGGGATATTCGGGTGACCCTGTTTTTCTTCCATGGAAACGGCATGGTCGTTTTTGTTTGTGTGTGCGGTGTGGAAGAAGGAAGAAAATGAAGGGAAAGACTGAAAGTTGGGAGGACCCAAATGGATGGAAGAGGGTTAGGAATGAAACATAGTTTATAGGTGAATGGGGGAAAAATGGTATTAGAGAGGGAGACAAGGAAGCGGTTTCCACGGAGAGAGAAAACGAGAATGGCGTGGAGGAAAGGAAAGAAAATGGAGGGTGAAGTGAAAGCGCGTGTGTGGGTTGAAAACTTGACACTTGAAGGGGACCTGTTGGGGTATTTGCTGTGGAAAAAAGTGTTTGGGACTCTTTTTGGTGTTTTTGGATTAACTCTTTTCTAGTTTTTATAATTATCTTACAGTGGTCTCTCTCTCTCTCTCTTTTTCTTTTTGGTTTTTTAAGGAGAAGGCGGGTTGGGTTTTTCTATGGATAATACCGAGGGAAGAAGAAACTAAGAAAGAAAGAAGGTACCTCCTCAAGGAAGTGTAAAAACATTTTCCCAATCAATGGTGAAAGAAATGTTTTTGTCACACAAGTTATATATTGGATTTTCCCAATCTGTTTAATATATATAAAAGAAGATTTCCCTTACTTATTCATATTTTCTTTCTTATTTTATCATTCTCACTTATTTATATTTATCATATATAGGTTTAACTATTTTACCTCTTTTACTTTTATAATTAAGATCTATTCTACGTTACTTTTACTCTCTCTTATTTCACTCTCAATAACCCATATTCAGATGCTTTTATCTTTTGATTCCTTATCAACAAATGCTTTAAATTGCACCACAGTTCCATCACTTACAGTATCAATCTAACACATTCGCATTTCTTCTTCTTCTGAATGGAAGTTCGTTATTCGTTAAATTTTATACATTTAATTTTTTTTAACTTACTCATAAATTTATTTTATATATCACAAAAATATTATAATCGTATATAAAATAATTTAATATTTTTATCATATTAATATAAGGTATAAATATAATATGCATATAAAAGTTAAATACAAAATATCTCCCTTTGTATGGTGTAAGTGTTTGGAAGGTTTCAATTTTATATTTTCACTTTCTTTGGTTACCAATAAAATGTAAGAAAAAAACTAAAAGTGTGTTTTAATAAGTGTATGTCAATGTACTGGTATGTATAAGAAAAATAATATTATCACTTTTTCTATCACACCACTATTTATATAATTTTTTAATAGTTATAATTAAATAAAAAAAATGATAAAAAAAAGTGATTTAATTAATGATATGACGAGTAGAATAAAAAATAATGTGAGAAAAAAATAATATGAAAAAATCATGATTGTATATATAATGATAATGATAACAATAATGCTATGTAATACGAAAAATCAATTCACCATTTTTACACGAACGATTTTGGTTGTATCAAATTTCATTCATTTATTTATTTTCTACTTTTTTCTTCTCCCATGATTTTCGTTTTTCTCCATGCTACGTAGATACGTGCAATTCGTCTTGTACTAAATAGTACAGCTCTAATAATAATTAACACAAGATTTCAGTATAACACAAACGGTGGAGATGTATTTAAGTCTGAGGAGAAGAGACTTGATAATTTTTTTATAAATTTCTTAAAATATTAATTACTCGATAAGTGAAATATTAATTTTTAAAAATATAAATACATGCCTAAATAAAACTCTTCTAATAGTATAACTTTTATATATATAAATTTTATAATAAAATTAATGACTATATATTTAAGAGACTTAATTTTTTTCTACTCAAATAAATATATGTTGATAGTCACTTGATAACATCATCAATTGTATTTAAATATACACACATAATTATGATTTGTGATGAAATAAGACGTTATAAAAATAAAATTATTTTTATAAAGTTGTTATCCATCTTCTTTTCAAAGTTAATTTTTACCATTAAAAAATGATTTTTTTCCTGAATCTGAAAAAATGGAATTCATGGAGTCTTTTGTTTATAAAAATTGAATATATTGACTGTTACTTTTATCTAGATCATGTTCGCCGTTTTACATATGACTTATATTCTTTTGTCTTTAATTGCAAGCAAAACAAATTAATTAAAAACTGTATGTTATAACTTTTTTTAAAATATTTACAAGAACTGTTTTTTTTTTCGGTTCTTACAATAATTCTTCACAAAATTTGGATGTAAGACCGATTCTCATTTGAGATAGTGAGATTATCCCTTTTTGTAAATACTTTATTGTGGGCTTGAACATGTAGCATTGCAGGATCTTTTAATCACAGCTCAAATTTGTTTATCATTTTAGCCATCATCATTAATAGATTTATTTATTTGATTATAAGAAATTGGAATATTCTCAATGAGCTTATTGCTTAATTGCCATTGGCCCAAATCTTTAAAATTTGTGTGTTGGGAGCTCCTTCATTCGACTGACCATGCACCTTTTCTCCTTCAATATATTATGGTGCTAGCACCTCCGATGTATGAAAAATAAAAAAAATAAAAACAAAACTACTACTTCTATTTAAATTATTCCATACTTATCACTTAAAAATATAGGTTCAAATTATTAAAAAAATTTCATTATTAAAAATGTAAACAGATTATAAGATTTTCACCATAAAACTGTTAGGAATGAGCTAAAAGGATTACTATAAAATCAGTGAAAGGAAAACACAAAAATGGCGATAGAGTAATGTAACTAATTATAAAAACAAAAACAAAAACAAAAGTAAGGTAGTAACATTTGAAGAATAATTTAATAAGAACAACAAATGAACTGAAAATTCTTAAAGGTAACTTGTTTATAACCAATTTAAAATCATTTGTGTTTCAATATATAGAAAGAAGGTATCTGTAAACTTCAAAATTATAGAAGAAAAATTCATGTAAATTTAATTTAAAGAAAACTACTATATAATTTTGCCTTAGATGAATATTCATCGAATTTCTTTTCGGCTTTTGGCAGACAGCAAGCCCAGACTTAAAAAAAGATATATACAATGTGAAATTTAGAAGATAATCGATGTTCTGAGTATTTTAATTTGTTTATGTAGCATTGTAGCTTCACAATTTGTTATTGCAATTATTTAGCAACCAGATAATGACTTGCTTGTTGCTTTATGAGCCGCCTAATCCAGTAACCCTACGCATTTGTTTTCTATCTTTATATAATACGAATTCTATCACTGTCCTCCATTCTAATTGGCTGCCATTAATAAAATTGAGATTACCATTGTTAACTTAGCAAAATGAAAAAGAGAAAAGATAAGATGCCATATAAACTATACAAATGTAGCAAAAAGGAGCTGCCACTTGTGCAACTCTAAATTAACTACTAAATTTTGTATTTTCTTTTTCTTAGGCTGCTTGTCGGTATCAGTGATTGTGATTGACTATATAATTCTTCCCACTAGACAATGAGCACAAGGTGTTGCCTTAATAATTGGATCAAACTAAATAAATGTTTAATGGGACCCATTTCCCTGTTGATCAAATTACATATAATGGGCATATATGCATGCTTTAGAAGAAAGAACCATAAAAAAAAGGTTGGCTTTTGGGGGCCAAAAAGTGGGATATGACATTAAGACCCAAAGAGAAAAGTTCAGCCTCAAGCTTAAAAAATCCTAGCGAATATGGCTCAGTGTGTGAGTGAGTGACATCGGGGTAGGTGGGTATCCCAGGCAGGCAGGGAGTGTTCCTTTGAACAACGGAATTATTTCAAGACAAAAACAAAACCGAATAATTTAGTGTGCTTTATTGGACCTCATAATACAAGCGTTATATATTGAGCACAATGGGTAGTGTAAATGCCAAGTCAGAATGATTGGGGAACATCTGAATGAGAAGCACGTGGAATCATATGGTGTTTGACTCAATTTGGTCTCGTGCTCAGAGAAAGTGATACCTTGTCTAAATGTCTGCTCCTTTCATTACCTAGCTTATGTTTTGATTGATAATTCATCTCAACTCCATTTCGAATTTTTCATAGGTTCAACCTTTTGAATCATTGGTTTTTATTTTTATTTTTAAGTTTTTACTTTCTAGAGTATTAGTTTTTTCTTTACTAATGATAGATAAGTTTCATTGATAAGAATACAAATTTCAAAAACTAGTTGAAATTTGATGATAACTAGATACTCAAAACAAAAGGCATCAGACCCAAACACGGCCAGAACAGAAGGCAGAAAACTCAAAAATTAAATTAGAAAGAAGAAAACCCAACCGCATGACATACGCGAAAATTCTGTTTCATATTGAACAGTTTGAGAAACTATGTCCTGGCAGGTGACATCCTTCACCTCAAACACTGCAAAGTTTCGAGCTTTCCAAAGACCAAAACCCCAAACACCTTTTGAAAAAAAAAAACAATATACAAAAGTAGATGGATGACACATTCTTTCTGGCCTTTGAGAACAAGTTCAGCACCTATCATCAACTTGAGACAATCATCTTTTTTCATTATCCTGAGTTGGAAGACTTCACCAAATAAACGTCTTTCATTCACTAGGAATTTATAAAGACCAAATCAAGTTCCAAAGAGAAGAATGGTGCCACAGGAAGTGAACTAACAGGTTCAAGAAAAACTCCAAATCCCAATTGTAACCCGAACAAACTATGCTGAGCACCATGACCAAAATGCCATGTGAGAAAAGATAGATTCTTATATAAATTTAGTATACTTAACTTAGGTGTACTAAATTAATAAAATATTAACACATTATTAACACAAATAACATTTATTTAATAAAAATTAATAATATATTAATACTTTATTGATGTAATGCATTTAAGTTGGTTATATTAGGTTTATATAAAAATACCTTAGATGGACAAACTCACTGTGAAGTAGGCCACAAAGTAAGAATATCCTCTGCAATTTGGGAGGAAAAGAGATTCCGTATAACAGTGTTAGACTAACATCCCACCTACAAGTTCACTATCAATAATTGTACTGTAGATACCAAATTTGAACCAATAAGACTTTGCCAAATCCGAGAAGGATATTCAATCGGAATCCAAAGGTTCATTTCATCAACAAAATATGTATTAAGTTTCCATTATCAACGCGCCAATGGATAATTTTCCTTCCTTACAAAATGCCGTCCATGATAGGCTAGGTCTGGCCCAAGAAGGATTTTGACCCACATTCGCTACCATAAATGAACAAGATTGAAAGTACTGGGTTACTTCTTAAAACTGTGTAGAACAGAGATTTGTCATCAATAGTTGGCCTCTAACTCCGCTTGTAGATCATGGCTGAGTTAAAAGAGTATTGTTAGATATACATATTTTCTCATATATTATTTTATATTTATATAATTTTTACCATTTAATTATTTATATTATTTTTTATACACTTTTTTTGTTTTGCCACCAATACATGAGGAGATGCATTTCTTAGAGTTCTTTATGAAGCATTATTCTATGTTAAAAGGATAGTTGTATAATCTAAACCCAAAGTTAACTCGGTTAGAAGGTTAGTTCATTGAGTTAATGGTATGATTGTGGGTTGACGTGATCCTAGTTGCAACAGGATTTTTTTAATTTAAATAAACATTGATGATAACTCAACTTATTTTTAAAACTCTATATTTTTTTATCGTTCCGTCGCAATCCCAGTTGCGACATAGGTCAATCAGTCAAACCAAAAAATTTAAACAAAGAAATAAATATTTTAAAAAATATATTATTTAAAAATTTACATGATATAAAATATATTATATTAAAAATACTAAATAAAAAATATTACATGTAAAATATACTTTCAAACAAATAGTGATAATAATCTATTGGTTGCATAATAAATTAAGAAATTGATAATAATATTTAATAAAAATATATATGGTCTTGTAGTATAATGCACTTTATGACAAAGACCTTTAAATATGATGTTCAAATCTTAAAAATTGTATTTTTTGTTTAGTTTCTATTTTTTTATTTAAAAAAATGACCAACCCAGATTAACTTGTTCAAATTTACCACCGAGTCACCCGGTTCAACTAGAAAAATGATCTAATAAGTTAATTAGACCAACCTAAAGCCCGGGTCATGAGTTTCCTTGGTCGATTAGTTAGGCCGGTCTAGTTCAATTCATATAACTATAGTTAAAAGCTTTCAAATCCTTAAAATTCATACCACATTTTTTTTTCTTTCTTTCTACAAAGAATATTCTAGCTAAGTCAACTAATCTTTTATTTTAGATTGCTTTTGTCCCTGTCAAAATTGGAGTGATTCATAGTTATGTATAGTTCACTATAGATATTTAAATTATTATTGGACATTTTTGAATTATAAGATTCATAATAAAAATATACCTATTATTAACAATGTTTGTACATATATTAAATAATGATTTAAATACATAAAAAATGATATGTAAATCGTACCAATCTAAAAATCTCTACCAAAAGTGAGAAAACATCCTATGCAAAACCATTCGGGAATTTAGAGCAGGATGTATCATAGCTGAAGCGCACGTTTTCTAAACAAGAGGTGAAGCTTGTTGTATAACCAAAAATCACCATTGATCTTTGGGAAGAACAAATCAATGGTGTTGATTAATTGCCTGTAACTTTGAGTATAGTTTTTTTTTTTCCTTTATCTTAGCTAATTGTACATATATATAGGAAATTTTACATATTTTGATAATATTTACACACACTTATATTCACATATAGAAAAGTTAAATTATGTTTTTTCATAGATAATTATACATATATTAAACTCTACAAATTTTAATTGGTAATATTTATATACACTTAAATTCACATACAAATTTAATCAGATCACTTTATATATATATATATATATATATATATATATATATATATATATATATAATTATACATACAAAAAAAATTTATAAATTTCAATAGGTAATATTTATGAACAAAATTTTCTAAAATAAATATCCTTGTAAATTGAGTAAGTAATTCCACATTAATTATTGATAGATGAATCCACATCAACCATCAAGTTGATGTGGGTTTACTTACTCATTTTATAAAAATTTTTAATTTAGAGAATTCTTATTTAATATTTACATACATCTAAATTCGCACGTATACTCAACCAATTAAAAAAAAAATTAGAAAACTTGCCATCGACGATAAAATGGGTGTTGTATCCATTCAACAACCCATTGCTGTTGTATTGTAAACGCGCGTGAAGCGCACTACTTTTGAAATAGGAAAATGATTTTTCTATGTCATTTTTTATAAAATATTATTTTTTAGGTCATTTTTAATAGTTGTGATTAAGTGAAAAAAATAATAAAAAAATAATATAATTAATGATATAAGAGTAGTATAAAAAGTAATATAAAAAAAATATGTAAAAAAATCATGATTGATTGAAATAACTTATCTTCCTCGACTAGTAGCACAGTGCTCCATGACCCTTGTAACTTCCTTACCTTATATCTCTGATAGAACCAGAAGTTTGCTTTTTAGAAAGCTGAAAATTAATAAGCATGCAACCAGATATATTTGTCCTGTGGATCAACATGTGAAATATTCACTGTGAGGAGTATTTAGGCTGAAAAATGAAGCTGACTTATCTAAATTCACCTGCTAACCACTGGAATGTTCACATGTTTACCCATAATATCCATCAAATTAATTCACACAAACATATATATCATCTTCGCCAAAAATTTTGTTCAAATTTTTTATTTTTCGAATGGTGCTTAAATTCATGAGCAATGGATATTTCAATGGATGGTGCCTTTGGATAGAAGGTTTTGTAGAAAAAAGAAATGAAAATTTTATTTTTTATTTATAAATTAAGATAATTATAAAATATTTCTAAAAATAAATAAATAATGATTGAAAAATTACATAATTATCTTTGATTTAATTCTTTCATTTTAAAAAAATATCTCAACCACATATAAGATTTATCTTCTTTTCCATTCTCTTTAAAACTTGAACTCTCAAACGCATATTGAAAGCACTTTGGTTGGGGCCGGCTAATCCATCTGTTTATAACCCACTGCATCCGTTTAACCAGCACCTTTGAAATGATTCAGTTTGTAAAACACACTGCACAAGCTATTAGGACACAATTGATCCATGGATGAAGAATTATAAGCTCTGAGCATCTCACCCTCATGAAAAAAAAAAAGTTTGACCTCCCTATAGGAGTTGATGAATGAACCGTAGCAATATCTGTTCCACCAATAGGAACTTGAGCAACATGAAATGGATATGTAGAAGGAAGCAAGGGATCAAGGAAAATTCGACTCATGTCATTGCTACCCACTTTCAAACGAAGCCCTTCTCAGTTATCTTCTTTCCTTCCAGAAGAATACGCCAACTCCAAAATGGAATGGTACCAATATCATCAACCATGAAAGAACGGTAGGGAAAATATTCTCTCCTGAACTTTCATAAGAATAAAGAAATGCCTACTGTCACAACGCGATCACGGCGGGACGACCAAAATAAGCTTTTGAAAATAATAGAGTTAGTAATCAATGTTTATTTAAAGTGAGAAAATATTTAAAAAATATTTTAATTAAGAAAACTAATCATTTAAAAAATAGTTTAAATTCAAGAATTAATTACAAGTAAAGAAAATATTAGTACCTTACATTACTTGTTTCAAAAAACATAGCTTAAGTTAGTTATAAAATTTTAATAATTTTAAATATATTTATTTTATTTCTTAAAAAAAGAATAAATTATATTTATTTCTTTTTAAATTTGATGATATTATACTCGGTTTTATTTTTTTTTAAATGATACTCATCTCATTAATTAATCAAATTGTATAATTGTATAAATATTATCAATTAAAATTTATAAGATAAAAAATAATTTTCCAATCCTACATTCCTAATATAACTAAAAATTCAAAATAACGTTGTTATTTAAACAATATTTGTGAATTAGTTGTTCTTAATTTTTTTTAAATGATTCTCTTTTCTTTCTTTCTTTTTTAAGAAAAAAGCGATAAAATTTTTTTATTATAATTTTTCATGAAAAGACATTATTTAACAATTAAAAAAGATTGACAAACAAATCAAACCAAAATTCAAGCATAAAGCAAAATCGATGGGCTTGTGGCTTATATGAGCATCCAAATAGAAAAACATAAGTAAAAATAAAATAAATCAATGCATAAAAAGATTGAATAAATAATAATAAAAAAAGAAACAGAGATAAAGGAAGGAGGGAGCTTGAGCTCTCTGTTCGTGAGAGGCCCAGGACATAGATGGCAACGTGGTCGTTGGGGCGGAGGCACGGCTATGGGTGCGGTTTACCGGTGATGTAAGACGGTGGCGACGTGGACAGGCTCAGTGGTTGCGGGCTTGGTTGGCGGCGAGATTGTAGGTTCGATGGGCAGCGGTTCTAATTCATGGGTTGCCGATGACTGGGTGACCGTGATCTGGTGGTTCGTGGCAAGGGGGTGATGGGTTAGGTTGCGGGTGGAGAGGTTTTCCGGCGGTTGGGGTCGCGGTGGCTCCGATCTGGGTTCGGTGGGTGAGCATGGTGTGGTGGCTCGGACTAGTGTAGTAGCGGCGGCTTAGTGACTGTGTTCGCTGGTGGGTGGACAAGGAGGACGATTGTGGTGGTTGATTTGAAGAGGGGTTGTGTTGTGTACTTGTGTTGTGTGGTTTTGTTTGGGTTTGATGGCTATTGGTTATGGTTTGCTGTGATTTTTTGTTTTTTTCTTTTTTAGTGAGTTTGCAGATGCTTTCATGGCTGTTGGTGAGTGTGATTCTCAGTGAAAGGGAGTTTGGTTTGGGGTCATTGTGGTGGCAGCTCTGTTGGGTCCTGGGCGTGTGTAGTTATGGGGTTGACTTGATCTATTGCAGGGATGGGGCCTGGTCAGATTGAAGTGTGTGTTCGTGAGTGGGTGAGAGCTAGAACGTGAAGAGAGAAAAAAAAATGCAGCAATTCAGATGTAAACAGTAATGGCAAAAATCAAAATGCATAATGGAAGAAGGAAGTGAATATACCTTCAACTTTAAGAAAAACACTTAGAAAGTTACTCTACACACAGTATTTTTCTCCACAACCCACTCTTATTTTCCACTCTTCTCGCACCAGCCAAAGGATGCGCACCCCTCTGTATTGCTTCCCCTTATATAAACCCAGAGAAAAAAAAAATTCAAGGCTGGGTTGTCTTGAGACCAGATTGTATGATCTTTTTCCACTCCATTTTTTAGCTTTCAAGCTTGCTTCCTTTCCCCCTCCTTATCCTGCAAATTTTCCTTATTTGGGTTTCATCTTTTTGGCGTTGTGTTTTTTTTTAATATATTTATCACAGACCTCATTACGTATGCTGCAAGTGCTCCTTTTTCTTTTTGGTGCTTCATTTTGAAAACCTCTAATTTCACACTTTTTCCTTCTTTTGCAATGGTTCCACAAAAGTTTACCTTTGTCTTTTACTCTTGGCCTTCTCTCGTTGGCTCTTTTTTCATAGTTTTGACTTTGTCAGTGTTACGTAGGAGATGTAATATACATCACGTAGGAGGCAGCAGTTTCTTTACCATTTTGATGCTTTATTTTAAAACTTCTAACTTCACATTTTTCTTTGCCCTTCCAAAATTCCCATTGCCTTAATAACCTTTGGCCGCTTGGCAGGTTACTATCCTTCTTGCAATGTTATCTTCTTTTATTCTTTATTATTATTATTATTTAAAGAAAAAATATTTTTAATTTTTTATACAAATAAGAAAAAGTGTGATTTAAATAAGATAGAAATAAATAAAACATAAAAAAATATTATGTGTTCAAAATATTATCATTAAATATTATTTAACACAAAATTATTAATCATTGATTAAATAAAAAATAAAAATTTTATGAACAAAATTAAATATAAACATCCACAATAACTAATCTACAGCTTTGCTCACCAAGCACACAACGAGATTAAAAACCTCGATTGAGATTCTGAGTTTAATTTTCTAAATTTTTAATTAGCACATATTATGGTTTGTGGACTATTTATGTCTTCTTTCACTAATTAAGAAATTTAAGAAATTCAAAACAGTTTTGAGTTCAATTCCGTAAATTCATAATTATAATTAAATTCAAAATATTAGATTACTTACTATAACTATAATTGATTTATATTCATATTTTATCTCTTAATTGCTTATAATAATAAAATATATTGCTGGATGCAATGCATTCTTAGACTGGATTGGTTGAGGGGTGAGAGCACTGAGATGTGTTGGATGGAGGCATGGAGCGTCCCTCGGAACATCTCGTTGACTCATTTATTTAATCTAATTTGTCTGGCGGAGATTTATGAAGATGAGAAATTCTTATCTAAATCATGGGCACCTAGTTAGATATATTAGGTCAATCATGATTAAATATTTTTATGGATAATTGTGTTATATAATTAATTTTAAAAAAATTAATAAAAATACTAAGTCGTGATTGGCTTGGTGTATCCAACTATCATGCCCATGATTTAGGTAAGAATTTATCTATGAAGATAATATCACAAACTGATTCTTTGGTCACTCTTCAATTGGTTCAAAGGATTGTAGTTAGAGCCACCCATGTTGTCCTTTGGTTAGAGGCATTACTAACCTTTTCAAGCGCCATAGGGAGCGTTTGGCTTTGCCATACTTCCAGGGTAGCAGATAGATTGAGCTGAAGATTGGATAGCTCCATTTGTCTCATTCTAATAGTTGATAGTGTTAATCTTTTGAGTTATGACCTAGTAGATGTAGTAGCTCTTCTTTGTTTAGTTTATAAGTAGTATATATATTTTTTTAATATTTGGGACATTGACTCCTTCGGTCCTTCCTAACATAAATTTTTTCTCCATATTAAAGTTAAAGGAATAGGAGGCGATTTCATTTGTAAGGTTAGAACATCTCATATATAGAGAGCAAAGACTTATAATGAAAGAAATCAAACATAAATTTTAAGGTAAAATACATTTAATCTCCTTGAAATATTGTAATTTCTCAATTTACCTTCCTAATTTTTTTCCTTATTACTTAACCTTTTGATGTTTGCTTTTAAGTGAAAACCTAGATTAGTTGAAACGGAACATAAGGCATATCCAGATCATATGACCTTACTATTACAAAAATGAAATTTATCTTTATCACTTAACGCCCTAAAATTTGTTTATTTAGCAAGTAGATGTGAACTTTTGTTTGATTTAAATAGAAAAAAAATAAAATTTTCACTTAAAACCAAACTACATGGAATGGAATTAAGCAATAGCCAAAAAACTTTAATAAATTAAGTTGAGAAAGAATTATCCTTCACGAGAATAAACTGTATCCTACCCTAAATTTTACAAGCCAAATATATACTCTAATCCTTATTACTTGAATCAACCATATTTACAACATAAAACTCGGGTTGGATGATCTAGAAATCAACTAAATGAGGGGATTAAAATTATAAAAGTCAGGAATTAAAATATTTAAAAGAAATTTTTTAAGTTTAAAAATTAAATACACCATACATTTATATATCAAAGTTGAGCAGGATGCTCTTTCATATCTTAAAATTTATCAATGATTGAATCTATGTTAAATTTTTTAACAATTTTTCTCTTAATATAAGTGACTAAATAATCAATAAAAAAAATCATCATCCATCTTATTTCTGAACTTACTTTTAATAATTTTCAGAACTAAAAATAATCTTTCACTAGTAGTAGAGACTATTTTTTTTGACATGTTAAAAATATTATATGTGTGTTAAAAATTTATTTAAAAGCTTGGGCGAATTACAACAACTGCTTGTGCCCCCTAAATCCATCCCTAGTTGAATGGCATCACCAATATTCATGTAAATGTTTTTGCCGCCTCTGATTTCACTCTTTTATCATGTCTATTATCATAGTTAGAATATAATTAGAATTTAGTTAGAAGTTAGTTCAATGAGTTAATAATTAGTTACAAGTTAGTTACATTATGTTGTTGTATAATCCACACTATTAGCTTATTGTACACACCTTTGCATTCACATTCAATAAATCAGATTTCTCATTCTCTGTCAATTAACTCTGTCAATTTTCTCTTCTGTCTACTATATTTTCCAACCGTATCCATTTTTGGTGATCAATCAAACATGAATTACTCTTTAATTCTCAAAGTTCAATCTTCGTTACCTAACTCATTACATGTACATGTCGATTAAGCTCATTACCTAATTTTTACCAGACTACCAATAAATATTTTTATTGTTATTTCAGTTGCGCGCTCCATTAATACTTTGACCTAAAAAACATTGCTCTCAATTTACAATATCTGATGAGATTATGAGATATAATGCATATGAGATATTGTACGTATTTGAGATATTTGTGAAAATTAGAATATTTTAATAATTAATTATTATATAATTTTTTTTTGATATAATTGATTATAAAAAAATATTTTATATTTAGATATATTAATTAAAAAATAATTTTAAATTAATTTGTTTTGTTTAGATGATATAAAAATAATTATTTTTATATATTAAATTATTAAAATAAATATAAAATAATTAAAAATTATTTAATTAATTAAAAAATTTATTTAATTAAAAAAAAATAATATTTATATATTACTATTAGAAATAAATTCAATAATTTTTTTATATAATATCTAAATTTTAACTGAATTTTCAATAACTTTTTCCTCGACGAAAAAGCTAAGCAAAAAAGCTATTATTTTTTTACATCAAGAAATCTACACATATCAACAATACTCAACAGCTTTTTTCCTCAAAAAGGCTGTTGTACGACGAAAACAATCCATGCCACACAGCTTCGTAATGCAGGCTAGGGGCATCTCTAATTAATACAAATTGAGTGGTTATGGTCACTGGAAGAAAATCCTGTTCGTCTTCAAGACGTTGTGTTACTTATGTAGCAGTGTAGAGATAGAGGTGTCAAATTTTCTTTAGACGCGTCACACGTAGGTGTCTCGTTGTTGAGGGGGCACGCACGGTAAACGCACACAGCTTGAAGATCTTCAATGGCCTTCGTTTGGGACACTAGCAAACATAACAAACCTATTAAAAATATAATTTGGATAATGGAAACTCTCGAGTGTGCAATGAATCTCTACCGTAGGCTGTATACAGATCATTTTAATTTCTAGGTTCATGCATAGGGATTCGATCTTTCAACAAGTTGGATTTAGTCTCGTTTTCTTTTCAAGAAGCAATTCAGTCTTTGTTTACTTCTCAGGTAGTTATGGAGAAGGGTAAGTTGATTAAACATTGAAGTGGCAAGAATGAGTAATGAGTATGGACTTCGGGATTAAAAAAATTCACAAAAAAAAAATTAGTGTCAGTTTAGATCAGCGAAGATACATATTACTATAGGCTCTGCTTTATGCTTTGTTGGCTAGTATAGTTCCCAAACTCTGATTTCAGTGATTTGTGTTGGTGAAGAAGATGAAGTCAAAGAAGAAGAGCCTGTAGTGTAGTGTAGCCTGCAGAAAGATACGAATGGGAAATCCGAGTCAACACATAGCAATAAGATCAGAAACTGATTCTTTCGTCACTCTTCAATTGGTTCAAAGGATTGTAGTTAGAGCCACCCATGTTGTCCTTTAGTTAGAGCCATTACTAACCTTTTCAAGCGCCATAGGGAGCGTTTGGCTTTGCCATACTTCCAGGGTAGCAGACAGACTGAGCTGTAGATTGGATAGCTCCATTTGTCTCATTCTAATATTTGATAGTGTTAATCTTTTGAGTTATGACCTATTCGATGGGTGGGTGCGGGTGTTCTGGTTCGCCCTGTCTAATTTGGATGTATTATACATCCTTTATTTTATTTATTATTGTAAAAAAAAAATTACAGGTTACTTTATTTTTATAGATTAATTTTTTTTTCATGTCACTGTTTACCACCGGCCACCTCCGGTCGTCGCTTCTTGGCCGACCTCTGATTGAATATTGTTTATTTTTTAAAAATTATATAAGCGTATAATATTAGTTAAAATTATATTAATTTTTATATTTTTTTATAAATAACTATGTATATTGATTTTTTTTTTCTATAACTATAATTGTTAAAAAATATTATAAAATTTAATTGATAATATTTATACAGTTATACTACCTAAAAAAAATTAGAATTAGTTGATTTTCCTAAAACTATAATTGTATTTGTTAAAAAATCTTGCAAATTTTAACTAATAATATTTATCTAATTATACAACTTTAAAAAAAACTAGAGGTGACCAGATGGTGTCGACCAAAGAACGTATAATGATCTGTCAATAACCGACAACATAGTGATGGTAGTATATATAAAAAATATAAAATTAAAAAAACTTGAAAAAAAAACCTACTAAGTAAGTTTCATGTAATTAATCTAAGTTATTAATTTATTTAATAAACAAATCAATGACTTATATTTTAAAGTGTATCATACACCTTCAAAAAAAAAGTGTATATTAGACTCTGCCTCAATGTAGTAGCTCTTCTTTGTTTAGTTTATAAGTAGTATTTTTTTTTTCTTAATATTTGGGACATTGACTCCTTCGGTCCTTCCTGACATAAATTTTTTCCCCATATTAAAGTTAAAGGAATAGGAGGCGATTTCATTTGCAAGGTTAGAACATCTCATATATAGAGAGCAAAGACTTATAATGAAAGAAATCAAACATAAATTTTAAGGCAAAATACATTTAATCTCCTTGAAATATTGTAATTTCTCAGTTTACCTTCCTAATTTTTTTCCTTATTACTTAACCTTTTGATGTTTGCTTTTAAGTGAAAGCCTAGATTAGTTAAAACGGAACATAAGGCATATCCAGATCATACACCTTACTATTACAAAAATGAAATTTATCTTTATCACTTAACCCCCTAAATTTGTTTATTTAGCAAGTAACATACTTGACCTGAGTTTGATTTTAATTGTCTGGATGTGAACTTTTGTTTGATTTAAATAGAAAAAAATAAATTTTTCACTTAAAACCAAACTACATGGAATGGAATTAAGCAATAGCCAAAAAACTTTAATAAATTAAGTTGAGAAAGAATTATCCTTCACGAGAATAAACTGTATTCTACCCTAAATTTTACAAGCCAAATATATACTCTAATCCTAATTACTTGAATCAACCATATTTACGACATAAAACTCGGGTTGGATGCAGTGACGGGTCTAGAAATCAACTAAATGAGGGGGTTAAAATTATAAAAGTCAGGAATAAAGATATTTAAAAGAAAATTTGTAAATTTAAAAATTAATTACATCATATATTTATATATCAAAGTTGAGTACGATGCTCTTTCATATCTTAAAATTTATCAATGATTAAAATGAATCTATGTTAAATTTTTTAGTAATTTTTCTCTCAATATAAGTAACTAAACAATTAATCAAAAAAATCATAATCTATCTTATTTCTGAACTTACTTTTAACAATTTTCATAACTAAAAATAATCTTTCACTGGTAGTAGAAACTATTTTTTTTGACATGTTAAAAATTTATTTAAAAGCTTTGGGGAATTACAACAACTGCTTGTGCGAGTCTGTTTGGTATAGATTGTTTTCGTCATACAACAGCTTTTTTGAGGAAAAAAACTGTTGGGTATTATTGATATGTGTATGTTTCTTAATGTAAAAAAGTAATAGCGTTTTTTTAGCTTTTTTATTTTAAAAAAGTTGTTGAGAATTTAGTTAAAATTTAGATATTATATAAAAAAATTATTGAGATTATTTCTAATAGTAATATATAAATATTATTTTATCTTTACTTAAATATTTTTTAATCAATTAAATAATTTTTTATTATTTTATATTTATTTTAATAATTTAATATATAAAATCGATTAATTTTTATACTATCTAAATGAAATAAATTAACTTAAAATTATTTTTTAGTTAACGTATTCAAATATAAAACTTTTTTTCTTATAATCGATTATATCAAAAAAAATTATACAATAATCAATTATTAAAATATTCTAATTTCTACAACTATCTCAAATACACACTTTATCTCATATGCATTCTATCTCATCATCTCATCAGATATTGTAAATTGAGAGCAATGTTTTTTTGGTCAGAGTATTAATGGGAGCGCGCAACTGAAACAACAATAAAAATATTTATTGGTAGTCTGGTAGAAATTAGGTAATGAGCTTAATCGACATGTACATGTAATGAGTTAGGTAACGAAGATTGAACTTCGAGAATTAAAGAGTAATTCATGTTTGATTGCTCACCAAAAATGGATACAGTTGGAAAATATAGTAGACAGAACAGAAAATTGACAGAGTTAATTGACAGAGAATGAGAATCTGATTTATTGAATGTGAATGTAGCCTTCGTTTGGGACACTAGCAAACATAACAAACCTATTAAAATATAATTTGGATAATGGAAACTCTCGAGTGTGCAATGAATCTCTACCGTAGTCTGCATACAGATCATTTTAATTTCTAGGTTCATGCATAGGGATTCGATCTTTCAACAAGTTGGATTTAGTCTCGTTTTCTTTTCAAGAAGCAATTCAGTCTTTGTTTACTTCTCAGGTAGTTATGGAGAAGGGTAAGTTGATTAAACATTGAAGTGGCATGAATGAGTAATGAGTATGGACTTCAGGATTAAAAAAATTTACAAAAAATAAAATTAGTGTCAGTTTAGATCAGCGAAGATACATATTACTGTAGGCTCTGCTTTATGCTTTGGCTAGTATAGTTCCCACACTCTGATTTCATTGATTTGTGTTGGTGAAGAAGATGAAGTCAAAGAAGAGGAGCCTGTAGTGTAGTGTAGCCTGCAGAAAGATACAAATGGGAAATGCGAGTCAACACATAGCAATAAGATTCTCAGACTTAACTTACCAATACCGAGTCCGAAAGTCCAAATTCCACCATAGCTTGGATCACGATGTGGGCAATTTTACTGGTAGGCTGGGTTGGGCCTAAGCCGTCAATTCGCACTGGCCCACCTCATTCAAATCAGCACTAAGTCACCCTGCCGTTTTAATATTTCATATATTTTATTAAATTATTGTTCAAATTGGTGAATTGAGATAGGCTCTTTTTCATTCAAAATTCTTAATTCAAGTACCATTAATTTTTTAAGAACTATTTAATTTGGGAATTAAATTTTAATCAAATAGCTTTGGTCATATTTTAGTATATCGTTTCTTTCTCACGTAAGGTCATTGACCTCCTTTATAATAGTAAAAAAAGAACTCATTTGATTAATGAACTTTTTATTTTACCTACAAAAAAGTAGATCAAATGATAAGCTACTTTAATCTCTTAAAACAGTGATACAAATTCAAATTTTAGAGAAACAATTATTGTTAAGAAACTGCATAATTCTCGTACTCTCGTGATCGAATAAAAATTAATCTCATAAACGATTCAAATGAATTAGACTTTTAAAAATACCTTATGGTCTCACCTAAAAAATAAACTACTTATTTTCAAAAAAATGTCTAATAATTTAAGTGTGTACATAAGTCTTGTACTTTATAAAAATTTATCATAGTTCATTTTATAAAAATTGAGAACATGATATGAGAGTAGTAAGGTTTGAACTTTACTTTTTCATCTACTTTTTTATCATAGTACATAAGGTTTGAACATGATATTATAGTTCTTCATCTTACTTTTTCTTCTCCTAATCCACCACCATTCTCCTAAGCCTATTTGGGACTCCTCTACTAGGAGGTTTACCCAAAAAAAACACTAATTAATTTTATAAAAATATATAAAATACAAGTCTACAGTGAATACATATAATAGAACGATTTGCAACCCATTGTTTATCATGTTTTCATTTCCCTCCATTTGTCCAAAATCTGTGTGATATTTAAGGAAGCAACCGAAACAGAAACAGAAAGAGTAGTAGCACCTCCATCTCAATTCAAAATGCAAGATAAGAAAAAGACCAACGAGGACAGAGCCAATATTGGATAGGAGAAGGAGAGAATCAAGTGGATCCAATCCAGAACAATCTCACAACTCAGCACCAAATTATTCAAATCATTTAAAAATAAAACCGCAAAAACGTTCCCTTTCCCTTCCAAAAATACCCTAAAAAACCGCCCCATAATTACACAAAATAACCCAACCTTTAAATCCTCTTCACCATTGACTCAGACTCACCCCTCAATATCGCTTCATTGCTTCGTATCCACTCGTTGCTTCACAACAAAACCCTCTTTTCCCTCTCTTTTTTATTTTTTTCTCAGATCCCTAATTTTCCTATTCGATTTTCCCTCCTTTCCTTTTTCCCAAGAAAATGAGAGAAATCCTGCACATTCAGGGGGGCCAGTGCGGCAACCAGATCGGGGCCAAGTTCTGGGAGGTGATATGCGACGAGCACGGGATCGACCATACCGGCAAGTACAGCGGCGATAGCGAACTCCAGCTGGAGCGCATCAATGTCTATTACAACGAGGCCAGCGGCGGAAGGTACGTGCCACGCGCCGTCCTCATGGATCTGGAGCCCGGCACCATGGATTCCCTTAGATCCGGCCCGTTTGGCCAGATCTTCCGACCTGACAACTTCGTCTTCGGCCAGTCCGGCGCCGGCAACAACTGGGCCAAGGGACACTATACCGAGGGCGCCGAGCTCATCGATTCCGTCCTCGATGTCGTCAGGAAGGAGGCCGAGAATTGCGATTGCTTGCAGGGTAATTCGCAATTCCAGCCTTTCGCTTTTTAGGTTTTCGAATTGTTTTGGATCTGATGCTGTGTTGTTTGTTTGGTTGATTGGTTGTTTATATCTGAGTTACAATCTGGTTGCTTTTGATTTTCATTTGATATCACTTGTTCAATTCAAGGCCCTTTGTTTTCATCAAGTTGTTTGATGATTTTTCATTAGCAATGCTAGAAACATAATTTTTTTTTTTTGGTCAGTATCAATATGATTTGTTTTTTTTTCTTGCGCATTTTCTTTGGGCTTATTCATAAGGTTAATGAATTGGGTGTGGCATTGTACCGTGCTCATTTCTCTTCTGTCTTTTGTTTACCATAACATGCATTTACCAGACGTTTGGGAGCTAAATTTTTGTCCTTGTAATGTAATTTCTAAATGCCCCTACTTCTTTTGAACCTGCGTGTATATTTTTATCTTGCATGGTTTACTTGATAAGCTTACATTTCCATTCAGCTTCTTCACAATTTTGTGTATGTTATTTTGTGTTACATAATAATTAATATGTAGGGAAACTGGGAAACTATAATATGTTCTTCTTGTGCTTGATACAAGTTGAACTTATGTTATTTCCTTGTATATTTTTAATTTTGTTATTGAAGTTGAGTGGTTATTTGGTTGCTGTCATCATCTACAAAAGTAATTCCCAAAAATTAAAAAACTGGACAACATTATCTTTAATGTTGGTTGTATCCTGTGTGGGGGAACATCTTTGGCTCTTCTTATTAGGGCTTTATCGAGGGTCCTATATGGTGTAACATTTGTCTGGATTTGTACATGATAATTGTTTACAATGCCAATCATGTCATTGTTGGCCTCACAATTTGGTATCAAGATTTTCATGCTGTAGCCTCTGACCATATTGAAATTTTCTTCTGTTAAAGCTAACTGGTTGGCATTTATTTTAAACCAAAATATGACAGGATTTCAAGTCTGCCACTCTTTGGGGGGTGGCACTGGCTCAGGCATGGGAACACTTCTCATCTCAAAGATTCGGGAAGAGTATCCAGATCGTATGATGTTGACATTTTCTGTTTTTCCTTCCCCTAAGGTATCTGACACAGTTGTAGAGCCATACAATGCCACACTTTCTGTGCATCAGCTTGTTGAAAATGCTGATGAATGCATGGTCTTAGACAATGAGGCTCTCTATGACATCTGCTTCCGTACTTTGAAGCTTGCTACACCAACATGTAAATTTCTGACTTCTCTTTTTAATTTTAGTACAGTTAGTGCAATTTTTTTTTTGGTACAAAAAAATTTAGGGTGGAAGGAGGGGGCTTTCCATTTATTATTATAACTATTGATGTTTTTTTTGCTGCTGCTGCTACTGCTGCTGTTGTTATTCTTATTCTCATTCGTGGCTATTCTGTTGTAGTTGTTTGCTACCAAACACAGTTATATGTAAGTAATGATTAATACAGTGATCGAGTTAAGCCACTCACAATTTAAATTAGGATTAAATATCAGTATATTGGTGGGACCATGGGAGGATTCAAGTGGGTTTAGGTCTTGTGTCTCACTCATAGCTGGTGGTTATTTTTGTTGAACTTCTGCAATCATTTGGTTTTCAGTCACTTTCTCTAAATGGAATTTATTATACTTTATTCTCATTTTGGTTGGAAGTTCAATTTTTTATTTTTTGTTTTTTGTTTTTTTACAGTTGGTGACCTTAACCACCTCATTTCTGCCACCATGAGTGGAGTTACTTGTTGTCTACGTTTCCCTGGGCAACTGAACTCTGATCTTCGAAAGCTTGCTGTCAATCTTATCCCATTCCCTCGACTCCATTTCTTTATGGTTGGGTTTGCACCCTTAACATCAAGAGGATCCCAGCAGTACCGTGCTTTGACTGTGCCTGAATTGACTCAGCAGATGTGGGATGCTAAGAACATGATGTGTGCTGCAGATCCACGCCATGGTCGTTATTTGACTGCTTCAGCAATGTTCCGTGGTAAGATGAGCACCAAGGAGGTAGATGAGCAGATTATCAATGTGCAAAACAAGAACTCTTCTTACTTTGTTGAGTGGATACCTAATAATGTCAAGTCCAGCGTGTGTGATATCCCACCTAAGGGTCTTAAGATGTCATCCACTTTCATTGGTAATTCAACTTCAATTCAGGAGATGTTCAGGAGAGTTAGTGAGCAGTTCACAGCTATGTTCAGGCGCAAGGCTTTCCTGCACTGGTACACCGGAGAGGGAATGGACGAAATGGAATTCACTGAGGCTGAGAGTAACATGAATGATCTGGTTGCTGAGTACCAGCAATATCAGGATGCTACAGCTGAGGAGGAAGAGTATGAGGAGGAAGAAGAGGATGCAGCTTAAGGCATGTCTGGGATTTGTCAAAGATTGTCTCAAATTTCAATATGGTTGGATTTGAGCGAGTGGTAAAACTTTAAATTGTGGAGCAGTCAAATTAGCTTGACTCGTTGATGTGTATGCTTATGTATTGATTTTTGTCATTGTGTAAACTGGGTTTTGTTGACTATGCTGCTGTTCTTGAGATCAAATCTTGGCTATTTGTAATAGTTAAATGATTATATACATCGAAATCAGAAGATCTTGTTTTTCTTTTTCTTTTTACCATTTTTCTTTCGATATGTTGATTATAGTTAATTGCCTTTGAATTAAACAAGACAATTTTTTTGTTGTTTTTAATAAAGTTTTTAAAATTGAAATGGTGTCACCTATGAGATTGAAGTTCCTCTACATGATCCCGGCTGGGCAGACTAATGTATCCTGATTAAATTGCATGAGCATGCTAGCTACAGCTGACGACGATAAATTAGAGCGAAGAAAAGCATTGGAATAGTCCTAGGTAGCAGTAGTCTGTTGTTATTGACGAATATAATTATAATTAATAATCAATAATAACGAAGTGTATAACAATTGTTTGACACAAGCGTATTGACTTCGGGTGATTCATTTTAATTTTTTTTTAAGATTAAAAAAAGTGTATGAAACTCTTTTTTTAAAATTTATTTTTAAATATTAAAGTGAGTAATAAAATATATTTATCTATTTTATATTTATTTTTAAATCTTTAAACGAGTAATAAAATGTATTTATAATTTTTATATTTATCTATATTTTTTAATCAATAAATTTTTTTTGAGCTGATTTAATGAATAAAATTAATAATAATAGTTTTGAAAAATAAAAATAGGACACCAAAGTAATGAGTAATTATTAATGACCAATTGAGTATAGATTATTATTATTATTTATGAAAATAATCATCAATATTTTGAAAAAATGAATCAACCTCGTGGTTGATTGTGTTTTGTAGATACGTATAAAAGTATGTAAAAAATATAGCATATAATATGCCAAGTATATAAGTAAAATTATAGAGAAAACATTAGAATATATTTTTAATGACATATTTTCTTAACATGATGAAATTACATGACACAGTATAAATCGACATTTATATATGTGCACAGTATACCAAAAAAAAAAATCATATATGCGCACAAAACTAGCTGTTCAATTATCATCCAATGATTAGGCTCTAAAAATGGGTCAGTTATCATCAGTTAGGCAGATAGTATTGACCCTAAACAAGTTGTCCCGTCTATAAAACAGACATTTAAGTAGGCCCATTATTACAAGCCCTTTTAATTATTGCAAGCCCATTATTCTTGTCTATCTAAAAATGTGTCAGTTATCATATTTTTTTTTTGGGTTATTGGGTGAAGGTTTGAAAGAGAGGGGGTGGGGTGCGGGGAATTGGATCTGCCGCCAAAAGCCAATTATTATTATTATTATTATTATTATTATTTGAGGGTCATAGTCCCAACAAACCCAAGCTACATATCAAATAATTTTATCAAAATTATTAATTTTCAAGATAAATAGAAAGCTATCGAAATTAAACCTATAATTTATTCATTAAAAAAACCATAATTTATTGTCCATCTTAATTGTTGATTTGGTGTATTGTAAATGTTTTTTTATTTGTGGAAATGATTTTTCAAAACATAAATTTATAATTAAGTCATAATTTTAAAATCTCTTTCAAGATTACATGTTTTTCTTCATCATGTATATCTAAATCAAGACGCTATTTGAGTTAAATAGTTTATATAAGTGCTTATTGGAGTAAATTAATCGTGTTAAATAAGTTTATCTCTAAGGAATTGGTCTAGCTGTCTAGTGAAGTAGTGGTAGATGAGTATATAATATGTTGGTAGACATATAATATCCACACTGTCACATTTTACATATTTAAATCATAACTATATATCTTAAGTATCCAAATTAAAGAAGTAAATTAATCGAAGTGTGTACAAGTATATCAAAAGAAAATATTGTTAAATAAGTTTTATTTATTTATTTATTTATTTTTGACTAAGTTAAATAAGCTTTATTGTTTCAAGTGCATATATTAAAATAATTTAACACAAAAATATTTAATTGAAAATATGAATATTTAGATTTTTAATAATTTAATAACGTTAATATAGTAAAAGAATATTATAAATACATCAACTATAAGCTATTTTCAACTTGTTTATGAAAGTTTTAATTTTTAATTTAAGAAAATAAGTTCACAACACACAAGTACATCTTATACATGTTTCAAAAGCTATTCTAATAACCTCATTCAAATAATCGTAAAATGTTTCAGAATTACATATTATGATAAAGAAGCAGAAAAAACCTTGAAGTAAACTCATGCAATAGAGCCCAAAGAACTAATAAAATAAAATATCATAAAACTAAAATAGTATCTCCCGGTCATGTATACCCTTGAATTTATGTGTACATTAAATTAGCTCCAATCCAAAACAGATACCGTTTTCATCCATTTCAAATCCAAACTACCCTTATTTTATGAAAAATGTTGACTCATCTTTTTTTAAAAATTTTGATTAATTAAAAGATGTATAATGAATGATATTAGATGAGGTGTGAAAATAAGTGTATGTATTATTTGATATAAGAATATAAGAATTGTTATTTTATTGTTGACTCACATTTATTTTTCGAATGATATGAGAAATGGAAGTGTTGATTTGTTCAGCTAAAATTAATCAATTTAGATTCCTTGGTCGATTAGCCGAATGGTGGCAACGCTGTCGGCCGGCACTATCCGTAGAAAGAAAATAGCTCTATACTTGCCTGCATGAGCCAAACGCATCGCGTACGTTATTTTCTTACCACTTCAAAAGATGACCATTTCAGTTCTTAACTAGGGCGGCATATTTATGTGTTCACATCTTCTGTAGATTGCTATATAAATAGGCCTTAATGCAATGTCATATTCATCCAACATTACTGCAACTCACACTGCTATTACATATTCCTGTCACAAAATCTACTAGTGCTTTTTGTGTTCTTGTTGTCAAATGGCTAATCTCTCATTGTTGCTGGTAGTTTTAGCTCTTTCACTTTCAGTTGTCTTAGCAATTGATCAAAGTACTCTCCAAGATTTCTGCGTGGCAGACCCAAATGGCCAAGGTAAAGCAAATTCATGCACGTATGACTATCCTTAATGACTTAAAATTTATTAACTATGGTGATTCTATATATATATAAAATTTGATCATGAAATAAACTGAAAGTTTTGTTTAATTACTTTGCACATAAATTGAAGTTGTCTGCCCTTGAATGATTCTAATACACTTTTATCCCTTGATCAATTATGGCAGTGTTGGTGAATGGTTTGGTATGCAAGGATCCCAAACTTGTTGACGCAAATGACTTCTACTTCAGTGGACTTCACATAGCAGGCAACACGACAAACCCTGCTGGGTCTAAGGTGACTCCAGCGACAGCAACTCAGCTACCAGGATTGAACACTCTGGGGATCTCCATTGTTCGCCTTGACTTTGCACCATGGGGCATTAACCCTCCTCACATTCACCCTCGCGCCACTGAAATCTTGACTATTCTTGATGGCAGCTTAGAAGTTGGATTCATCACTTCCAACCCTGAAAACCGTCTTATTTGGAAAGTTCTTCAAAAGGGTGATGTGTTTGTGTTTCCCATTGGACTCGTCCACTATCAGAGAAATGTAGGCAATGGTAATGTTGTTGCCATTGCAGCTCTTAGCAGCCAGAACCCAGGAGTCATCACCATTGCTAATGCCGTGTTCGGGTCTACGCCACCCATAGCTAGTGACGTTCTCGTGAAGGCTTTCCAGTTGGACAAGACTACCATCAGTTATCTGCAGTCCAAGTTCTAGATATGAATCATGAAACACAATTTATTTAATTCCTTGCTTTACGCATTTTGCACTGTTGTCTGTTGAATTGTGAGTGAGTGGTTTAATATGATACCCTTTCCATTTGAATGCTTCATTATTTGTTGCTCTTTCCTTTGGTTTTGAGATCCAAGATTTTATTAATATGTTAGAATGTGTTGCTATAAGAGATTTGGTGTGCTAATGAGAAATTGCTGGTCCTTGGAACGTAAGCGAGGGAAAAGTTTGTGATGCATAGGGATACGTAATTACTTTATTTTTATTTGAAATTGTTCCTTACTTTGGATATTTAATAATTGATAGAATTGAAAGAAATGAGATGGGATGGAATGAAATAAAAATATTATTTTATTATTTGGATATTTTAAGATGGAATGGAATAAAGTTACCATTCTATTATTTGGGAAGTAGATGAAATGGTAAGAATTATAAATTTATTTTTCCTAAATTACTTTTATTGTAAACACACCAATTTTAGGGTATGTAGTTAATGCAGTAAAATCTTAATTATAGTTATATAAAAAAGATGATTCTATTCCATACCCTCTAAATTGAGAAGGAAGAAAATTAATAATTTTTAGTGGAATGAGATTAGATTCATTCCACCCACTTTCATCTCATTCCATCATTTTTTAACATAATCAAACAATAAAACTTACCTTCATCTTATTCCATTCCATTCAATCACACCAATCCAAATATAACGTAACCTGTTCAGTATTAATAATAGATTGATAGAATCCTTAAGAGAGATGCTATTTGCACGTAAGAAAGAATATATCATATTTTCATCTTACTTATTTGGAAAAAAGTTGAAAGAAAATGTATTAAAATGTGTTTTTAATTTTTTAATTTTATTATTTAAAAAATGTAATATAAAGATTATGTAAAAAAATAAGTTTAAATATTATTAATTGCTAACCATATAATATACCATGTTAATTGGATATTTATATATCATTATTTCATGTAAAAATGATGTGAATATAAAAATATTGTAAATGTAATATCAAAAATAATTATTTCACCATTTTTTTACACTATTTTTTATATTGATTTATAAAATATAAATTTGTAATTAATTACGTATATTGATTAATTAATGAGAATCATATGTATTGATTGATTAATAATATATTTATTAATCAATTTATATACATGATTAATTATAAATTTATACTTCATTAATTAATGTAAAAAATAGTGTGAGAAAGTTGAAGTTAATATAATATTAAATATATGTTATAATCATGAATACATAATTTGACGCGATTACACCATCATCCAAGTTATTTGACGATTTGGTAATTTATTATCAGAATTTTTTAAAAAAAAAGAAAGAAGAAAAGTCTCTGAATTTATTATCAGAATTTAAAAAAAAAAAAATTCGAGTGTAAAATAAATTAAGTGAGAAAGATATATAATTAAGTTTAGAAACTGATTAAAACGTATCACATCACATGATGCACTTCTGTCCCCCTTGTTAAACAACGAACCTATCTCCTGCACACAACTCCCTGTCCATCAATTCCACTTGCGCAGCTCAAGCGAGGCATCTCCAAACCCTCCATTGCAACTTCATCGTTGTGTCTATTGTTACCAACGAAGCGAGCAACATAACAGTCAGGGGAGAACAAACTCGTAGTTTCAAACTCTTTTCCACCTCCCATTATAGGCATTTTTGCCCCAATTTTCACGCGGCTCACATAGTTAGGTTTGTACGTTTGTCCCAACACACCGCTCACTTCGTTGGTCAGAGAGAAGAACTTGAAGCCTAGATCAAGGTGAGCAAAACAATTCTCATTGGTAATGCCATAGTTGTGAATCCTGGAGTCTTCTTCAGTTATGGGGACAACCTTGGCTGTTATCCTTAATCTCCCTTCAACTTCAACAATGACATTGTTTGTGCTAGCAGCCCTGACAATGAAGACACTAGGGACACTGGAGGATTTCCATGTGGCACCTTCTGATTCATGGAGGATGATGGGTTCACCATCAAAGGAGAGGGCAAGGCGGTCTATGGAGTCTTCCCATTGGGCTGTTTTCTGAGCCCCAACGAAGAGTTGGTGATTGTCAAACAGAATACCAATGGATTGGACCCAAGTGAAGTCCCTCTTCATGTTCTCGTTTCTTCTGCCTATGAAGTGAGCATTTATGTGGAGATTGGGATCGGATACAAGGCAGAAGTTGCTGTCTTTCTTGCCATGGAAGTAAAAAGCGATACCATCACCACCAATGAAACGAGGATCTTGGCAAACAGCTCCTGGTCTGTCACACTCTGCGAGTCATACGTACATTTTGTTAGAGATATAATAAACTAATAAAGACATTCATCTACTTTTACTTAATAGTTTAAACTTTTGACAGAGTTAGTTAATGACAAAATATTAAAATCTTTATGATCACGTGGTATAAAGTTTCATTCTTATTACTACCCGATAAAGATAAATCTGTGTATTCTTCATACTTCAAACTTAAAGAACTCTTTAGGGTGTATTAGTAATATAATAAACTAATAAAGTCATTTAACTAGTATTTAAAAGTTTAAACTTTTGAAAAAGTTGATTCATAACACATTTAATAAAAAGTTAAGTACACTTACTTGTTATATATTAGGGAAAATGATGTTATCACGTTATTTTTTAAAAAACACTATATTTACATAATTATTTAATAGTTGTGATTAAATAATAAGAGAAAGTAATAAAAAAAGTAATGTAATCAATGATATAAAAAATAGTGTAAAAAATAATGTAATGTAAAAAAATTATAGAT
Organism: Ormosia semicastrata; assembly: GCA_029884595.1. Taxonomy (NCBI): domain Eukaryota; kingdom Viridiplantae; phylum Streptophyta; class Magnoliopsida; order Fabales; family Fabaceae; genus Ormosia; species Ormosia semicastrata. The sequence goes on along the minus strand of JAQQTO010000057.1, from coordinate 19,034,341 downwards.
TGATATATTAATTAGTTCCGAGTGTTTAACGTGTAAGAAGAGTTCAAAGCAGATTTTTATATATAGAGAGAGACATATATCCGTAAAAGACTTACTGCAAACCGGTTTGCAAGTGTCACAATCAACCTCACATCCACCAGGGCAGGCGTTGGGACAAACATGTTCCATATTGTAACACTTTGTGTAGTTCTTGTTCCAGCATCTAGCTGTCTTTGGTGAGGAAGATTGACCAGTGCCAGGAAGAGTTGGAGAAGGTGTTGATGTTGAAGGAGGTGGGGGAGAAGATGGATTAGGAGATGTTGATGGTGACGGCGGTGTTAGAGAAGGTGTTGATGGAGACGGTGGTGGATTTGCAGGTGTAGGTGATGACGGAGGAGTAGAATATGTAGGTGGTGGATTCTCAGGAGTAGAAGGGTGTGGTGAAGGAGTTGGAGATGATGCTGGTGGATTTTCAGTAGGTGTAGAAGGAGCAGTTGGAGGTGGTGATGGTGGAGGAGTAGAGGTCCTAGAGGATGAAGGTGGTGGGTTCTCTGGTGAAGGAGTTGAAGGTGGTGGATTCTCAGAAGGGGTGGAGTTGATGGTGGTGGATTCTCAGGTGTAGAAGGAGTGGTGGTGATGAGGAGTAGGGGAAGGTGGTGAGTTCCCTGGCGAAGGAGTTGAGGTGGTGGAGGTGTAGAAGGAGTGGTGTTGGTGGAGGAGTTCTCATCTCAGGTGTAGGTGGATTCTCTGGTGTAGAAGGGGTAGGAGGAGATGGTGTTGGGTTCTCATCGGGTGTAGAAGGGGTTGGAGAATCTGGTGGAGGGTTTGCACCCCCAACACAAATAGGTTTACAGGAAACACACTCCACTGTACATTCATCAGGGCAAAACTTGGGGCATACATGCACCAAATTATAGCAATACTTGTACTTCTTTATCTTGCAGGTTGCATGGCTGGGATTTTTGGCAATTCCAGGAGGAGTAGCCCCCGCCCCTGCCACTAGCACCAGCAGGATTGGCACCAAAACATGAACGATTATTTGAGCCATTGAAGGTTCTTACTTCCTAGAGTCAAATAGCTATTAGTTCTTCGTTTGAGTGAGAATATCATGCCAAGAGCATTGCCCTTTATAGGCATCAAGAGAGTCTATGAAGACTTAAGAGCTATACACATGCCAAGAATTCCGGATCATAACTTTGGGATTGTGTCTTCTTTTCTTCTCATTAACAATATATTTTCAAAAGGTTCCTTAAGAAATTAAATTAGTTGAAGTCACTTTCGGTTATATACAATGAAGTTTTAGGTTTGCTTCTATCACTTTTGAAGTGAACAAGGTATTTGTCACTTTAATATCAAGTAAAGGGATGCAATGTTATTAATTAGTTTTATAACTTTCCGGCCGGTTTGCCGCTTATTTTGTAGAGGCAGGCAAAGAATACTAGTAATGTCAAATGTGAACGAAAAGTCGAAACATACCAAAGAATTAAATGGGATATGGAGAAAATAATATGTTAAATAAAAATTAACTTTTACACTCCTATTTTCTTTTTCACATCACTTTGATATTTGGAGATTATCTTTGCTTCTACACTTAGGTTGTGGTTGAAATTTTTCAAAAATATAAATGACTTGATTTGCATTATTTTAATTCAGAAATCACTTCTCATGTTTGGAGCTCATTTATAAAAAAATGAAATTTGGATTAATTTACAAATCATAGTTCATGTTTGAAACATTTTAAAAATGAATTGAATTGATTTTATATTAATGATTTAGTTTATTATCCTTATTTTGAATAGGTTAATTGACATAACTAATAAGAGTAAAAATGTTAATTCAAAAAATTAAAAATAAAATAAAATAAAATAAAAATAATTCAAATTCAACTAATTTGAGTGAATTACATTTATATACAACTAAAATAAAAAAAATAAAATAAACTCTTATTCTATAACTTTCCAAACAATTCCCCTCTCCCTAAACTTTTTTTCAGAAAAGAAAAAGACTATCCAAACAATGGATTTGATTTATAAATCAAGTAAATTCTTAAAATATTTTTTCCAAACATATTGGAAGTGAATTTCTTATACAATCATTAGCCTAATCTTTATATAAATATAAAATGATTAAAATTTAACTAAAAAATAATGCAAACTTCTTCCTGCAATAATTGCCTTATTGTTATAACCTATACAGACATGCATTATATTATTTTGGTCACTCACGAACTGGCTGTCATCTTTTGAGCATACATGACTAGGTTCAATTTTCACTTCCATTTAAAGTAATTCCTCATTCCGTTGGCATATATCAAAGCATATGCATGTTAGAATCAACTTATTTTATCTTAAGAAAAAGCTTTTGTTTAAAATAATTAAGAGAGTTTTTGACTATTTTTAAGTGTAAATTAAGTTAATTCAAACAATTGACGATCATATATGATTCGTAATTAGGTTTATGTAATTAAGTGTATTGTGACAGGTTCAAATTTTGTCACTTTTTTGCAGTAAGGGTATAATATATTATTTTTGTTTATAAATTTACTGATCTCAGAAAAGTATATTAGTCTAAATGTGTTTGATAAAATGATTCAAACACAATTAATTAATATGTTGATCCGAGTGGAAGGAATTTAAATATCTTAAATACGTAGTCTTAAGTTTGATCTTGGAGTTCATGTATATAGAAATATTACTGTTGCGAGGAGTCTTTACTTAAATATTTTATCGTATTTTGAGAAATTAATCTCTTACTTATTAAATAGGATGATACTCTGAAAAAAAATATTCAAACACTGCATGATCACAATAGAAAAAATATAATAACTTTGTATCTATTATCTGATATGTATATCTCTATTATAGTTTTAACTTTCATTTTTCACATAAATAAATATTATTGGTTGAAGAAACATCATTACTTTCAAATGAGAAATCAATGTGGCCTACATATTAAAATAGATTGACTTTGTGCTTACTTTCACCAAAAAGCAAGTCATGGCATTTAATTTAGAAAAAATTTCTAATTTATTTAAAGAGGAGGGATCTCAATTTTTTTTTCTTTATATTTTCAAATTAGTTCTACTTTCATCTAATGGTTGATATTATTTCATTAAAGGTAACCATTAGATGAAAGTAGATCTAATGGTTGAAAATGAGTGTAAGAGAAAAAAGACTTACATTGGTGTAAGTTGATCATCCCTTTTATTGAGGAGGATCGGTTACACCAGGTGTAAGTTTTTTTTCTTACACCTTCTACTTTCATCTAATGGTTGAGATTATTTCATTAAAGGTAACAATTAGATGAAAGTAGATCTAATGGTTGAAAATGAGTGTAAGAGAAAAAAGACTTACATTGGTGTAAGTTGATCCTCCCTCTTATTGAGGAGGGATCAGTTTACACCAGTATAAGTTTTTTTTCTCTTACACCCATTTTCAACCGTTAGTTCTACTTTCATCTAATGGTTACCTTTAATGAAATAATCTCAACCATTAGATGAAAGTAGAACTAACGGTTGAAATGTAAAGTTTTAATTTTTTAAGAAACTTTAGACTTTATCAGGAGATCATCTAAGAGTCTCACTTGAGATCTTTCCGTCAAATTCACAAAATAAATCTTAGACCTTAGTAAAAAAAGAAAAAAGCTTTATCAGATACACTCGTGATGACCTAATTTTTTTAAAAATAAAATTGGTTAGTTCTATGTTGTAACGATTATTTTGATTGTTTTACCAATATATAATTGTTAGTATAACAGTTTGAATCATCGGATTTTGCTCCATAAACGTTGCCTTGTATTATAATGAGAAGTGTGCATAGCTAATTGCCAAGCTAATTTGGAGTAGTACGAGAAAACATAGCACCAATGGAAATACAGGGCTAAGATCATGCACTTATACTTTAGGTGGTTGAAAGAGATTGTTGAGAATTTAATTGTGAATTTCAAGTGAATATATAAGTTAAAGAAGTATCACTTTTAAAAAAAAGTAAAATGAAGACTTAATAAATGAAAAGACTCATAAATATAATATTTTAAAATTTTGAGTTAAGATGTATTAGGTTGAATATTAATATTCCTCTTTACATCTATTAGAAGCATATCTTTCTAGATAATATCCAACACCGATATCATAACCATTTGGAAGTTTTTGTGCGTCTTTGATATATGGTGTTCTGGCTATTTGTTATAGCTAGGAAGTCAGCAATTAAGAAAAAAAAATAGAAATTTTATAGGTACGTTTAATATCTATTTTAGTGAAAAAAATTATGCCAAACAGAATTGCTCAAAGTACTTTTCAACAACCCACATTTTAGGTTCATCGAAATGTACTTATAACATTTCTCAATGCAAAAAGCATTAGCAAGGGAAAGTTGAGAGATGACACATCCTGAATAGCAAGCTTCTCTTGAAGGAACCATTGACACCGCAAGGATCCAAATTATATTCATGACTCACAAATACAGAATATAAAATTAAAGCGACAAGATTAACATATAATTAACATTAAGTGTCAAGCAAACTTATCATACAAAATAAACAACACAATATCTGCCACATTATTCCAGATGTAAACTTTAATTATTAGTGTGCATAACAACAACTAAATGTTCCAGTAACTGTCAACAACTATTATGAAAGTAAAAGGTTTACCTATCTTGTCCTTGAGCAAGGGATAAGAAAATTGCATCACCGAAAGATTACTCCAAACTGTTGCAATTCAGAGCATCCTTTATTTTTTCGACTGTTGAGGTTAAAAGGGTGTTGACTGCTGCCACTGATTCTATATCTAGTATCCCGATTCCAGCTGAACTACAAACCAGTATTTGGAAAGCCACAGTCAACAACGAGCCTCCTCCTGATCTTTCAACATTTCCATTGTCCAATGCTCCCAAAACTCCATTTGGTCTGCCATCTCCAGAGATGACAAAACCTGATGGAAGAATTGGTATCAATGAAGAGTCTTCACCCTTGATGGCCACATTTAAAACTGCTACATCAGCTGGAGCATATACAACATACGATCCCAAAGGATCTGTGAAACTTTCTTGAAGAATCAGCGCATTGTTCTCGGTAGGTATGAATGGCTGCTCCACATGAGATAATTTAAATGAATTTAGTCAAGTTCACTTCAAGCAATAATATTCTTAGGTAATCTTAGATTAAGAGAAATTTCTTACTACTATTAAATGCATGACACAATAATTATAATATTAAAAATATAATTAAAATAAAAGAAAAAATAATTATAAAATTGATGTGACACATTTAATAATACAAAATAAGAAAAATATTTTATTTTTGAACACCTAAAAATTTGTCATAATATAATAAAGTTGAGACTCTTCCTAGAAAGTAAATTCAAAGTAGTTTCTGGAGCATATAAATTTGACAATTAACCTTAAGTTCACAATATTTAACCATATAAAATTACCATCCTCTTTTTTTTTTAACCTCATGTAAGATTGCAGTCATTGTTGTTTCCATTTCAACAACTTAGGAGAATGTAGTAAATGATCCTATGTCTCTATTGACTCACATTGACTGTAACCGAACTGAAAATCAAACTAAATTTGTCCTATACAGAATTGAAACATAATATTTAAAAAATGATAAGAAAGAGATGGTAAGTACCTGAATAATTGATGTACAGTTGCCAGGATGAATTCCGTTTGAGATGTGTGCAATCCTGTGCACTGGATTTCCACAGGAAAGAACATCCCACTGTAAAAAATAAATAAATAAATAACAAGTAACTATCAATGATTCTGTAGTGCAACTGCATGTGCAAAAGGTTAAAATTTACTAACAAATAAAAGATAAGATATTCTAATAATTTTTTTAATAAAAAAAAAACACTGTTTAGCTAGCTTGTAAACCTGAAATCGTCTTTTATCATCCGTGAGGAAGTCAAAAACTTGCTGATAAGTGAGAGGAAGCCAAAGGGAGGTAGCAGCAATAACAACCATGCCATGTGGCTGGCCTGGTTCTGTGCATTTGCGGACAGAGACCCTAACCCCACTATTTTTCTCCACAGTTAAATGTGGGAAGTCCAGCTTTTCTGAGATGTTTAAATTTTCACTAAAGATCTTAACCATTCGATGAGAAAGATTCATCACACTCCTCCTTCCTTCAAGTGAATTGATCACTGAACAATAAATAATGAATAACATTAAACTTGGCTAGCTATAAGCACATAATGGATCAGAAGACAAATAAATGAATAATAAGCATCAGGGTTTGTTGGAGTAATTAAATATGACAAAGAGTAACCTCCTCCAGCGTCATGATTAGGTATCCTTTCAACAGAGAAGCGAACAAATCTCTCGCACATTCTTTGAAGTTCCATAATCCATCTTTCTGCTCCATATGCAATACTGCTACTAACAAGATCTCTGTACAGCCGATGCGTTTGGATCTTATCATCCACTTCCACATGTTCAATCCATGTAACCTATAATAAAGCATAATTATTTTCATGCTTAAATAAATACAAAAGTGTAATTTTATTTTTCTATAACTTATAATTAGTACTAAGGATTTCCTTTCAAAACTAGTTAGAATTTTGATCGTATTAGTGACACGATATCTTATCCATCTTCCTTTATGAAATGTAAACTTTGAGAGGTGCTACATCTATCAAATTAAAAAAATGTAGACTTAAAATGAGGAACGACAAAAGTTTTCAGTACACAAGTTCATTGATGGAAAAGCTTTGAGAACCCAGACACCGGATGACTATCTTGTTTTCCTGTTTCCTTCCGTATCCTCTTACTTAAATTTTATCACCTGTCTTAAATTTAATTATATGTTTTTTTTATTTTAATTTATTTTTTACATGATAAAATTTAAGTGAAAAAACAAAAAAAAAACAAAAAAAAAGACCAATAATCTTCATCCCCATATACTATAGCCCAGGTGAGTGGTCAGATAATGTAATGGGTGAGGTGGATCTCACAAGTGAAATGGGCCTACCTCATCCATTAATTGTCCCATATATGGGTTATGGTGTCCATGCTTTGTAGTTTGTAGCATAGTCTTTAAATGATACTTTCCTCTAACATATGTAAAGACACATTTCTCATATCTACTTATGTAAAAGAGTCATAGTGTAATACGTAGAAAAGATAGGCTTAGTTGTAATCGGATGGTGAAACGAAACATATGTGAGATGAATAAATGATATATGTACAAGTGTATATTTAACATTGTTATAATATGTTATAATAGTAAAGATCTATTCATGTATTCTATTTCACAAATATGTAATTACTTACCATGGAGCACCCATTATGCATTTCCTCAATCATGCATCCAGAGGGATGTTTCCAAGTGCGAGAAACAGGGGTGGTCTCTCCAAAGGGATCAAATGACACATCTGTTATCACCCATACACCAAGTTCAACTTGCTGACAATAGCGAAGGAATTGAAATTCGCGAGATGGCACTAAAGGTGAAAGAATGTGCGTTTTTTCATACATCTGCAGAGAAAAAAGTCTGCCTTGTTAACAAATCTAAAAAATATACAAAAGGAGCTTACGTAAAAGCAAGGTTTGCACGAAAATATACCAACTGCAAGACTCCACTTCGATTTTCTAACAAACCACTTTCTACTACTTGAATTGTTTCTGCTTTTGTAACAATTGTTGGGAAAAGATTAACCCATTTGTCCTGAAAAGCGAGTTATATCACACTTATGAGTATATATATTTTTTCAATATAGACAATTAATGTAATATTAAAAAAAGAGGGGGGAATATTTAACAAACAAAATAGTTATAAGTGCTAACCGAATCTAGAAACATGTCAACCAGTTCCATCCCACTAATGCCCACTATTGCTGAGTCTTTTGATGATTCTACACGCACGTTGGCACCTTTGAAGTGATTAGCCCTAGGAAATATTTTTTCATAGCTTTCACGGTGAAGAATGAATTTCCCATCTTGAGCTGAAGACTTGACCCAGAAGGGTTCATAGATACGCATAAGCCTAACTAATTCTTCCATAGCAGTAGTTGCAACCTCTGACATCAGTGCTTTTTCCATATCTGCAGTACTTTCCATTGTTGGGTGGGGCAATAACATATCATCATCCAGAATTGGTGAACCAAAATTTTGATCAAGACAAGGAACTTCATCAATCGCTTGGTTTAGCGAATTTCCAAGTGCTGGAGCATATGAAGATCCTGTGATAGGAGGAAAAAGAGCCCGCAACTCAGGCTTCTCCAAATACCTTGCAAGAAGGCTAGACACTTTCTCATGCTGAAAATTCATAAATAAATATTAATTGAAAGGAATCTTAGCATACCTTTTTGTCAAAAAAATAAATAAATATTAATTTAATTTTAATGTCTTATCAATATAAAAAAATTACATTTTTATTTAATGTTGCATTGCTATATTATTCAATAAATTTGATATTTCTTATAAGTTTTTATTCATTAAATAATATAATAACATTGGATGATTAAATAAATTTTTTTTACACGCATAATACATAAAAATTAAATTGCTAAATATATGATTGATATGAAATTAAAAGAGAATTAATCAAGCAAGTTCACTAACCTCATCCTTTAGCTGAGCATTTTCAAGCCGCATTCTTTGCATAAAAAGTTCATGCTCTTCTTCCTGACACGGTGGACCCCCACAAGATGGGCAAAGTATATTCTTCAATGTGTCTCTGATTAAACGGTTTTCGTTTTGTATCCTATCATTCTCAACCCGAAGTGCAGTGTTATCTGCTCGCTCATGTTGATTCTTATCGTCATATATATATATACAAATGATCAGCACTAAGTATGAATACATGAAAATGAATTTATCTTTGAATGAATTGTATCAGACTGAAGAAAATGAATCACCTTCATTTGAGTCCTCTTATTCTGAAACCAAAACTTTATTTGTTTAGGCTCAAGTCCAATCTCCGTGGCTAATTGACGTCGTTGGTTATCATCTGGATGTGGGCAATCCCTGATGAATCTTTATTTCAAAAATTAATAAAAATCCCAATTAGTTGAGAGGGTAGTTGTGAGATGAGTTAAATAATTAACAATTGCAAAACAAAAAAATGACACATATAATCTATGAAGCATAGAATCGATAATGGACACCAGACATGACAAAGACAAAGTGAAAAACAAAAATGACAAAATCCACTAAACGAGACTAAGTCTTGTGCGTATGTGTGTAAGACATTGGCAAGTACATGAAAATATATCCAAAATGTAAAAAATTCTTGGTTGCGCACAAATGTAACATATCATCTTTACACACATTCACACAAAATTAATGAGAAATGATGATTTTTTATAATGAGTGGGTTTAGTGAGATCCTTTTTTTTTCTCTCCCTAACCTTTTGTCTTTTGTATATAAAGATGATGTATTACATCTGTGTGCACACATGAATATCTCCTAAAATGTACTTTGATATGCTTATGCTTTTAAATATGTCTAAATAGCATTTATCAAGTGTAAAATGTTTATAAAAAATAAAAAGGTTGAATCATTTTTTTAGTTCCTCTAAATATAGTTATTTTTTGTTTTGGTCCCTTTAAAAATTTTTATTTTGTTTGGTCTTTTTAAATTTTGAGACAGGTAAAGTTTGTCTTTGTCGTTATCTCATCTTTTTTAAGTAGTGAAGTGGCAAACGACACTCCATGTCAGCTTGCCACTTGTGTTGATCTCAGTTCCTTTATGCCACATGTCCTTTATTCAACGGTTTGATGAATCCACCTTGCCACCTGTGTTCCTAATCACAATAACCCCACTTTTAGCTCACTATCATCCGCACTCTTGTCCCGATTGTTGTTCTAAATATACATCATCTATTGTTGTATCATGACCATGACGGTAGCGCGCATGATACTGCATGACCATCCATTGCTACTGATATTGATGTGGTTGCTGCACCCACTACTAGTACTAGTGCTAGTGCTGGTGTGGATGCTGATTCAGATCAACATTGTTGGTGGTTGGTTGAGCCATCTTGTTTAGTTTCTCTCTCTTCTTCTCTCTGTTTTTATTTTTTTTGTTTTTCTCTCTTTCTCTAGTCTCAACCTTCACTTTTTCTTCTTCTTCATTTGGAAGTGATAGTGTTGAAATCAAAGAGGAAAGAGAGAGCGAGAGAGAGAGAGAGAGGACTTGGTCAAACAAGGTGCAGACGCCAAGACTAGGCAGTAAATCAGAGAGAGAGAAAGAGAAAGGTTGGAATGGTAGGATTGGTTTTTTAAAATGAACACACTTAGCAACTAGGAAGGTTTGGATCTGAGGTTAAAAACATTAACCTCGATTACAACGTCATGTAAGGAGGCTAATTCATCTGTGAACATGTCTCATCTCAGCAATGGAGATGAGATAAGGACATGGACTAAAAAGGCAACAAAAAGACAACAAATTGGTCATAAATGAGGAAGGAAATGTGGGAAAAGAAGAAAACGGGCTGAGGGAGGAAGAATCAAGGTTGGAATTATCCATACAGAGTGGGGAACAAAACAGGTGAAGGAAGGGGGAGAATTAGGTCTTGCTGTACATTGGAGAAGAAAAGGAGGAAGAATAAGTGATGTGGGACCCAAGTTGATGACTTATCATCCACGTAGCATAAAAGAAGTGATATGTGAGATTTGTTTATAATAAAAAACTAGTAAGGTTGTGTAAGGATAGGTTATAAATACTTGTATTGAAAGTATTGTAAGATTTATAGGAATAAGAATGAGAGTGTAAGATTGTCTTATAAGGCCTACAAGCTATACTTATTTTAATAGTAGATTTGACTTTTCTTATCCATGAATGTAGGCATGTTAGGCTGAACCACATTAAATTTTGTGTGTGATCTATTTGTGATGTTTTTTTTTTTTCCTTAATACTAGTATTTATACATGTTTGCATAGAAGGAGATCTGGTATTCCCCAAAGAGATTGAAGGGGATGTGATATTCCTCAACAAGATTGAGAGAGATGTGGTATTCTCCAAACAGAATAGTGCTACTTACAGATACTTACACACACATTACTTCACATTTATATAATTTTCATTGTTGATTATAGTTAGTCCTACCTTATTTTCAACACACTAATACTTTGATTCTACCATATACTTCAAAATATGCGGGATATGTATATAAGTAATATGCAACGAGCTTTATCTATTTAGGAATATGCTACTGGATGCTAAGCACTCAAGCCTTTGGTTCTTTGGATAGTAACAAATCCTTGAGATTTGTGTATTATAACTAAGAAAAACTTACTATAATTGATGATGCTCAAACGCATATGGGCTCAAGCTTTATATAGCACCACCCTTATATTCAAGGAGAAATATGAATATATATGTATAAAAAATATATATATATATATATATATATATATATATATCAATATAAAGGTACAAAAAAGGTAAAAAGATAAAACCATTCATGATCATACAATCAAAGATATCAAATTAATTCTTTAAAACAATGAAACCAAATGTAAGCAATGTCACCAAAGAGAGCAAGCCAAAGCAAAGAAAACTAAGAGAAATTATTCATTAAATGCATAGAAATGCATTAAGCTTGATTAAAATCATAAAAGGTTTTATGAAACATATAGGGATTGACATTTATAAGGGATGACAATTTTGTAAGTTTGGATCAGATTCGATCCAATTTAACCCGATCTGATCCAAGCACATTTGCTAGATCTAGATATCCATATCTAACTCATCTCGATCCAAAAATTCATGGATCAAGTAGATCCATATATGACTTGTTAAAAAAAACACATACCACTCAATTAAAAGACACAGTGAAAGGGAACACGAGGAAGGTGGCCATGGTGTTTCTTCATAGCAAAATCGACGAAGCCACCAAGGAAAAAGGTAGCTAAAAAGGAAACCGGCAACAAGAAACCATTGTCACCACCACCATTGTCAAACTCATTGTTGACTCCGATGAAGGCCACTTGCTACCAAACTCTTTGTGACTTTGATGAAGACCCACTCGCCGCCAACTATAGCAACATGCAGCTCTTGGAGCTCCAATCGAAGGTAATGGTTGACGAATATGATTGGACCAAAGTCAAAGCCTTTTATGTCTCTTTGGAGATTTAGTCAATTCTCATTTGAGGGAGTGCAAACGACGATCAGCTCTGATTGCAACGGTGGTAGCAGAGGTAACGGTTAAACAGCACAAGAAGAAGCCAAATATAAGGGGAATTTATCATGTGCAAATGCAAATAATCAAGGGGCTTTGGAAGGGTATTTATTGGAAAACCTAAATAGGAAGGAGATAAGAATATTCGAGATAATGGATACTCGAGATTCCATTGGTTCATTTTTTAATTTTTTTTAAATCCAACCCAATCCGATCTAAAATCATTTTTTAATCACAAAAAATAAAACGTTGGATTATATTAGGTCGAATTGAATTGGATATTTGATCCATTGCCATCCTTATTGGCAATCTTACCTTTACCAGCAGACATGGGTGTTTGTGAATTGGATTGAATTGGTTTTAAGTGAAAATAACAACCAATCCAATTTAATCAGTTTTCTTATATTATCATTTAATCAGTTTAGTTTAAAATGTAAATCTGATTCAATCTAATGCAGTCTAATCTAAATTAGTTTGGATTGGACAAGTTATTCAGTTTTTTGTTGAAATTTTTTAATACACAATATAAATTCAAATTCATTATAATACATCAAATACAAGTTTAAACTAATCCATCAAAATATAATAAATATACATTCAAACTAATCTATCAAAATCTAAATTTAAATTCTAAATACAAGTCCAAATTAATTGTTAATCTTACAACACGTGTCCAAATCAAATATAGATAATTGACTTTGGCTTAGGATATAGTAGAAAAGTTTCAAATAAGTATATAATATAGAAATTTCGTAGATAAAATATTATTTTCAAATATATATACCTAGATTTTTTATTCAGTTTGGATTGAATTATTTTTTAAATTTGGAATTGGAAATCGATATGATCCAGTTAATTTTTTGATTTTTCATTTTTTTTCAATATCTTGATTTTTCTATTAATTCAATTTTTTTTTAATTTTAATTAGATTTGTTCGATTTTAAACACTCTTACCTGTGGGTACTTACTTGCTCCACCTTGCATGGGACGAGTTTAAACAACTCACTCCAGTACGCAGGGTCAGGCAAGGCGAGTCTGGGTTTAGGGTTAATCCACCCTAAACCCCTCATCTAAAAATTGATTATATAACTTATCTTCATTAATTTAATGATTATTTTGAACAATTTTTTTAATTTATATGAGATAATAGATTAATTTTATGATTGCAATTAAATATTATATAAATTTAACATCAATTACCAACAAATGTGGGACAGATAAAATGCGGATTTTAATAATTTTCTTTTAGAATGGATTCAAATTTTAATCTCTAGAAATATGACGAGAATCGAGCAAAAACATGCCCCTGTACACCCTGTTGCCAAGCCAATTATCCAAATAGTATATGTTGACGGTTGTCAATCCCCGTATCTACTCCTTGGTTGAATTAATATACAGTTAATAACCCTTTCATGTTCTTCACCCAAAAAGCGAGACGAATGCTCCCTCAAAATCAAGCAAATCAAAATCTTAAAAAAATAATAAATATTAAAACAAAATATTGTTAACATGAAATCTTACTTTTCAAGTTTAGCTGTTTGGGCGGAACTAAGACGTTTGTAGGAAGGTCTTTTGCCCTTGAGTGAAATGTAAGTGTCTTCATCACCAGACCCACCAGCACCTCCCATTGAAGAATGATCCATTTTTCAACCTCGATAAGGAAATACACTTACAAATACTAGAGCTTTTTCTTCCTTTTCCCCTGTTCTATCTGTGTATGAGATTTGTGAATCCTTAAGATATTTATATATGCTGTATAGTCCTTCACAACACCTTCGATGTAGTTTTCACACATAGCTTAGTCTTCACAGGCCAATTCCAAAAAAGGTAAAAGAAAAATAATAATAATAATAATAATAAAAAGAAAGCAATAATCTAATGACTTCCCCGACAAGGATTTTTCCTTTGGATTCCTCTGTGTGAGGGTAAATGGAAAAATTTATTAATCTTTTCCATATAAGCACATATCATCTCCAACCGCGTAACAGCTATCAATAACTGATAAGGTAGGAAAGATTATGGAAAGGAGAAATTTTTGTGAAGATACATATACAAGAAAAGATTATTTAGGAAAATTGATAAATGCAATGGAAGATTTTTAAAGCCTTCCATTTGTAGCTAGATTAGAAAACAAAAGAAAAAGTTCTTGAGAATGGGCAGGTGCATGCAAAAAGGAAAGGATTGGACACAAATATTGTAAAAAACCAAAATTCACTGAAAGATAAATGTGACTTTTAAAAATTAAAAAAGCTGGCTTTGAACAAATGAAAGTCCTAGAGTTTGTAACACTTGGAATGGATGAAGAAAGGAGGGGAAGAAATAAAAAGGTTGAAATTTGCTTATTACGCGACATAAGCTAACTGACTGTCTGTAAAGATCTGTGTTCTTGGTTAATGACACAAGTATAACTATAGCTAGAGTTGTCACGGGCTGCTTTGGGCCGGGGCGAGTATTTTTGTTACCTGAACTCAACCCAACACAATACAGGTTACAGGTAAGGTGGGCCAAGCTATCCACCTGTCAACTATTTTAAAACAAAATAGATATGTAATAAATTTAATTTAAAAAAAAATTAAATCAATAAGAATTAAAAAATTATGACAACTTGGTTTTAGACCAATATGAATTGAATTTAGATTAGGCTAAGTCGGGCTAAAAGATGCTTGAAATTTGTTAGTCCAATCAACACATTTCCTCTAGTTATTTAAGTCAGTCTCTTTTGACAACCTTAATTATAATCACAATATTAGTAAAAAAAGAAATTACAATTTTAATCAATGACATTTTTATTCAAATATTGATAAAGGCACTATAAAAAAAATGCCTTTTACTGGTGGATTCGAAACCGTCAGTAAATTACTAATTTCTGGCAACTAGATTCACAAGAAACAACCATAAAAAAATAAAATTATATATTATAATATTCCGGAGGCCATTATCCGTCATAAAGTAGATGGAAAATTGTGAAAAGCATAAAAAGAATTAAAGTTTCTAGTAGTTTGATTCGCCAAAAATTTATTTTAATTTTTTAATTAAAAAAATATAAATTTTCAACTGATAACCCACCGAAAAAGGACACAATAGAGACTTTAGATATAGACTTTAGATATTCTTAAATTTTTCGACGGATTAATTCATTGGAAACTTTAAAATAATTTATAATACATTTTTTTAAAAATTTTCCAATACAAAATTATTTTTTAGAAAACAATGAAATTTTAGAGGGTACAACGAGATGAAGATCCTCTCCTTTACTTTGAAAAAAGAAGAGAGTTATGTTCCTGATCTAATGGCTCAAGTTCATTAGATCATGATAAAATAAAAGTTTGGTGAACTTGAGAAACTTAAGTCATTGAATCAAGAATATAACTCTCTCTTTTTTTTTTAAAAAAAGAGAGGATCCTGATCCAATACAATCTACTAGAAAATATCTCACAATTATCAATGTAAGGTCGAGTACATTTTCTAACACATTATTTGTCAAAATTGATGAGTGATTTGTTGGAAATTGCCCATCCTAATTTTTTGGAGGATCGAGGTACCAAAAATGGTCAATACTACTTAGTCGAGACTCCTTCTTCCTTATTTCTCCTCTATTCCTCTCTTCTCCCCTTCGGCTAGCCACCTCATCACCTTTGCCAATCTCTTCTCAGGTGATCGCTTCTCCTCCTCCTAGCAACCACTACTCCTTCTTTTGGTGACTGCTACCTTTTAGAATTTTTTATTTATGGATAAACATAAATCATAATATATAGAACCTAGATTAATTGAATGTCAAAATTATTAGAACAATTTTGTTTAGCCCAAATTGTGATCAGTATTATTAATGAGCCTATTGTTGTTAAAGCATTGTTCATATATGTGTGTTTTGTTTCATGAGTCCTGTATATGGGTTTGCTATAGTGAGTATGTTTAACTCATTTTAATTATTTTATATATATAGGGAGAGACATAGGAATAATATCTCTCTCATCATATTTTCTTTTTCAGGGTTTCAACAATGATCTCTTCATCGACGTCTTTTAAGGTAACCTTAAAATCTTTTATATGTATTGATATGTCATAAATTATTAGGATTAATAGATCCGATAAATTGTTATCAATTGGTATCAGAGACTGGTTTTAATCCTGATTATGACTATCAATATTTTGTTTTAATATCGAAATCTTAACGTATGTGATGTTTAATTAAAAATAAATAAATTGATTTAAAAAATTAAAGTTAGGGTTTTTGTATATTGAGTTGTCCTAAATTCATAAACATATTTATTGCATTTTGATATTGTGAATTTACAAATAATTTTACACAAACCCAAAGAACCCTAAGGGTGCAATCTTTATGATTCGTTTTCCTTTTGGAGATTATTTAAAGAAATTGATTTAGAGCTATTGTAGATCCATTTTTCCTGAGTTTAAAAATGTATGGATCGTGAGTTTTGGTTGAGAAACAACCTCGAATTTCTGAGAAAACGATTCGCGGTGAACTCTCCATTAGTGTTGAGAAAACCCATCATTTTGTGTTATTTTTTCTGGAAATTAACATAGGGATATTGAAGAGCCCGTTTTTCTGAATCATTAGACACCAAGAACTTGAAATTTGGTGGAGAATCAGAGGAGAAAATCAGCGCAATCCGTTCCTGGACGAACTGGGTCGCGCAACCCGTTCCTGGATGAACCGGGTTGCGCGACCCGTTTCAGAGAAACGGGTGAGGAAGACAAACCTTCCTCTCATGCAACGCCCACTCGCGCAGGTGGCGCGTGTGGACTCATGGAGGATTTTCAACTTCTATTTTTTGGGTTATGCTCCACGCGCCCTCTAGTATTTTTTTGTAATTTTTATTTATTTTTTAATACCTATTTGCTATTTATTTCAAAAAAATTAGAGATTAAAATTATTAAAAATATATGGTACTCTCTAATTTTGCTTCTGGAAATTTTTGTGTGTTATTGTGATGTTGTTGGGCATGATATATACTACACACTCTCAAAGTTGATGTTGTTTGGTTACTTAAATAATTTTAGTGTTATTTTGTGCATAAATTAATATATAATGTTTTGAAAACTATATGTTTTGTTATTATTTATGCAATTTAATTTTGAGAGTTGCTGTTTAAAGTATTGTAGTAATGTTTTGATCCACCTTTCTTGATTGTGAGCTCGCCTTTGCGGGACAAATTATGTTGAGGTGTTAATTTTGTTGATATTTTGTTAATAATGTTGCATTGGGAATTATATTAGCAATGCACTTACCCTATCAGTTTGCCTTTATTAATGTAATTTCTGATGATTTGTTAAGTGGTGTTATTTTGGGCACTTTTCATAATTGTGAGCCCGCCTTCGCGAGACAAATTATTGCAATGTGCTATTTTGTTGATAAAATATTGTTATGTTGTGACTTTGGGGATTATATTGATAATGCGCTTACCCTATCGGTTTGCCTTTATTAATGTGATTCTTGATGATTTGTTAAAGGCATTGAGGTTCTGACCTTAGAGTTCTCAGTATCCTTTCAGTACTAGCTTTAGGGACATGATTTTGATGTCTGTGAGAGTCTACTCATGTGTTGTAATTCGGGACCCTTAAGCGGGATTGCAATTTCATGGGAGGGCTTCATTGTGGTTATTGCTCATGTTATTTATTGAAATACTCGACAAAAAAATCTCCCTTTAAAATATTGATTCAGCTTTAATGATGAAAATAAATGTTTTGATAAAGTTATGTGGGACCAAGTATGAGGACTGGGTTGAGTCAATGAGTTTATTTTAGCCACCTCTGTTATTGATGTTGCTCTCACTATGGATGAGCCCTGAAGCTCATAGATATGTTTTCCGCAGCGATTATGGTGAAATATGAAATATGAGATCATTTAAATAAAGTTCGTCTCATGACAATAAAGTATAACATGGACAAAGCCATTAAGGAGAGTTTTCATAAAGTGGATAACGTCAACCATTTTTTGTGAAGCTATTGACAGATCTAGAAGGCCATATGACCTCTCTGTGTTGACCAAGACTAAGCATGATAGTGTGAATGGTGATTGTGAATGCACCACGAAATTTGTGAATTGGCTCAAACGAGCTAATTGTACAGAGTTTAATAATTAGATTAAGGATAAGGAAGTTGAACCCCTGGCTCTAATGTGTTATGAATCCAATCTTGTTAATATTCTTTCTAACACTTGTTGGTTAGATATTAGGGCAACTACTCACGTCACAAGCTCATTACTACAGTTCAGACTAGGTGAAAGCCAACTAAAGGAGAGCTGTTAATCATATAGGAAATAGAGTTAGTGTCAAAGTAGAGTATATGCGTATTATTTCCTTGAAGCTATGTATTGGATATTCTTTAGGTTTAAAAGATACCATCTATATGTTCTCTATTAAAAGGAACTTGTTTCTAGTTTCTATTTTGGATAGTGGCACTGTCATATCTATTTAGTGATAAGAGAGTTTCCTTACCTTATGTTTTCATTCTAGTTATTTTTGGTATTTCTAGAGTTTCGTCTAATGGCCTTTATATGTTAAATATTAACCCCTTCTGTTGATCTAACGACGTTTAGATATCAATAATATTGTTAGGAACAAGTGTGGTAGAGTTGTTGAAAACTTTTCTATGGTATCGTACAAACGTTTAAAACATATCTCTAGGGAGAGAATGGAGAGGTTGATTGAGGAGAATATTCTTCATGATTTAGACTTCTTTGATTTTGATATCTGTATTGATTACATAAAAGGAAAACTTACAGTTGGAGTCAGGAAGAGTGGGGTTACCAAAAGTGAAAGAATACTATAATTAATTCATACAGATATTTGTTGGCTCATTATTCCTATTGCAGAAAGGAGAAATCGTACTCTTATGGATATGGTGATATGTATGCTTAGTCATTCTACTCTTCCAGAATTCTTATGGGGAGATGCCTTGAAGACTGCTGCTTATATATTGTATCATGTGCTAAGTAAATCAGTGCTGAAGACTCCATGTAAGCTTATGATAGGAAAACGACCTACCTTGAGGCCTTTCCATGTTTGGGGTTGTAGGGCAGAGATGAGACCTTATAACCCACTTTAAAGAAGCTTGATCTCAAAACCATCTGTGGTTTCTTCATTGGCTATTGTATTGGCTCAAGAGGTTCTAAGTTCTATTGTCCTTTTCATACTACTAAAGTTATTAAATCCGATCGGGCTGCCTATTTTGAAGGGGACTTAGGACATGGTGGAACTCAGGAACCATGTATTATTGATTTCAGTGAGGAGCATGTTGTTGTTCCTATTCCTGTTGATCCCTTTCCAGGGATAATGCCTTCTCCTTTGATCTATAATGATGATGTTGTTGATCCTGTTGATAATGTCGATATCCCTCAACAAGTCGAAAATAATGTACAGATTCCAGATATTGTTGTGACTTTACTGAGAAGATCTGAGCGGGTTCCTATATCTACTGAGTCTACTAGATTCAGGGATTATGTTGTGTACCTACAGGAGCATGAGTTTAATTCAGTTGAGAATTCTGATCCTATTTCTTTTCAAGAAGCCATGGTTAGTCCTGATAATGAACAATGGCTAGTGACTATAGAGGATGAGTTAGCTTCTATGAGAAAGAGTAATGTTTGGGAATTGATGGAGTTGCCTATTGGTTGTAAAACGGTTGGTTGTCAATGGGTCTTTAAGACTAAACGTGATGCTAGAGGTGAAATTGAGAGGTATAAGGCCAGACTTGTTGCTAAGGGATATAACTAGAAGGAAGACATTGATTATAAGAAGACTTTCTCACCGGTCTCTACTAAAGACTCTTTTCGTGTTGTGATGGCATTCGTTGCTCATTTTGATTTGGAGTTTCATCAAAAGGATGTTAAGACCGCCTTCCTAAATGATGATTTGTATGAGGATGTGTATATGGATCAACCTGATGGTTTTGTTGAAGATGGTAAAGATCATATGGTATGCAAATTGAGAAGATCCATTTATGGATTAAAATAGGCTTCCAAGCAATGATATTTAAAATTTGATTATATTGTTAGTTCTCTTGGTTTCAAAGAGAATACTATTGACCAATGCATTTATCTGAAGTTTGGTGAGAGCAGATTCATCATTCTTGTTTTATATGTTGATAATGTATTGTTGGCTAGTAATGATATTATTTTTCTGAATGAGACAAAGCAGATGTTGACAGCACATTTTGATATAAAAGATCTTGGTGATGCCTCTTTTGTATTAGGTATTGAGATTCACCGTGAAAGATCTCGTGGTATTCTTGACTTGTCTCAGAAAGCTTATATGGAAAGAATTTTGAATAGATTTAATATGAAATCTTGTAATCCTTGTGTTGCACCTATTCAAAAGGGTGAAAGACTCTCTAATACTCAGTATCCTCAAAGTGATAAAGATGTTGTTGAAATGGAGAAAGTCTCATATGGTTCCGTTGTTGGCAGCCTTATGTATGCTCAAGTTTGTACATGTCCTGATATTGCTTTTGTTGTTAATGTACTTGGGAGATACTTGAGCAAACCTGGTGTGGCTCATTGGCAGGCTGCAAAACGAGTTATGGGGTATCTACAGGGTACCAAAGATTGTATGCTCACTTATAGGAGGTCTGACCGCCTTGAGGTGATAGACTATACTGATTTTGATTATGGTGGTTGTCCAGATGACTACAAGTCCACACCAGGGTATATTTTTATGTTGGCAGGAAGAGCTATTTCTTGGAAGAGTGTTAAACAGATACTTACAACTACTTCTTCTATGGAGGCAGAATATATAGCTTGTTATGAGGTTACGCGTCAAGCGATATGGTTGAAAAATTTGATTACTGAATTTCTTATTGTGGAGAGTACTTTCAGGCCTTTTACTATTTATTATGATAATTCTGTCGTAGTATGTTTCTCTCAAATTAATAAAAGTTCAAAGTGTTCAAAGCATTTTGATACAAAATTCATGTTTGTTAGAGAGAAGATTTAGGAGTTTCAGACTCGCGTCGAGCATATCCCTACAGAACTTATAGTTGCAGACCTACTAACCAAAGGTTTAGCTGTTAAAGTTTTTGTTGATCATGTGACCCATATAGGTATAGTGAGGTCTTTTGATGTTTTGAATTAGTGGGAGTTTAATTTTGTAATTTTGTTATGACCTCATTTTATTATGTCTTGAGATAATTATATTATTATTATTATATTATTATTATTATTATTATTATTATTATTATTATTATTATTATTATCGTTGCCATATAATGTTGTTGTTGGGAAATGCACTTTGATCACATATTGGCATGTAAATTTTGGATGTACTTTCCCATTACCCATTTATCACATTTTGATGGGTCACCGAGATATGAGTATGTTGCATGTATGATATCAGTACTCCTTTGAGTATGATTTTCTGCATTGTTGAGATACTTGTAGTCTCATTTGGGATCGGTTGTTGAGAGTGCTAGCTCGATTTTGACATCATGTTGTGACCACATATTGTTTGATTAATCTGGAGAATTATTTTTTTATTAAAGTGATATAATGTGACTTATGTTGTCCAAGTGAGAGAATGTTAGAATTTTTTATTTATGGACAAACATAAATCATATTTTATAGAACCCAGATTAATTGGACGTCAAAATTATTAAAGCAATTTTGTTTAGCCCAAATTGTGATCAGTATTGTTAATGGGCCTATTGTTGTTAAAGTACTGCTCATATATGTGTGTTTTGTTTCATGAGTCCTGTATATGAGTTTGTCATAGTGGGTAGGTTTAACTCATTTTAATTATTTTATATATACAGGAAGAGACCCCTATTCCTAATCACTCTAGTGCGTACAATTGTCTCATTGATACTGACGCGTAAGCGACTATTGTGGGATAGGAATAATATCTCTCCTTCATCGTATTTTCTTTTTCAGGGTTTCAACAATGATCTCTTCATCGACGTCTTTTTAAGGTAACCCTAAAATCTTTTATATGTATTGATATGTCATAAATTATTAGAATTAATAAATCCAATAAATTGTTGTCACTACCATTTAGTGTTCTTCCTTCACTGATCCTCCTCATTCTCTTTCTTGCATTATATCCAAGTTTAGTATTTGATCCTCCTCTTGCAATGTTTGCATTTGTGTTAGTAATTAAAACATATAAGTGAGCAATCTTTATTGTTTTGGAATTATTTTTATTATCAATATGAATTTATGCATATAAGTTAACAATATTAAATCCATAAATGTCCCTATTGATTTAGGGGTTTTATGTGATTACTTAGATGTATTGTTATTGTTAATTAACTTGACATTAATTTGGTGATTATGTGGTTGAAACAATGCTTTAGGAAGTGAAGAGCCTTAAGTTAAATGACTTAATTTGTTAGGATTAGTATAGATTTAAATAGCATAGGGATAGTTGGGCTCAAATCATTTTACTGATTTTTGTTTGGATTTATGTGAATCTGAATTGTATAGGAAAAGTTGGATTTAAATTATTGTTTGAATTGTTTGTTGAAATAGTTAAATTGAATGTTATGTGTTAGTATAACAACAACAACAATCAAATTTTTTTTCATTAAATGAGATCAATTACATAGATCAAATGATATCATTATGCCTTATCATAAACTAATGTGTTACGACAATTGAGTAACAAATATATGTGTGGATTTGCATCCTATGCATAGTTGGATATGAAGATTTCTATAGGATAAAAAAATTAGTTGCTAGATTCAAACTTAAATCGATTATATATAATTATTGTGTTGCGTGAATGGATGCATATTGTTCTATATCGGGGGAAGAAACAACTAGGCTTTGTAAATTTTGTGGCGATGAAAGATAAGCGGAAACTAGGAGTCATGAGCCACTTGTCGGACAGAGAAGGATGGAAATTTTTTATAGAACATATCCTAATTTTGCATGTGACCTCAAAATGTGATGCTTAGCCTATGTGCTAATGGGTTTAATCCTTCTAGTCAATCAATTGGCTTCACCTTATTCAGTTTAGCATGTAATTATTACTTCATATGGCCTTCTGTCATACATATTTTTGATATGCATTATACTTAGTTCTCATAATCTGAAGAGTTTGAATGATTTCTACCTACAACCGTTAATGGATGAGTTAAAGATTTTGTAGGGTAGTGTTCAAATTTATTATGTATCAATGAAATAAATTTTCATTATGATAATTGTTTTAATGTGGACAATAAATAATTTTTAGGCTTAAATATATTTTTAGTCACAAAAAATATAATACTTTTTGGTTTGAGTCCCTCTAAACTTTTTTCGTTGGTTTTGGTCCCATTGATTTTTTTTTTTAATCCATGCTATTAAAGAGATTCCGTTAAGTGTTTACGTAACAAACAAAAGTCTCACTCACTAATGTCATGTTTGTTTGCTACATAATCACTTAATCGAATTCACTAACGACAAACTAACTACTGGGACTAAAAATAATTTAGAGAAATTAAAACTAATAAAAATATTTAAAAGTATCAAAATAAGAAAATATTATATTTTTAAGAACTAAAAACATATTTAAGCCATAATTTCTAACAAATGATATATTATATGATTGAATGAGTATTAATAAACTAACATGTCCTATGGCATGTATCCATAAAAGGTGTTTATATTATAGAGTAAGGGTGTTTAAATTCAATCTAAACTGAAAATCAAACTAAAAATTTAACCAAAGAATTGAAATTTAATTAAAACTGAATAAATTTGATTCTTTTTTAATTTAGTTTTTGAAAACTAATTGAATTCAATTGGACTTTGGATTTGATTTTTAAAATAGATGCAATCCAATCTAAATTAATTAATATTATATAATACATTTATTTATTATATATTTTATATTTTTACTTATAATAATTTTAATTTCTCACATACTTCTCTTATCTTATGTGACCAATTATTATTTTAATATGTAAAATGAGTTATTTCTACTTTTTATTTTCTGTTTTCTTTTTTTTTCTTTTATTAGGCTATATTACTTTTAATTCATAATTTTTTTGCTTAAAAAAATTTTAAGACAAAAATCGAATAAATTGATCAAATCTACTTCAATTTAAATCAATTGAATAGATTCAATTTATAAAATGTAACAAATTTAATCTAATTCAAATTAATATTATTTAAATCAATTATTTTTTTGACTTAAAATTAATTCAAACTTAACTGGAAAGAACCCTATTATAAAATGCTGCTAGCCAGGCAGAAGATTTGATGGAATTTTAGCAAGCAGAATGAAGTAGCAAGATTTTTAAGTGATGTGTCAGGCATGTATGATCCCATTCAATATTCATGTAATGCGTGGCACCATCACCAGCGTCCAATACCTGGCCAGTGCAAGACCCACCAGCCACCGTAAATACCCTTGCACAGATCCGCCTGCAATCTCCATTGGGAAACTCGGGTCCTGACCCGCATAGCAAGCATTTAGCATTCGTCATCTCGTGCCCAATCACGCTGATCATGTCGTCGACCCCAACCTCATCGTTTGGTGACATGAAGGTCTGGGATGTTTAAATCAAATCTAAACTTAAACTTAAAATTGAATCGAACAAATAAAATTTAATTAAAATTGAATAAATTTAGATATTTTTTTTTTTTTTTTAAAATTAATTGAATTTAATTTAAATTAATTAATATTATATAATATATTTATATGTTATTAAATTTATATTTTCGCTTATAATGATTCTAATTTTTTACATATTATTTTTATTTTATTTGATTAAATATTTTTTAGGTATATAAAATAAATTATTTTTATTCTTTATTTTTTTGATTTCTTATTTTTATTTTCAATACTAAATTATTTTTAATTCACAAAATTTTATACTTAAAATTTTTTTGATAAAAATTAATTAAATTGATTCAATTAAAATTTGTTTAAATTGATTCGATTTTTATAATATAATTAATTTAATTCAATTTAATTAAAATTAATCTACATAATATTATTTAGATCGATTAATTATTTTTACTAAAAAATGATTCAAATTGAATTCCGAACACGTTAAGAGTATATTGTTTGGGATATATATATATATATATATATATTCCGGTGCTGGGAACGTGTACTGCCCTGGGTAGAACAACGCCAAGTTACCCACCCACTACCCAAGCAATGGGAGCGTATCCTGGACACTGAAGTGCAGAAATCCTGCACCTATATATAATACAAATTGCAGAGGTTGGATGGAAGATGAAATAGCAAATATAATCATGGAGTGCAAGTGTCGCACATGCAGTTGGTGAGAGTTTGTTTGGAATATTAAAAAATAAAAAATAATTTAATTTATAAATTAAATTTAATTAAATTTTATGTGTGAAATGTTAAAAAATAAAAAATAATTTAATTTTTAAAATTTTATAGATTTTATTTTAAATTTTTTATCAAATTTAATATAATTTGATTTAAAATAAATAAATTATTATATTTTTAATAACTACTTCTAATCACTTATCATAAGAGTTAAAATGTATAATAATAAAATAAAATAAAATTAATTCTCATTTTAATAAATTTTAAATATAAAATTTAATTTTTAAATCAATTAATTTTTTTTTATAAATTTTAAACATAAAATTTTATTTTTAAATTAAATTAATTTAATTTAAATTAAATTATATTAAATTATTTTTTATTTTTATCCATTTAAAACACAACATGAAAGTGAATTTCAGAGAGATAACGCGCAGGTGCCTTGGGCAACGTACGATTTAGTCAGTTTTTCGTAAAGAACAACATTTTTCTATATTAAAATATTGTAAGAAGAATTCATAGTTTGATTGTTATTGTTAATTTTTGGTTGCAGATTATGTATTTAGAAGGAATAAGGATGCATTTATAAATAGAATAGTTTTGTGGTAAAGGTGCTCATATCACAGATTTATCTTGCCCGAATCAAATTTGATATTTTAACTAGATCAATTTCTTGGATCTTATTTTGGCTTCATCATAGTTAAACAAATGACTGGATCAACTTGATAATTAAATAATTTTTACAAATTTAAATATTATATAATTAATTCATAAAATTATAAAAATATAATATTAAAAATAAAGAATATTTTATAATATATATTTTAAAATAAATTATATCAATATAAATATATTATGATACTATGTAAAATATGTTAATTTAAGTCAAGAAATTCCATTATTTAACATTTATTATCAAAAAATATAAAATTTAAAGTATCATATAATGTCAAGTTAGATTGGGACAACTCAAAATATGATTATAATTTAATTCAAAAATATATTGAATCCTATTTTTAAAACTAAAACTCATTTCAATTAGTTTTATACGAGAACAAATTATTATTAATATGTGTTGATTTAAGTGGAAGGAGTTTAAATCTTTTAAGCATGTAGTTTTATATTCGATCACATAATTTATGTGTATAAAAATAATACTGAAGAGAAGAATTTTTTCTTAGACACCTAATTGTACTCTGAAAAATTAATCTTACTTATTAAATAAAGAGATATTCTAAAAAACCAAAATTTTGAACACCCATACTTTGCAATAAGCAAGCTTGGATTCATTGGTTAAAGTTTTGTAATATTTGGGATTCAAGTCCCCAAAGAAAAGAAGCACTCTCATTATTCAGAATGAAACTAGTCTTGTACTAAAATGGTGTAGAAAAAATATGCAACACAAGAATAAAATCCCTCTCTCACATCGTGGCATTTGCCGTTAAATATCTAGCTTGTTCATTAATCAAATGCCTTTGAAATAATTATTTTGGATTTGAATTATTAATTTTATTTCCAGTTATTATGAAAAGAACACTTTCTTTTGGTAGCACTGATAAAAATTAAAATAATGAATTTGAAGTAAAATTTATTCATTTAAATGTATAAAAAGCGAGTCACGTACTTTTAATAATTAAAATAGTTTTGTCAAATATATTTCTTGAAAAAGCACCCATGTAATAAAGGAATTCTTTTTTTAACCTAAATTTATACAAAAAACTTTTTAAACAAAAAGAATCTAAAAGCAATAAACAAATTATTATTATACTATAATTATACTGCTTCTAATGCCATGTGTCATCACTAACGGCAATCGAGATAAAATTATTCCCTTTGAAAGATTTTATTCTCACGCCATTTTCTCAACTGCACTGCTGTTTAATTTCTTTAGCTTTATGCTTCTTTTGACTTTTGTAAATTCGTGTTTTCTGACTTGCAGGTGTCACTTGGCTTCTGAATTTGATAGTTAAGTCACTGGTAAAATTTTTTGTAATTGATTATAAAATTTTGAGATTAAATTCTGTTTTCATTTATTTATATCATATGAATAAAGTTTAATGTGATTTTTTTATAGATATAACATGTGTGTTTGAAAAATAGGAAAAATTAGAAAACGCATTAAAAATAAAAAGAATAGAAGAATTAGGACCTCGAGGTGTTGGAATTAGTTTGAAAATACAATCGCTTTTATCCATTAAATGGAATGGCAACAATTAGGACACCTAAAATATGGTCTACGTTTGAGTTTGAGGTTCGGGGGTTGATTTCTTACGGGTAGGGAAGGTGGAAGGTTATTAGCACTTACACGTCCGATTCTAAAACGTTACCTATTTAATCTAATGTTATTTGCAAGATTAATTTAATTGGTCCTTTATTAATTAAAAGAAAAGAATTTTTTTTATTTTTATTTTATTTTTTTTTTATTTTGACATGTCCCATTTTGTCAAGCATAATATCAAGAATGATAAATGACTAAGACAAGTAATGGGTGGCTAAATAGTCATTATTTTAGAACAAATTCTAAGTCTATAACATATTGTATAAAAGTGGTAAATTAAAATTTTATCTTTTGAAGAGAATTAATTTTTAAAATAATCAGCCAAATAAAAAAAAAATTTCAATGAATAATTTTAATTCAAAGAAATTTGTTTGAAGTAAGAAAAGTTTTTTTAAGTAAATGGCCAAATAAAATCTCTTTTGTAATCAAAGAGAAAAATATTTTAGACACAATGAGATTTTTGCATTAATTTCTAGAAAATATCTTCATGAAAAATAAAATTTTAATTCACCACAATTATAATGTTAAAACTATATGAATTTGTTCACTTTTATTTGTATACTTTATTTTACAAAAAGAAAAGTTTATTTTGGTTTATTTAAAAAAATATATTTTAATTTACATAATTATTTTAATTTTTATGTGTGTGAGGATTAGATCTCGCTAGCGCTCTCCCGGCAAAAATCTAATATAAAGCCTCAAGATTATCGGAAGAGTGTAATCTCGATCGGCTACCGTCCGATCCTCCTCCCGATTTTTCCGTCATCGATGAGTTTTAAATTATTTAATTTATAATAATTAAATTAAAGTTACATACTAACCTCATAATAACAATAAAAAAATAATAATAATATATATGAAAAAAAATGTATTAAATACAAACAATGTAAACCCCAAATTAGTAAATATAAATCAATCCAAAATAATAAATAAATAAATAAAAACAAGCCCAAGCTAAAAAAAAAAGAGGCCCAAATGAAAGAAAAAAAAAAAAGGGGAAGGCCCAAACTTAACCAAATTGAGCCCACAAGGAAAGAAAGAAAGAGAAAAAAAAAAAAAAAGCGAAGAAATAAGAAGGACTTGATGTCACCCATTAAAAACATCATGAAAAGAAAGAAGAAAAAGGGGAGGGAGAAGAGAAACTCACGGCAATGCAGCAAGGAGGTGGCCTCGGTATGAGATCCGGTTGGGCGGGTGAATGGCGAGTCCGACGGCGCAGCTGGGTGAGGCGCGTACGATGCGGGGCGGCGACGTTGCGGGATTCGCGGCTGGGCGGAGCCGGTGCAGCAGCGGGTCTGGGTGAATGGTGCGGTGCGGGTGACGGCGGGTCTGGGTGAACGGTGCGGTGCGGTGCGGGATTCGCTGCTGGCGAGGTTCGCGGCTGGGCAGCTAGTGGGTCACGCGTGTGGGTCGCCGGTCCTAGCTCGGTCTTTGGTTCGCGATGAGGAGGAGGAGGGAACGCGCAGTGGGTGGATTGTGGTGGCGGCCGCGCGTGGTGGTCGCCGGTTGGATTGCACGGTCGATTTGACTCTGGGTGCTGAGTGTTGGTGGGTTGTAGTGGTAATTGTTTGGAGGTTTGTGGTTGGGGAAGAAGGTGGTGGGTAATGGATTGTTTTGGGTTATTGAAAGCAGAGGATGAGTTCTGTTTTGGGTTATTGAAGGTAGTGAGAATGGTGGCTTGTGAGTGGTGTGTTTGATTGTTGAAGATGAAGATGAATAGTGGGAGGGGATTTTTGTATCTGTGGGAATTTTTTCTCAGTCTATGATTTTTGCTCCTATTTTTCTGAATCGCCTGTAGCTCTCTGTTTTTTTTCTGAATGATTTTTCTCCCTTCCCCATTTGTGTGTGATTCTTATAAGGAAAATAAAACATGCCAAAACAAAACCCTTCGTTTACTGATGATTGGAATGCAAAAAACAAATGGTCTGCCCCTTGGATTTCTGAATGAATGCCAATAAAGAAGAAACTTGATGATTGGAAAAGAAAACTGTCTAAAGCTTTTAATCCAATTCAATGCAAGTGATTGTGGAGGCTAGGGTTGCAGAAGGAAGAAGGAAATTGGGTTGAGAAGAGAATTGGGTCATGGGTTGACCCGTACAAGCCCTTTTTATATTTATTTTTTATTATTTTTTCTCTTTTTTTTATATTAAAGAAATAAAAAATAAAAGTAAAAAAAATGGGCAAAATTGGATATCAACAGCTGCCCCCCTTTGTTTTACATTTAGAATAAATGAAAAACAAAGGAATTGATTCAATTTTGTCCATGAAAAGGTAAAAACTCGCGGATTCAGGTGTTCGCTGAAGTTTAACCAAAACAAGGTAAGAAGCTTACGGAGTCGGGTATCCGTTGAAGCTTAACAAATACAAAGAAGTAAGGGGTACGAGGACCCAAAAGGTAAAAAGCTTGCGGAATCAGGTATCCGCTGAAGCTTAACAAAAACAACGTAAGAAGCTTACGGAGTCGGGTATCCGTTGAAGCTTAACAAAAACAACGTAAGAAGCTTACGGAGTCGGGTATCCGTTGAAGCTATACAGAAACAAGGTAAGAAGCTTACGGAGTCGGGTATCCGTTGAAGCTTAACAGAAAACTTAAAAGCAATGGGTACGGGGACCCGAAAACATAAACAATGGGTACGAGGACCCAAAAGCAAAAAGCTGCACGAGCACCCGGAAAAGGTAAAAGCTTGCTTGAGTCGGTATCCGTTGAAGCTTTACTGAACAAGGTAAGAAGCTTACTGAACGTCGGTAAAAAGTATCCGTGAAGCTTAACAAAAACTTAAAAGCAAGAAGCTTACGGGACCCAAAAAAGTCGGGTATCCGTTGAAGCTTAACGCGGGGGCCCTAAGACTTAAAAGCAATGGGTATGGAGACCCAGAAAACAATGGGTGCAGGAACCCAAAAACTAAAAGACAATGGGCGCAGGGGCCCAGAAAGGAAAACACAATGGGCGCGGGGGCCCGAAAAAGAGAAAACAATGGGTGTAGGAACCCAAAAACAAGAACACAATGGGCGCGGGGGCCCAGAAAGGAAAACACAATGGGTGCGGGGGCCCGAAAACGAGAAAACAATGGGTGTAGGAACCCAAAAACAAGAACACAATGGGCGCGGGGACCCAGAAAGGAAAACACAATGGGCGCGGGGGCCCGAAAACGAGAAAACAATGGGTGTAGGAACCCAAAAACAAGAACACAATGGGTGCAGGGACCCAAAAAGGTAACAGCAATTTGGACCTTTGTAGGTCAAGGCTAGCAAAATGAGAACAAATGCACTATGCAATGCATGCTTCAAATGTATAAGAGTATGAAAAAAATTTTTTTTTTTTTTGTTTTTTTTTTTTTTTTTGTTTTTTTTTTTTTTTTTGTCTCCACAACCCTTGAGGACATGATTGCAATCATTTTCAAAGATGAACTGGAATAGGATTTAATGGCATCCTTTCATTTGTCTATTCAGCCGATGGTTGAAATGTCCAACCAGAATGACCCTTGAGGTGACCTGGTTGTCCTTTCTCTTTTATCAACACTCTTATCAGGAATCATTGTGTTTCCCATACCTTTCAAGTCATTAGCAATTCTTAATGCTCGGACAGCAATGTCACACATTTCATATTCCAATATATGATTATTAGAAAAATGCATATTAAGTCAAAGAAGAGGCAAAGGTAAAAACATGATGATATTGTATTGAAATGGGAATGGTGAAAAGAAAGTATTATTGTGGTCATCAACATGAAATTTACAGAGGGATGATAAGGGCAAAGGTCTTCAGTTCTTCCAATGAAACCCTTTATCGTAATCAGCGTCAATCCTCTGCATACCCGATTTTGAACACCCGTTAACCACCTATGAAGACTTTGATTGCCCCAGCTTGAGATCATTTGGCTGTCCCAAAATGGAAACTTAGTTTGCTCTAAAGCGAGATTTGCTCTTCCCCCTCGGCATGGAGACTCAACCGCTCGGTCTCACTTCCTTTGTCATATCAAGCACTATTGTCATTTTATTTTGGACCTTAACTTTTGCCTAGGTCGCTTCTTTCGAGTTTTCAACCTACCAGGTCGCTCTAATTTTTGCCTAGGTAGCCTTTTCGGGTTTTCCACCTAGCGAGCCATGGTTATCCTTTTTTTTTTTTTTTTTTTTTTTTTTCTTTTTTTTTTTTTTTTTTGACAAGTAGTGCTTTTATGCATAATATTTCTTGATCAAGCGTCCGAATTTACAGGAAGTGGTAGATCTTCACCATCCATTCTTGTGAGAATCAAAGACCCTCCGTAGAGAAAGCCTTCTTCACAACATAAGGTCCTTCGTAATTTGGAGTCCATTTTCCACGGTGATCTTTTTGAATTAGCGGGATCTTTTTGAGCACTAAGTCTCCTTCTTGAAATTGTCGAGGGCGCACTTTTTTTTTGCGCATAGGCTTTCATAAGCCTCCTTTGATATAACTGGCCATGACACAATGCGCTTAACCTTTTACCTTCAATAAGATTCAACTGATCTAGTCGAGCTTGGGTCCATTCACCTCTTCCAGTTTGTCTCCATCAGTACTCTTAATGAGGGGATCTCTACCTCAATAGGGAGTACGGCTTCCATTCCGTAAACTAAAGAGAAAGGAGTTGCCCCAGTTGAGGTACGGACAGACGTGCGATAACCATGCGAGCAAAAAGGGAAGCATCTCATGCCAATCTTTATATGTCACAACCATTTTTTGGATGATCTTCTTGATGTTTTTGTTTGCTGCCTCAACAGCCCCATTCATCTTTGGGCGGTATGGTGAGGAGTTATGATGTTGGATCTTGAAATTCTCGCACATTTCCTTCATCATTTTGTTATTCAAGTTAGTTGCATTGTTGGTGATGATCTTATTCTGAGACCATAACGACATATCAACTCTCTTTTGATGAACTTGATCACCACATTCCTAGTCACATTGGCGTAAAAGCGGCTTCAACCCATTTGGTGAAGTAGTCTATCGCGACAAGGATAAAGCGATGCCCATTTGAGGCCTTAGGTTCAATAGGTCCTATAACATCCATACCCCACATGGAGAATGGCCATGGTGCTGCTAGGACATTCAAGGGGACTGGAGGCGCATTGATCTTATCAGCATATGTTTGGCACTTGTGGCACTTCTTCACATGATTGAAGCAATCATTTTCCATGGTTAACCAATAATAACCAGATCTTAGGATTTTCCTTGCCATTGCATGTCCATTAGAATGAGTTCCAAAGGAGCCCTCATGTATTTCTTCAATAATCTTTTCTGCTTCCATTGCATCAACACATCTTAGAAGCACCATATCATGGTTTCTTTTGTAAAGTATTTCCCCACTCAGAAAATAACCCATTGCGAGCCTCCTCAGGGTCCTCTTGTCATTTTCTGAAGCACCTGCAGGGTACTCCCTATTCTTGATGAAACATTTGATGTCATGATACCACGGTTTCCCATCAGGCTCATCTTCAATCGCTTGACAATATACAGGACAGTCACGACTTTCCATTTTTATAAGTGGTAGGTCCCTTTCATGACTTACTTGGAACATTGATGACAGTGTGGCCAAAGCGTCAGCCAACTGATTTTCTTCTCGAGGAACATGATGAAAAGTGACTTCATCAAATTGCTCGATCAATTCTTTGATGTAAACATGGTATGGAATCAATTTGGCATCACGGGTCTCCCATTCTCCTTTTAGTTGATTAATGACCAAGGCAGAGTCCCCATGTATTTCCAAGATCTTTGCTTTTGATTCTATTGTTGCCTGAATACCCAAAGCACACGCTTCGTATTCGCTATATTGTTAGTACAAATACCAAAACACAACCTTGTCTTTGTGAATGGGATGAATTTATCTTCGGGGAGATCAAGATGGCTCCAATGCCGTGCCCCAGTGCATTAGAGGCTCCATCAAACCACATGGTCCATTTTTCTTTTTCAGAGGATTCCTCATTTTTAAACAGAGCCATTATATCTTCATCAGGGAACTCACATTGCATCGACCCATAATCCTCTATAGGTTGGTTAGCCAGATAATCTGCAAGGGCACTTCCCTTAATTGCCTTTTGGGTGACATAAATAATTTCATACTCCGATAATAGAACTTGCCATCGCGCGATTCTCCCAGTAAGAGCGGGTTTCTCAAAGATATACTTGATAGGATCCATTTTGGACACCAACCAAGTAGTGTAACACAACATGTATTGCCTCAATCGATGGGCAGCCCATGCCAAGGCACAACAAGTTCGCTCTAACAATGAGTACTTTGCTTCATAGTCGATGAATTTTTTACTTAAATAATAAATGGCGCGTTCTTTCCTACCGGACTCATCATGCTGCCCCAGTACACAACCCATAGACTCATCCAAGCATCGTCAAATACATAATGAGAGGTCTCCCTGGCACTGGAGGCACCAAAACTGGGGGTTCTTGTAAATACTGCTTGATTTTTTCAAAGGCTCTTTGGCAATCATCATTCCACTTGACTGGCTGATTCTTGCGTAACAACTTGAAGAGCGGCTCGCATGTTGCTGTGAGCTGGAATATGAATCGAGCGATGTAATTCAACCTTCCCAAAAATCCCCGAACTTCTTTTTCAGTGCGAGGGACTGGCATGTCCAGTATTGCTCGAACCTTGTCAGGATCAACTTCTATTCCTTTCTGGCTCACCACAAACCCCAATAGTTTGCCTGATCTGACACCAAAAGTGCATTTTGCAGGATTCAATCTGAGTTTGAACTTCCTCAATCGCTCAAAAAGCTTTTGCAGATTGATTATATGATCTTCTTCTATTTTTGACTTCGCAATCATATCATCCACATAAACTTCTATTTCTTTGTGCATCATGTCATGGAATAATGTCACCATAGCTCTCTGATACGTTGCCCCAGCATTTTTTAAACCAAAAGGCATCACTTTGTAGCAGAAAGTTCCCCATAAAGTGATGAATGTGGTCTTCTCCATGTCTTCCGGTGCCATCTTGATCTGATTATATCCCGAGAAACCATCCATAAAGGAAAAAAATGAATGCTGAGCAGTGTTGTCCACCAAAACATCAATGTGAGGTAACGGGAAGTCATCTTTAGGGCTAGCCCTATTTAAGTCTCGATAGTCTACACACATTCGGACTTTCCCGTCTTTCTTTGGGACAGGAACAATATTGGCAACCCATTGTGGGTATTTTGCAACTGCAAGAAATCCAGCATCAAACTGTCTTTTTACTTCATCTCTGATTTTTAGGGACATCTCAGGTTTCATTCGTCTCAACTTTTGCTTAATCGGAGGATACCCAGGTTTTAGTGGCAATTTGTGTTCAACTATGTCAATGTCTAACCCAGGCATATCTTGGTATGACCATGCAAAGACATCACTATAATCAAACAAAAGCTTAATCAACTTGTTACGCTCATCCTCTTTCATCGAGGTACCAATTTTGATCTCTTTCTTATCATTTTCAGTCCCCAAATTAATTACTTCAATTGGTTCCTCATGGGGTTGGATTTCTTTAGCTTCTTGTTCAAGTAATCTCATTAACTCAGGTGAAGTTTCCCAATCATCCTCATTATCCTCATCAAAGATGATTAACGGGGTGTTCAAAATTATATGATGAGATATTGACACTCATTACTTTCAAGAGAGTCATTTTCAGATCTGCAATAAGTGATGTTGACACAAGAAAAATGAAATGAATAGAAGGTCATGATAATGGTGGGATGAAAGCTAATGAAATGAAAAATGATAGAACTCAAAATGCATTTTATTAATAACAATTATTGGAAATGAAACATGTGAGCCCATTTACAAATGAAAATCCTAAAGCCTTGGCGAGCTAAAGGAAAAGCACTACGAATTACTTTGAAAGAGACTCTAAGGTTATGGGAAACTCGGAGATCTCCCAATTGTTGAGTCTTGTATTTGAAGAACATGCATACACCAGTCCGTATGACTGACAAAATCGTCATCTTCAATCATGGTCACTTGGTCTACGAACACAACTCCCGCGCTCCTAAGCTTTGTCGTATATCACGGATGGGGACTTCCTTCACTTTAGGTTCTCGATTTTCCAAGCGAGCCAACCTTTTCTCTTTTTTATCTTCCATTATCCTCCTCTTATCGGCCTTGGTAGGTTTGTACCCCAGCCCAAATCTATCTTTATTTTCAAAGGGTTGAAAGAGTCCTGTGGCACCTTGTCGTTTCTTGCCCAACCCTTCTCCATGCTGATAACCCCCTTCTAGCATAACTTTAGCCATCATTACAGATGCAACAGAAGGCTGCGGTTTAGGAATTGGAGCTCCTTCTTTTATATAAATGGTATTGACAACCTCGAGTGCTTGAAAGGCTGTCTCCAAAGCCTCTTCTGTAGCTTCAATATAAGGGGTGTCTAGCGGCTTACTCACCAAGAGGTCCTCTTCACCAAAGACAAGTAATCATCTTGTTATCAACTATGAATTTGACTTTTTGGTGCAAGGTGGAAGGCACACTCCAAATAGAATGAATCCATGGTCGTCCTAGAGACAACTCGTATGATGGTGCAATGTCCATCACTTGAAAGAGTATGTTGAAAGTGCAAGGACCAATTTGAACTGGTATTTCAATCTCCCCTATGACTTCTCTCCTTGTGCCATCAAATGCCCTTACTATCATTGCACTTGATTTCATGTGTGACCCATCAAAAGGCAATTTGGAGAGTGTCGACTTCGGCATCACATTCAAGGAAGAGCCATTGTCCATCAGTACTCTAGCCATGATATGATCTTGACATTTTACTGAGATATGAAGTGCTTTATTATGTCCCCTTCCCTCATTGGGTATTTCATCATCGGTGAAAGTGATGTAATTATCTGCTGTAATGTTGCTGATAACGCCATTCAACTTGTCAACCGTGATGTCATGAGAAACATGAGCTTGATTAAGCACTTTCATTAGCACCTTCCTGTGTGGCTCAGAGTTCATTAATAAGGATAAAAGTGATATTCTTGCAGGGGTGCGGTTCAGTTGATCTACCACCTTGTATTCACTTTGCTTTATAAACTTTAAGAACTCACAAGCTTCTTCTTCGGTCACTTCTTTCTTATAGAGCTCTTGCTGTGTTGCCTTTGGTTCTTCTTTTTCTTTCAAGACTTCTTCAGTAGAAGTTTCCCCTATCTTGCCTTTCCCTTTCCGAATTCTTTCCACTTCCTCCACTTGGTCTTTACGCAAATACTCAGGTGTATAAATACGACCACTCCGAGTCATTCCACCAATCCCAGATATGTTAGAGATAGCCGACGGGATTTTCATTTGATTGTCCTGAAAATCATTTACAACGACTTGCACATCATATTTCCAAGGCACAGCTCTGGTATCCTTATAGGGAAAAGGAGTCGGCACTTGAATAGTGATAGGATTCCCACCAAAGAGACTTGCGGAGACACCTCTTTACTATAATGAATTGTCAATGGCCTTGGTATGCCTGGAGCTTGCCCTATGATTGGTGGCGTTGCATAGGTATTGGCAGCCTCTTGAACTGGTGGAGGTGTAACTTCCTTGACCATATAGACGTCACCATTATCGTACCGATTGCTTATTTGCACTAGGTGACTGTCCATTAAACTTTGGAGGATCTGCTTGAATTCATCACATTCCTCAATAGAATGCCCAACTTCCCCATGGATCTTGCACACAGTTTCATCTTCATTGACCTTTTTTATCCCAGCTTGGTTTTGTATCAACCCATATTTGCAAAGCTCTTGAAAAATTACTCTCATGGGAGTTTTCACCTCAGCTACCTGACTTATGAGGCATCGTCCAGAAGACTTTTCTATGACATTAACTACTGGACCTCCATGATCAGGCAAGGGATTGCGGCCTACATTAGGAGTTTTTTCCTTAAAGTTTAACCATTTGGCATTAATCAAATCTTGCACTTTGAACTTCAAGGCTCTACAATTTTCTGTTGAGTGACCTACAGACCCCAGCATG
Organism: Ormosia semicastrata; assembly: GCA_029884595.1. Taxonomy (NCBI): domain Eukaryota; kingdom Viridiplantae; phylum Streptophyta; class Magnoliopsida; order Fabales; family Fabaceae; genus Ormosia; species Ormosia semicastrata. The sequence goes on along the minus strand of JAQQTO010000057.1, from coordinate 18,996,771 downwards.
GTACTCACATTTAGCATTCTGGTCAAACCCCCTTGGGTAGGGGGGTTCCAATGGCTTCATTGGGCAAGGAGCCAATAAGGAATTTCGGAAGAGTTGTGGTAGCAGTTCAGTATAGGTCATGGGAATTGGATCAAATTGGATAGGTTTTTTTTCTTGGTTAGCTGGTGGCCTTCTTTGGTTGGTATTTGGGTTTTGGGCCCATGGTTGGGTTGGTTGATATGGTATGGTAGGGAGTGTTTGGTTTGGGATAGGAGATGGTGCACGATAAGGGATCATTGGGTGATAAGGTTGAGGGTATGGAGCTTGAGAGGCATTAGCAATGTATGGATAATAAGGCATGTAGGGAGGTTGGAAGGATGGTTGAGGGTTAACAGGTGCCTGGCTATGTCTCCCTTGGGCAAAACTCCTTTGATCGAAAGTCACAGCATGGGCTTCTCCTTCTCTTTTCTTCCCTGCTGGGGGCTTTTTGGCACTAAATGTCCCCATTGAGCTTTCAATCTTTCCACTTCTCATTCCTCCTTCGATTCTTTCCCCGATGATAACCATGTCTGAGAAATTCGACGACACGCTTCCTATCATCTTGTCATAGAAGGGTGACTGGAGAGTGTCAATGAATGTGGCCACCATTTCTCTTTCTGTCAATGGGGGTTCAACCTGAGCAGCTATTTCTCTCCACCGCTGAGCATATTCTTTAAAGGTTTCAGCTCCTTTCTTAGCCATATTCTGTAATTGTAGCCTATCTGGTGCCATATCGATGTTGTACTTATATTGCTTTAAGAAAGCATCCGCCAAGTCCTTGAAGCATCGTATATGAGCACGTTCCAGGTGTGTATACCAATTAGAAGCTACCCCAGCTAAGCTATCTTGGAAGAAATGAATCAACAGGTTATCATCATGAGCATGGGATGCCATCTTGCGGATGTACATGGTCAGATGATTCTTTGGGCAAGTGGTTCCCTTATATTTTTCAAAATCCGGGACCTTAAACTTTGGAGGGATTACCACATTCGGGACAAGACAGAGCTCTGCGGCATCCGTAAGACCATAGCTACTTGCTCCTTCTATGGCTCGCAATCTTTCTTCCAGAACTTCTAATTTTCCCTTGGATTGAATGCCTTCAGTTGAAGGGTTCAGCGGAGAAGTTCCAGCGACTTTATGGGGAAGAAACTGTGGCATGTAGAAAGGAGGTTGGGCCTGAGTCGAACCTTGTGGCCCTGAAGTAGGTATTACCAATGAAGAGCCACTCTCAAGAGGGTTGGTAATTTGAGATGGCATAAAACCATGAGAAATGCCATAAGGTGGAATAGAAACCGGGTACTGAGGAATCTCACTGGTATTTGGTTGAGATCCTTGGAGAGGGTTTGAACTTGTTGGGACTGTCGGTGCACTGCCCTCAGGAATATTGGTGGATAATGGTGGCACATAACCAGGTGGAAGGCCATATGGTGGGAATGAAGATGCCTGTGCTTCAGGATTATTTGAGTAAATTGTGAGTGGCATCATGGCCCCTTGAGAGGTGACACTAGGATACTGCCAAGGAACTGGCGTAAAGCCGGGCGGGTGTGCAGGCGTGGCAGAAGGATCATCATTTGCCTTTGAAGGAGTCCCCTCTGTGTTCTTCGTTTTTTCCAGAATTTCCAAGATCTTGGCCATTTGTTCTTTGAGCTGGCTTACTTCACTTCTCAACTCCTCTTGTGACTGACCCAGTTCATCCATGACTCTTGATTGAGAGCGAGTCCTATATGGGTGTCGTAGAGACAGTTTTCCTTTCTGTATTCATTTTTTATTATTAGAAAATATGAAAAAGGAAAAGAAAATGCAAAAAATAAAACTATGCATGCAGAGACGTGATCCAAAGCGCAAGCGATATCGATAAACCTCATTTATTCAAAGGGAAAAAGCTCTATGGTCATAGAGAGTTTTACACATGTTGATTCTTGCTACTCCTCAAGTCAGATGGAGGAATTAGCTTTACAAAATAAGATGGAAAGAGTCATTACATCAGCATTCCTAGAACAAGAAACTAATTTCAGTGAAATTTTCCTAGGAAGTCAAGGTCCTTTCTAACCCGAGTCAAAATATCTTGGTTTTCTCCTGGTGCTAGCTTGGCTTCCACTTTGATGATTTCTCTTGCCCTCTTTCTTGAATGGTTGGAGATTTCTCTCATATTATCAAGAACCATTTCGGCTTTTCGCTCTCCATTTCTTGGCTTGCATTACGATAGAAATTCTTTTCATTAGTCAAGAAAAGAACATCATCCTCTAACCGATTCTTCTTACTTTCCAAGAAAGTAAACCATTCAACATGCTTTTCCAAATGTTGATTCAAGATTTTAACTTCATTCTTGAATTCTTGAAGTTGACCATCTTTCCCCTGGATGATTATTTCGAGGGCTTGACATGTTTTCCTTAACCTCTCTATTTCAATATCTTTAGAGGCCATTTGTTCTTGACTTTGGATTTTTCTTCTTGCAGTGCTAAGTTGATCTTCCAAGGACCTTCTCTCAGTAGTCCACTCGCCGATAAATGATTTCGTATCCGCCCCTCCGCTTTAAATAGTAGTCATTGGGTTCATTAAATTGGTGCATTGGTAACTCGGACCTTGTACCTTGGGAGCAAGAAACCCCTTCTTCCTACTAGCCTCGCCAAATTGGGTATTCCGGTGTCGTTTCAGATGATGGGAGACCGGGCTTCACACTTCTTGTGTCCTTCCAATCTTCAATGACTTCTTTTATTTTATGACTGGTTCCTTCATCGTCATACGAGAATTCAAATTTGGACAATCCATGAGTCATCGGAATGAATTGCAGGGATGCCATTTGTCTTCGAACCATAGGCCGGAGCATAGCCCACCACTCCCCACGTGGGCCAATAAGTGGAACCCAAGGTTTGCTTCCACATCTATATATGGTATAAGTGTGAGGAAACCACTTGGCCCTCCGACCACTTCTTTTATTTCCATGAAAAAACTGATCCATTGCCTCATCGTCAGAGTTCGGGGAGGTCAATTGTCACGACCATATAGAGAGAGCGGGTGCTTAGGTATGACATACTGTTTTAGATCAATTTCTGGATAGTTAAAGCACTTCAACGTTGGCATATGACTAAGCATCCATACTGCAAGTAATGGTGCACATCCCCAAAATCTTCCTTTTTGATGGACTCGGCAATAGTTCAGAGATCGAATTGTCTCGGCTAAAATTGGTGGGGCTGGTGTACCCCATGCTCAATCTGCTCGAACAAATTGATCACGTGTCCATCTATTTGATTTTTCCATCTTGGGAAAATTACTAACCCATAAATAGCAAGGGCTAGTGCTACCAAACCAAACCTTTGATCAATTTGAGCTTCAACCAGCCTAAGCAAGAACTCCGAATCTAGACTTCGTCCTTCATCCACCATGTACTTGTCCAGTTCATTGGCATGAATCCCTATCAATTTGGACAGCATCCTTCTGGGCGTCTTCTTAGGGTCATGTGAGTACACTTTGTCCTTTGGCACGTCGTCTCTATTAAGAAGCCTAGCATACTCCTCAATCGTGGGCACCAAGTCAAATTGTCGAAAAGTAAAACATCGATATGAGGGGTCCCAAAAATGGAGCATAGCTTTCAACATTTGGAGGTCAGGGGTGATAAACATGAGAGCTGCAATATCTCCATACTTGTCATTGAATTCTTCTTGTCTCCTCATGCTACACCACACATTACGGAGCCTCCTTAAGTCATTTTGCTCAAAGTCATGGCTCCCCTTTAAGAGAGGTAAAGGAACATCCTCGCAATGCAAACTATTTCCTTCCTTGGCTTGAATTCTTGCAGACTCTTCACCGACACTTTGATACTCTCTGCCACCTCATACATTAGAGTCATCTTTCCCTTATTCATGCTTGAGGTTTATCGATATCTTCACAGGATTGGACCACATATGCAAATGCAAGATAAAAGAAAAGTTAACAACTACAAAATAAAAGACAAACAGAAATTCCTCGTATGTTAGAGGAAAAGGGGTACCTAATCTTGGTACCCGATCAGGATAAGTTCTATGAATGATGATAGCTCTAAGATTATATCTACAAGTGAGAGCTTTGGTTCTAGACCCCTATCGGACAAAAGGTCCCCAAATTGTCCCTTGCTGTCACCAACACTTTGGCTAGCAAGGGTTCTCCATCCTCACCCATGATAGGTTACAAGCGGAAAGAGTTCAATTTGAGCGAGGGGTTTTCATGTGCCTAAACGGAGACCAACGGTCCCACAAAGCAACACTACTTCACCCTCT